>BSBM01000804.1:6202500-6802500 GCA_027924585.1 Larix kaempferi | reverse complement strand
TACACATATACAGCTATTCTAGCTACTTCTGCCCATAAATGCATAGGTAGATCCTGGTCATGCAGCATTGCCCTTGCTGCTTCCATGATTGTTCTGTTCTTCCTTTCTGCAACTCCATTCTGTTGTGGATTGTAAGGAGCATTCAACTCCCTCTTAATCCCTGAATCACTGCAAAGCTTCTTGAAGTCACCTGAGGTGAATTCTCCCCAATTGTCGGATCTGAATGTTTTGATATTCTTATTAGTTTGATTCTCCATCAAGGTTTTGAATTCCTTGAATTTATCAAACACCTCATCTTTGTACTTCAAGAAGTAGACCCAAGTCTTCCTGGAGAAGTCATCAATGAAAGAGACATAGTAAACATACCCACTTAGAGAACTGGATGACATAGGACCACATACATCTGAGTGGATGATTTCCAAGATACCTTTTTCCTTGCTTTCACTGCTTGGAAATGCCTTCTTAATGTTCTTTCCTTTTGCACACCCTTTGCAAACACCTTTATGCTTGGTCTTGATTTCAGGAAGACCTTCTACAGCCTTACTTGTAATTGGTAATTCCCTATACTGCATCTGTGGAAGCCTTCTATGCCAAAGTTCACTTGGCTCCATGGAGTCATGCACCATGGCATGTTCAGGTTGTCCTTTCAATTTATACAAACCTCCCTCTTGCTCTCCAATCACTACTGCATCATCGAATGTTTTTCCCTTTGGCCACATTAGGACTTGGCCATCTACAAATGCAACCCTCATACCTTTTGCATCCAATGCAGAGATGGAGAGTAGGTTCTTCTTGATCCCAGGTACATAAAGGACTTCTTTCATCTTCAAAGATTTTCCAGAATATAGGTTGTAGGAGGCTTCACCACTTCCTTTGATAGGGTATTGATAATCATCCCCAAGTTTCACCTTATGGGGTGACTCATGTTCAGATAGGTTTACAAAAAATTCCTTAAACCCAGTCATGTGTTTGGAGGCCCCACTGTCAATTAACCAATCATTACAACCATGGGAGATAGTACCTGTGAGAGCAGAGATTAGAACATACTCTTCTTCACTTGATGAGTCATCCTCACTTTCTACCCTAGCTTTCTTCTTTGGAGGTTCATCATCTTTGGCAGCATGAGCATGGTACCTTCTTTTGCTACCCTTCTTCTTTTTGCTGAAGTTGTTGTTGTTGTTGTTGTCCCTTTTATTCTTGGGACAATTTGAAGCAAAGTGACCCTTCTCATTGCATGTGAAGCACCTTAGATCCTTCTTGTTCTTTTGGTGATAGTGAGTGGAATTCTTGTGGTGAGAGTGCTCCTTCTTGGGATTCCTTCTTTTGGTGTGAGTTGCGAGAGCTTGATCTTCTCCTCCCATCTTTTTCTCTTCAGCTACAAGCCTAGCTTCTTCTTGAGAGCATTCCTCCCATAGATTACTGAAAGAGATCAATTTCTTTCTTGCACAAATTCCTTGAATGAAGGAGCCCCATGACCTAGGTAGGCCATTTAAAGTGGTCATAACAACTTCACCATTGTCCACTACTTTGTCCACAGCTTCAAGTTGTTCCTTGATCTACGAGACCTTGGAGAAGTAAGATTGAATGGTCTCTCCATTCAACATCTTGACCCCTTTCAATTGATTTCGCAGGGTCATCTTCCGATTTATGTTCTTCCCTTCAAATAGCTTGGTGAAAGAGTCAAACATCTCCTTGAGTGTCTTCAGAGATGACACATGTGGTATGAGATGGTCTTTGATAGAATCAACAATGATTCTCTTTGCCTTGACCAAGTTATTTTTATGCAATATTTTATCCTCTTCATCCTTTGGGATAGGGATGTCTTCTTTTATGTATGAGTCCAACTCATTCTCTTCCAGGATTAACCTAATCCTATACTTCTAGGCTCGGAAGTTATCAGCTCCTTCAAGCTTGTCCTCAAACTTGGTGTGGTGAGACATTTTAAAGAGTACTTCAAATGGAAATAGAAAAGATTTAGGTCTTACCACTTGAATTGTTGAAAACTGGATCTGGTCCCAGATAAGGGTTTGTCAGAGAAACCCTAAAAATTCAAAATGTGAATTTCAACTTTCTAAAAGGATAGAAAGATGCACCTTGATGAGCTGATCAACCTGGTGTATTCAGAATTTGAGATCTACAAAGCTACACCCTTCAAAACTGCCTTTCTGTCTTCCTGGATTCACTAAGGAGGACCCTAAATTAGGGTTTGAGTCTCCCGGAGATCTATGTAGCCAAAAATCTCGATCCAAAACTCTAATCTTCGATTTTTGCAAGGATCTTCTAGCTATGTCTTTAGATTCCAGAAATTCCTATTTTTGAGGAAACCCTAATTTTTAGGGCCAAATCTGAAAATGCTTAGAATTGAATTATGATTGGACACATAGATTCCCCTTGATTAGTAGAGTCAATCTACTATACTTCTTTTCCAAAATCTATGGAGAGAAACCCAATAAACAATAAACCCTCATTTCTGTCACTACACAATGTCTTCTTCTCAGGTTAGCTCTAATACCATGTTAAATTTTGAGCATTAATTCACAATACTCTAGGATCTTTACTGAGAGAACAACATGTACAGTATATCAATGCATAACAATCATAACAATCATGTCAATCGTCACAAGAATCAAAAGCATGAGAGACAAGAGACACAGAGTTTCCGTGGGGAAAACCCTAAGGTGAAAAACCCCACAACTTCCTCAGAGATAGAAAGAGCAATGGCTCAACCAAAGTACAACCAAAATACATAGAGATAGTCTCCTAGTAGTAGATGATCCTCCTCCTCACTAGTGTGCCACTTTCTGAGTGAGAGAAGTGTGAGTTTCCGAATGATCAAAATAGAGATCTCCCGATCTCTATTTATACTTGTTTGTTTGCCCAGTGACCTTATGGGGCCAACTTGTCTAGCTAGGTACATCAACCATATAATATATATTTCAGGGCCGACCCCACACATGGTGGTCTAATAACCCATTTGCAAGTACACACACTTGTGACACTTGTCAATACACATGACGACACTTCCTTATAGAGGAATAACACATCTCTTATAAGGGTACAATAAATATATATGAAATACATAGATGAAATACATTCCGAAGTTACATATACATCAACATCCTAGTATACCAAAACCACCACTATGAAAAATTGCTCACAAACTCATACAAAGGCTTCACATAACTAAAAAATTGTATATAACTGTTGGAATAATTAATCCTTCCTACCATTCATTTATTTACATAGGATGCATTAATCAATCTTATATTAGTTAATTCTATGTAATAAATAAGGAAATTGCCATTGTGTGGACCACAAGGCAATATGAGAGGCTAAAATACATCCATGGTGTGATCTACAAGCCACCTAGGCCACTTGGGATCCTTCCAAAATATTTTTGGATAAGGTTTGAGGAAGAAAGGTGCACTTGTGGAAAACTGCTGCTTTTTACTACTTTTTCCCCCATAGGGAAAAGCTAGTCAACCTAGGAAAGGGTTTTTTACACCAAAAACTTAATGTTATTTCCACCCAAAATTCATATTTGACATTTTTTTTTCTATATTTCACGTTCCGCTCACTAATTTAGCAATTCGTGAGCTTTTGGACTGATTTGGAAAGTCAACTTGCCACCTAGTGGGGATGGGAATATTTAGCAAGTCTGATGATTAGGAGATTTGTTTGGAATCTCTAGCCATTCGATTTTCTGCTGTAAAGTTATTTAATAGAAGCCTATTACAGTCATATGTTGGCTAATGTAATTTTATTCATAAGAAGTTAATACAGAAATCTACTCTTGTGCATAATTTTTTGTGTCTTTGACTAGTTGTGTGAGATTTTTCTTATGAGAGAGTGTAATTTCTTGATCAGTTCTTGGATGTGATCTGATTTTCACATGTTATCAGATCCATCAAGCTATTCCTTTCATCTATTGATTGTCTTGTAGGATCCAATAGTCTCAGGAAGGGCACATTGATCAATTCACCGGGTGAATTCTATTCTCTGCAGGGCGCATTTTGGAATCCATAATTGTTCTAAAATCAATCCATAAGTTTATATCAATTGTAGCAATGGATCATACATAGTAGATCATCCTCACTCCTTTCAATTACTTTGATTGGAAAGCACAGATGGAGATTCTACTGAGGAGCAAAGGGATCTACAGGGTGACCATGGCAATAGAAGCTGAGCCAACCTCAGCAGTGGAGAACTCTAAATGGCATAGTCAAAGGGATGAAGCCTATGGTCTATTATGTCTCACTACATCCAAAGAAATCTTATTTCATCTTGATGGCCTCACTTCACCCAATGAAGTATGGCTGAAACTTCAAGAACTGTTCGGTAAAACCGATGAATTGAGAGGCCACCAATTGGATAACGAGCTAGTCTCTTTGAGTTCGCAAAATTTTGATAATATACAAGAATTCTTCTCCAAATTCAAGTCTCTTTTATTGCAGTTGAAGCAATGTGGAATAGACAAGAAATATGAGCAATTAGTTTTGGCCATTCTCTCCAAGCTTGGCCCCGACTATTCAATTTTTGTTTCCACCTTTTGTTCCACCCAGAAAGCAATTAAAAATTGGAAGAGCCCGTCACTTTCAGAATTCATGGAGTTGTTAACACAAGAACAAGACAAGCTGGTATTAATGGAAGCCATTAAAAATCCATCCAGAGACCACTATCTAAATGTTGGAGACTCAAAGAATTCGAAAGGCAAGAAGAAAGGCAACTTCAAGAATCCCACCGGTGAGAGGAAAGACAAGCAGATTTCAAATGGAGAGACATCCAACTTCAAGAAGAATCCGAACAAAAAGAATGAGAGGACAAAGTGCAATTATTGTGGCAAGGTCTTTCATCCTGAAAGCTTTTGCATGAAGAAAACCATTGACCAATTGAATTCACTCTTGAAGAAAGCGAACATTCCTCTTCCAGAGAGCTCAAGGAGGAAGGATGGAGGACAAAATTCTGATGCTAAAGAGAGAGTTCATGCATTGATGGCCAACACATAAAAGTCTTCAATCATTCATCATTGATTCCAGTGCTTCAAGACACATGGTGTCTACAAGTAAGTATTTTACTTCACCTGACTCTTCCGGTGGTCCGAACATTGTATTGGGAGACAATTCTGAAACTTCTAGCAAAGGAAAAGGTAGCATAGATCTCCAGTTTGGGTCATTTAATAATGTTTTATATGTCCCCGGACTTGCTGCAAACCTACTGTCAATCTATCAGATGACCCATACAGGGCTTCCCAAGAGAGTAACCTTTACCCCCAATGATGTTGAGATAGCAGAAATTTCAACAAGGAAAAATTATTGCATTTGGTATTGCTGATCATTGTTCTAGAATTTACAAGTTTTCTCATTTTGTGCCAAACTCCTCACCTTCTGCTCTGTTAACTCATGCCAATGAGTCTAGCAAACTATGGCATGAGAAATTTGGCCACCTTAGTTACAAATACCTTTCCCAACTTCATGAGAAAGAGATGGTTATAGGGCTGCCCAATATCAAATTTTCCAAAGGTGTCTGTCAATCCTGCATCCTAGGAAAACATCTTGAGCATAAGTATGGGAGATCTACCACTGATAGAACCACTGCACCATTGGAACATATACACACTGATATATCAGGTCCATTTCCTCATGAGTCATTTAATTCAACAAAATATATTCTCACATTCATAGATGATTTCAGTAGGTATTGTTTGATTTATTTCATCAAGCTTAAATCAGAAGTTTTTGGGTTATTCAAGTTATTCAAAGCCTCAGTTGAGAATCAGTCTGGTAGGAATATAAAAGTGTTAAGATCTGATAATGGTGGCGAGTATGTGAAATTAGAGTTTCAGCAATTTTGTGCTTCATCGGGTATACATATGCAACATACAGTTCCATATACACCTTAGCAAAATGGGGTTGCTAAGAGGAAAAATAGATCTCTTAAGTAGATGACCACATGCATGCTTGAGGAAAAAGATTTGTCTCCCAAGCTATGGGATGAGGAAATAAATTGTGCCACTTATATTCAGAATAGAGTACCACACAAATCTCTCAAAGGTATCACTCCTTTCGAGGCTTGGATAGGCCACAAACCTGACATCTCTCATTTTAGGATTTTTGGCTCAAAGGCTTGGGCTAGGATTCCGATTGAGAAGAGGAGGGCTATGCAGCTCCAAAGCCAACCATGTTTGTTTATTGGATATTCAGAGGACTCCAAAGGTTATAATTTTCTGAACATGGCCACTCATAAAGAATTCATTGAAAGAAGTGTGCAGTTTGAGGAAGAGCCCTCTCAGAGCGCAGAAATTGGAGATTCATCTTCACCTCCGACTAAAGAAGAAGTAAGTTATGTTCTTGATATTTTTTATTCTGATATTTATGATGATGAGGATCAATTTATTGCATATGCTAAATCATGTACAAGGCCTAAGTGTGCTGCAAAAACTTTGCAAGCAGTAGGTGAACTAGTAGGCAACCCTCAGGACCAAAGAAGGACTAGATCACAGTTTCAGACTGCTCTCAATGTCAATGATCCTTATCTTTCTTAGAAATTCTATATGATGATATATTCTTATCCACAAACATATGAAGATGCCTCACATGATCCTAGATGGCATATTTCTATGGATGAGGAGTTTCAGTCATTGTAGAAGAATGAAACTTGGGAGCTAGTCAAGCTCCCCGCAAGCAAAAAGTTGGTAAGATGCAAATGGATTTATAACACTAAATGTGCAGCAGATGGTACAACCATTAAGTCCAAAGGAAGGCTGGTATCAAAGGGGTATTCTCAGGTCCAAGGACTTGATTATAATGAAACATTTGCACCAGTAGCTCAGAAAGACGTCATTAGACTAGTTTTGGCAGTGGCAGCTTCCAAGCGGTGGGAAGTACATCACATGGATGTGAAAAGTGCTTTCCTCCATGGGGAGATTGAAGAAGAAATATATATGCAACAGCCATAGGGATACAAATCAGATCCAAACCTTGTTTTTAGGTTGAAAAAATATTTGTATGGACTCAAGCAAGACCCCAGGGCTTGGTATGCAAAGATGGACAGTTTTCTGTTGTCACAATCCTATGTTCGATGTAAATATGACCCAAATGTCTATATGAAGTTTGCAGATGGTTTTATAATGTTAATAGTGCTGTATGTTGTTGATTTTCTAATCGCAGGTGATAGCAATGAACAAATAGCATCACTAAAGGCCGCAATGCACCAAGCATTCTCCATGAGTGACTTGGGAATTCTTAAGCAATTTTTGGGGCTTGAGATTTCTCAAACAAAAGAAGGAACCAAGGTATGTCAGTCAAAGTATGACTCTGATCTATTAAAGAAGTTTAATATGGCTGATTGCAAGCCTTCTAAGACTCCATTCCTTTCTGGAGTTAGAATGGAAGAAGCATAATCTACACCGCTTTTTGACAGTACTCTATATAGACAGTTGATTGGAAGCTTTCTCTACTTGACACGCACTCGAACAGATCTTGTATATGTTGTGAGTGTGGCATCTAGATATATGGAGCAGCCACATGAGTTACATTGAAGGGATGTAAAAAGAATCCTTCATTATGTGCAGGGCACAAAGAGTGATGGGATTCACTATGTGGAAGATTCGAGCTTAGATCTCTTGGGTTTCACAGATTCGAATTGGGATGGTGATAGCCTTGATAGGAAATCCACATCATGATTTATATCCATGCTTGGAGGTGGCCCTGATTCCTGGTCCAACAAGAAACAGAATGCCATAGCACTATCTTCAGCGGAGGCAAAGTACAGAGGAGCAGTGAATGCTGCTACACAGTGTGTTTGCTTGTAGGGGATTTTGTCTGAGTTTGAGATTTCTTTCAGTACTCCTACTGTCATTTATTATGACAACCAGAGTGCCATTAGAGTATCATGTGATCCAGTACAGAGGCAGAGGACCAAGCACAAAGAGATTCATATTCACTAGATCAGAGGCCTAGTGCATGATCAGATCATAGATTTGCAGTATTGCCCCACAGGTGAGCAAACTGCAGATATCTTCACCAAAGATTTCACATAGAAAACATTCAACTATCTTAGATCACTACTTGGGATGATTGAACATGTGGTGGAGTGAAGGGTTGATCAACAACCTTTCAATTTTGATATGTCCATGTTTTGAGGGAAGGATTTTCCCCATGAGGTTTTCCTTCTATCCTTGTTTTGTGGACCGGCAGTATTTTGTACGGGGTGACCAAGTTTTGTTACTGGGACCTTAGTATTTTATTTTGTGATATTTAGATCATTTAAGTCAAACTTAAGAGGGGGTGTTGGAGTAATTAAGCCTTCCTAAAATTCATTTATTTGCATAAGATGCATTAATTAATCTTGTATTAGTTAATTCTATGTAATAAATAAGAAAATTTCCATTGTGTGGACCACAAGGTAATATGAGAGGCTAAAATACATCCATGGTGTGATCTACAAGCCACCTAGGCCACTTGGGTGCCTTCCAAAAGATTTCTGGAAAAGCTTTGAGGAAGAAAGGCACACTTGTGGAAAACTGTTGCTTTTTACTGCTTTTTCCCCCATAGGGAAAAGCTATTCAACCTAGGAAAGTGTTTTTTACACCAAAAACTTTCCTTAATGTTGTTTCCACCCAAAATTCGTATTTGGAATTTTTTTTGTCTATATTTCACCTTCAGCTCACTAATTTAGCAATTCGTGATCTTTTGGGCTGATTTGGAAAGTCAACTTGCCACCTAGGGGGGATGGGCATATTTAGCAAGTCTGATGATCAGGAGCTTTGTTTGGAATCTTTAGCCATTCAATTTTCTGCTGCAAATTTATTTAATAGCATCCTATAACATTCATATGTTGGCTAATGTAATTTTATTCATGAGAAGTTAATACTGAAATCTACTCTTGTGCATAATTTTTGTGTCTTTGACTAGTTTTGTGAGATTTTTCTTATGAGAGAGTGTAATTTCTTGATCAGTTCTTGGATGTGATCTTATTTTCACAATAACTTGGTCCAAACCCCTACCTTCATGTCCATCTTCGAAGTTCTTCATACTTAAACTTCCCAGAAGAAGGAATTACTTTCAACATTAGGAATTTTCGACCTAGCTAATTCACATCTTATAGATCTAGACAATAGAAAGCCTCAATTTTCTTCTTCTGTCACTTTCCAAAACCACGTCACAATAAATAAAATTATCATTCATCAACACATAGTCGATGAAGGAGCATCCACTTCCATGATGTAACCCACATTTGTAAATGTCTTGGATCACCCGATTCAGTTCCATTGTCCATCACTCTTTGTGCTTATGATGGTCAACCGTTGCAACCACAAGGCCTATACCATAATGTACCTAGAGAATTGGCGGGTAAAATAGTACTCGTTAATGTTGAAGTCGTCAATGGACAACTTGATTATAACATCATCTTGGGTCGTAGTTATATCTACGCCATGAAGGAATTTTGATCATCTATATTATGCATCATTATGTTCCCTCACAATGGGAAGTTAGTCACCCTATACCAACTTACTTAATACAAGTATCGACCCAATTCTAATCCACATAACATCCTTCCCACTGTAGGATTAGAGACCCACCCATCATACATAGACATCAAACTTAGCATTTACAAAAACTCAACATTTGTGGGTCCATATGTTGTCCCTCCATGTAATATCCTAAGATATGATTTCGTAGGATATTATCTCAATTTCAAACATTTAAAACATAAATTAATTAGTACTAAAACTAGTCAACATATTAGTAGAAGAAAGACTACTCTTGGGTACAGATAAACCCCCCCCAGGGATTGGGATTTGAATTATTTTGGATCTACAAAATATGATAGTGAGTGTGCAATAGTATAAATAACAGAATCAAATCCAACTTCAGAGTTCTATGCATAAGGTACTGGGACAATTTATGGTTCAACAACAGCTACTACTGAAGTCTACACCAAGGTTTCCTAGGTACACCAGCATATGCATACTAAAATCGTCCACTTACACTTGAAAGAAACCAAGGGTGGATATCAGGCATTAACCCCATAATATATTGTTGGAAAAGAGTTACTGAATTTTTGGGAGGATTAGGTAGGGTTTGGAGGCAAAAGGAGAAAGATTGCTAAGTAGGATTGCTCAACTAGTTAGTTTTCAGGCTCTCCCAAATAGGCCAAGAAGGATATGAATCCTTAGGAAAATATTGGATGGGATTCATCATTGAATTAAGAACCTCATATGACTGAAATAACTGAAATTGAGCATCCGGGGAACTTTTAATCACAAATACTGCAAAACTAGTCAATTAATGAGGCCTAAATAGCTAGTATTGAGAAAGATGGGTACAAACAACTTCTAAGGCTCCCAAATTCCTCTTCTAATGGTTATGTATAACAAAGAAACAAATGAAATATGCATAATCAAACAAGAATTGAGCTTATTAAGCAATACATAGGATTTTCATAGCTCAGACATTTCAGGGAGTCATCAATTCTTGAATTTTTACAATGAATGGAGAAGAATACTTCAAGAAGAGTAAGAAGGAGAGGTATAATCACTGAATCTGATCTGTAGGAGGAAAATGAGTTTTTGGCTTCTCATGGGTGGCACACTAAACTTATGAAGCTTCTTGCAAGCTCTCCAATTGATCTCTCTCTCTCTTTAAGTGAAACTCATCAAAATGACCTCAAATCACCTCAAATCTACCTGGATCTATGCATCCACTCTGAAGGGTCAATATCTACATGAAATGGGATGGATCAGATATTCAAATCAGTAATTAATGGATGCACTAGATCATATGTAGAATACTGGAACAAGAACTATGGGGCACATCTCCCACAGGTGGCTAAGGGTGCGTCTCCAAATCCTAGAGAAGCACTGATCTTTATCAATCACAAAGATAAAATATCAAAAGATGTCAAAGTGGTGCTCCCTCATTATTTTATAGATTAGACGACTTGATGAGCAAGTTATGTTTCTAATGAACCTCCTTGGACTCATCCAATGCGCCTTCCTTGACTGAGTTGGAAGTTTCCTTCTTTTCCATACTGACTAGCTTTCATCCTTTTGGAAATTGCGCCCTCCTAGATTTCCCGATGTTTCCTACTTTTCACACTAACCAAAATTTATCCATTTTTGAAACTACACCCTCCTTGCTTTCCTGATGTTTCCTTATTTTCAAGACTGGCTTCCTTTTTGTACTTGGTTTCTTTGTACACTTTCCTGCTTTATGCACTTGCTTGCTTTTCATTGCTTTTGCCAAATTCCTTCTTTTTTGTTTTGTTTTTCTTTTCTCTCACTTTCGTCTTTGGTTGACAATTCATTGAGCTATCCTTATCTCCTTATGTTCCCTCATCCAACTCATCATCACATTTAATAAGAATTAAATATCAAAATAATAATTACATCACCTCTAATTTAATTTATTCTAAAACAACTATAGTCCAAAATATCCCTAGCTAATAATTTAATTGCCTAGAGTAATTGGCCAATGTTATCCCCTTATTAATTAATTGATTGATTATCACTAGGATCCATGGGGGTTTGATGTGACACTAGTTGCTTCCTGATGCTAACAAAAATGGGAACATGACACTCCAACAGTGATCCCAACTTATACAAATGGTCTTATGTGCACTATATTCACATTAAAATATACAACAAAAACTTCCTCTACCTCTACGTATTTACCTAAGAAATATTGTCATCCTTCAACACGAGTAGTTGTCCAAATCCCCTTTATTCCCCCCTTTTAATTAGGCATGCAAGGAATGCTAGTCATGGCCACTCTTACTTTTCTAGGTCTCCCTTTGGTGATACTTGTTTAGTAATTAACTTTACCATATCTGGAAATTCTACCAAAACTATATGCCCATTTTAACTTAACCCGAATTCTTCCCACCTGTGCATCATCTTCGGAGATCCCAATTCTGGTAGCACCAATGAGGAAACCATTACTGGTAACATCTAGTTACAATAGTGAGGGAACCAAGTTTCCAAAGATGAAAGGTATAGCCTAACCAAGTAAGCCCCCTACCCCAAGCTTTAATCCACCATGCACTCTATGCAGTACATTAGGACACACAACCAACCTTTTCCATACATTACTAGATCTAAGGAACCTGCTCAATACACTTGTAAGTACTACTCATGTAGCCAACTCTTCAACATGGGGAATAATAGCTACTCCTCTAGTAGTCACCCCAAACCAAAAAACAAAGAATTATGTACTAGCCACACATGCGCCATATGTTCTCAATTTGGCCATCACACTCATCACTGTCCCTAACTCCCTCGATTTTTTGACAGCCTCGGTATGATTCATTTGAAACCCCCCGGTTGTTAGATCACAAATATCCTCTACTGAGATCATAACCATCAACTTTATAACTATGTTAGAGGAGACTGTGAATCATCTAAGGTTTTCATCATGTGGACATCAGAGTCACATGATTTCTTTAGACATTGGTACGATCCCACCCATTCAAGCCAACTATTCCTAGAGCATCTCTCATACACTAAATCAATCATGCTCTACTCGTCCATGTCGTTCATGTGGGTTGTTGACTCGCTTCTCATTCCAATGCCCCATTTTGCATGCACAACAAGTTACTTGTCTTGAGTAGATGAAATTACTCGAAAACCCTCGTCCTTCCTTGACAAGCTCACCAAATTTGCCTCAAAGAATAGATCTTACCTTTAAAACACGATATAAATGACCATGTTAACATACTTTACATATAATCATTACTCTTTTCTACACTTGATGACCTTTCTTCGATACCATCAAAAGAATTTCTTGGTATATCACCAATACATACTCTTGGTGTTGTAGAAGGCATGGGCTCGTTATGTGTGAATGATATCCCACCCATACATGATATTGTTCCCTTGAGCACCAATATTCTAGTCACCATTTCCCTTGGACTAGAAACTCTAAATGGCTTCCTCAAACACCTCTTCCATTTTGAAAAGGGGATCTTAAAATCCAGAACTAACCCTAGGGTGCCTTGGAATGATATGCATTATCAATCTTCCTTCTTACCCCAACACATAGGTATAACAAACCAGATGGATCAACAATGTGCCATCAAAAACAAATATTTATACCTCCCAAACACGTTGATTAGGGTAAAAATCCTATTTCCACTCTCCATGATTTCAAAGAAGGAAACATGGCTAATATTTCCCACACTATCATAGTGGATATTTAGGTCCCTCTTAGTGTCATATAAAACATCTCACTTGGTGCCTCTTTTTCTTAATAGGTAGTGATTTATTACAAGAGTTTTGAGATATTTTCATTTATTCATATGTAGAGATTCCAGGTCTCTATCCTACCATTAGTGAACATCACATTGACACATGGCTTGATGCGTCACCTATACAACAGAAACAATGTCATGCCCACCCCTCCAAAGAAACTTCTATCAAGAAAAAAATTGAAAAGCTTCATGAAGCCCGATTTATTTACCCCATTGCTTACACTTCATGGGTATCAAATCTTATCCCTATGAAAAATATAGCGATTGTCCCAAAGACAACTTCCCCACCCCTTTTATCAACCAAGAAGTCGATGCATGTGTTGAACATGAATTCTTGTCCTTCATGGATAGATTTTCTCTCTATAACCAAATACAAATTCGTGAGCATGATCAATATAAAATGCATTTTATGACAACATGGAGAACCTTTGTCTACCACTTCATTTTGTTTGGAATAAAGACCACTAGAACTACTATATAATGTTTTATTTCCTACATCTTTAATGATTTTCCTCATATGATATTGGCATATATTGATGACCTGACAACTAAATCAAAGAAACCCAAAGACCACCTTGTCGATTTGTGTATCTTCTTTTTAAGATGCCATAACTATAATATACAATTAAACCCTCCCAAATGTGTATTCTACATTATATTGGGACACCTACTAGGGTTCATTGTATAAAAAACAGGGACCGTCGTCGATCCCCTCAAAGTCCAATCCATCCTTGATCTCCCATAATGAAAACATGGAAGCAGTTGCAGAGTGTTCAAGGCAAAGCAAAATTCCTTCATTTTTTTGTCCCCGATTATGCTACATAGGCATATGGATTCCCACTTCTTCTAAAAGAAGACATCCCATTTCGACGGGATGACCATGCACAAATCTCTTTTGAGAAACTTAAAAAGGATTTGACCTTATCTCCTCTTATCTCCCCACTTGACTTTGAAAATGATTTTATCCTTTACATTTCAACATCATCATGTTTAGTCTATGAAATTTTAATTCAAAATGGAGAAGATTAGTGTTAACAAGTCATTCATTAAATCAACAAGAAACTCTAGGACCACCACTCAATTATAGCCATGATGATAAATTAGTGATGGTTGTGATCCTCTCAGTGCAAAAATTGCAACATTACAACTTGCTACATAAAATATAATGATTGCAAACTCTAACCCAATGCAATAGATACTCATAAGGAAACTTATCAGTGGTAAGTTCACTCATTGGATCATTATTCTTAGGGAATTAAATCTATAGTTTGTAACAACCAAAAGGAAAAAATCTTTGGCCCTCACCGGGCTCATTAATGATCTCCCAATAATTGTAGTGGGACCCCTTGTCAATGATCAGTTTCCAAATGAACACTTGTTTGTTTTGACTACTGAAGATTAGTGGTTCAGAGATATCCTCACATACCTTTGCACACATAAATTTTTTTCTCATCTCTCATGTGATAATTGTTGTTGCAATTGTCACCAAGACCCTCATTATCTGCTCTTAGTAGACATTCTCTATAGATGTAGGCGTCACACCATTTTGTGCCGAATTTTATCTCATGATGAAGCTGAGCACAACGACACATGTCGTGGCCACTTGTTAGGATTGGCCACTGCCAAAAATATTCTTCTCACTGACTACTTTTGGAATTCACTCTTCAAAGTTTGCATCAATGCCATCAAAGACTGGAAATTGTCAAATATTCTCTTGCAAAACCATGCCCCCCAAACCGCTTTGCATCGAGTCATCATTGTTGGTCCCTTATGCAAGTGGGGAATCAAATCAATGGAATTTTGACCTATATTATCTCAATGCCATAAGTATATTGTCATTGTCATCAATTACTTTACCAAATGGGTTGCGGCAATGCTCACTTTTAACAACCCTAACATTATTGAATCTAGTTTTTTTTAATAATGCCATCAAACAATTTGGCGTACCCAATCAATTGGTCTCTAACAATGGAACTCATTTCCAAAATGATATTTTCCAAAAGTTATCATTCTTAATAGGTTTCACACATGATTTCTCCTCCACGTACTATTTGCAAGCCAATGGAAAAGTCGAGGAAGTCAATAAAGTCCTTAAGACTTTGCTGCAATGAACAATCAACAAAAACAAAACCAATTGGCATCACATGCTATTTTCGACACTATGAGCATACATGACCTCTTTTGATACTATGACAAGATTTACTCATTTCCACCTCATTCACGGTGTTAAGGAATTCCTACCCATTGAGTGTCAAATTCCTTCTCTCCAAACTGCCATGGAACTACTACTTGATATGCTAACATTAGAACAACAATTGCTCACTTTGGAAAAATTAGATGAGGAACATCATGATTCATTACAACAAAATGAATTCATGAAACTATGTACCAAATCCCATTATGATCACCATCTATTTCCTCGCATATATTGTCAAACAATGTCTATCCAAATGAGCCTACATGATTGGTTTACTTGAAGGAGGCCTTCTATACAACCCGATCAATGATTTGTATCTGAAGAAATTATTCCCATAGTCACAAGACTAGGATAACTGCACATATGTGTGAACATCTATTATAGATAAGTCACAACAATTGCAAGCACCACTAGCGATGTGAATGTTTCCACAAAAAAATCACTAGGAATATTTCCACCCATCACCTGCATTATAAATTTCACTAAAAACAATGTAGACCACACTTTAATTTTAGTTTCTCTTTCTCTCGGTTGTTTCAATATGAATGATTCATATTTTTTTTACTTTGTAGATGAATACCAATATTGATTGTTATGTTGGCTTCACTGATGGTGCGAGTCATTGCTCAAAGTATCTCACATCCACCGCTTGGGCCAGCTATACCCAAGCCCACACACTCTGCCACACAGGTGAAGAATGTCGCATTATATCCACTAATGATCAATCCATCATTGGATTTTTGGTTGAGTCCATCCACTTTTTCATTTGACATTTTCATGTCCATCTAGATTCTCATCTCCTCATGACACAATTTAGCAATTTCGTTCGTGCACAAAATCCATGCCTCTCTTGCAAATTCCTCCGAGTGCAAATCCTAGTCCACCAATTTTAAACCATCACATTCATACATGTCCCTAGGAGTGCTAATGCATTTTTAGATCATATTTCTAATGAGGTACTAAATTGACACTTATTACATTGATAGTCCATCTGATCAATCAAATCAAATAAAGGTTATGTTTTTACAATATAGTTATGTTATGTTATCATTTATATATCGACTGAAATCATAAAAATATGATATTTTAGGATTAGGATCACTCAACAGTAGAAGACCTCACTAGAATTCACTCATGAAGTGCAGAAAGAAGAAGAAGAAATGGAGATTCAATAATCACTCATACACAAGAAATGACAATAACTGTTGTATCATACATTAGCTATGAGTTGGCACTCTGTAAAATGAATAATAGATGAATACAATCAAATGGATTCGAATGCCTCTAAGGTCATTTGAATTCTCCTCAATGTGTGGCTTGGATAGCATTGGAGACATCATCCAGATCAGTGGCAATACTCACAAAATTCAAATAGTCAGTCAAATGAGTCTAATTGATTCTAACTGAGTGCATGGGCACTGATGTAGGGAAGGAGACTCCAATGTGGGCGCATGAGGAGCTGTCAATAGTCAGAATAGCTGATCTAGTCTCTCTGGAGGCCTATCTAAGTGGTTCAGTCAGTTAAACTAGCAATCAATCCCCAAAACAAGGAACATATCCACTAATCATGGAACTAACTGAATTAACTCCTAAATAGGTGGAAGAGGGTGCATTTGTACTCCAGTGATGGAAACAAGGGCGCATATGTGGCTAGGAGGGATAAAACAGGGAAGAAATAGGATCTTGGGGCTGAAATACTGAGGACTAGGTGCTGGGAGTCTGCCATACTGATGACTGGATGCCACGGGGGCTTCACTAGGGGGCCAATATAATATCACGTTCGTTCATATTGGGGGTATTAAATAAACATAAAAACCCAAAAATTATATTTCCTATATATTAAGGGGAAAATGGGTTTTTTTAATTTATTATAACAATACACAAATACATTGGGGTATATTTTATATGGGCGGGTTTCCAAATATCCCCCGAAATGGCAATGAGGAAAGGATTGGGCTTACTAGAGTTGCAGGGAAATCGAGAAATCCCGTCGAGGCCAAGATTTTCACACTAGGGTTTTGTGGTGAAGATACGGTTAAGAGGCAAGGGCTTGTAGGGAAATCGCATGGAGGCTAGGTTTTGTGTGGATTTTGTGGTAAAGAAACGATTAAGAGGCAAGGGCTTGTAGGGAAATCACGTCGAGGCCAGGGAGACTACGTTTTACAGGATTGTGTGATGGCTATTTGCGAGCAATGGTGGCGAGATTCCCTACCCGGGAAGGAGTCCCTCATTGCTCAATATCTCCCTTACTTTCTAGCAAAATCTCTGTCAGTGGGTCGGAAGATCGATGTTCATAGAGTGTATTCAATGAGAGAAGCTTTCACTTTCTTTGATTTCATGGATGATAGTATTGATGATTTGAAGCACATGTTGGTTCGATGTGCTTTGAGCCCATCATATCTGAGAATAGAGGATGGGAGACTCTTTTTGGCATTTCTTTTTGGATTGAATGCTCAGCTAGTAAAGGAACTCATTACTATCTTTCGTTCTCGGATCCCCTTTGGTCGGAATTCTGTTCTAAAATCTTATGGGGAAATTTTGTACAAGGCATGGAGGTTTGCAAAGGGTTCCTCGCTTGAAGATATCGAAAAAAATTGCATTCAGGGTTTAGCTGAAGGGGCTATATATGCCTCTTCTAAAATAATTGCTTCTTCTATCATAAAGGTTTTAGGAGGGTTTATCAGCCAAAGGACTTAGGATGGTGTTGAGGCTTTTCTTTATCATCTCCAAGAACCTGTACTTTTTAGGGCTCTACAGGTATGTTCCCAAGGACCAGATTTTCATAGCTATTCTTTAATCAAATTATTCCCGTTTGTTGAGTAGGAAGTTAAGGGTGTTTGCAATGAGAAGACCCTATTTCGAATCTGGTGGACACCTCTTACTTACCAATATGAACACTGAGAACACCATTCTCCTCCCTGGAAAAGTTTGGTGAGTGCTATGAACTGCAGAACAAAAGCAAGAGTTCTATTTAGATACATTTCCTTAATATAATAAGTTATGCTTTAAAATTGGAGCTCCATTTGCCTGTGGGCCAAAGTAGCCAAATAAGATTTGAAGCTTTGCCAATCTACCTGTAATAATTTAAAATTGTTTGGTCTCCTCCACAACTTAGCCTAACTTCTAATTCTAAACTACAGCCTAGTGTACATCAACATTTTTAGCAAAAAAGGAAGGAGTCGATCTCTTTAAAATAAATTTTCATAAGCAAAGTTAAACATGCAGGATCATTCTATATTGAATACATTCAGGTATCAATTCTTCAAAACATCATTTTGATCGGATCAAACAAAGGATCCCCATATTCGTTAAGAACCCATTTAGGTCTACAATTTTTTTCAATGTATAACTGTCACGTACCCCATTTTGACCCTTGTAATATTTGGGCTGTAATGTAAATATTGTATGCATATTATGTATGATTCCTAGCGTGGAGCTCAAGGCCAAGGCCCTGCTAGTGAACGCTCGATCTAGAAGAGACAAGTATCTGAAATTATGCTACCCATGTGCTAGTGAACCATGGGAATTGTAAATATGCATCCTAATATAAATGCCCACAACTAGCTATGCAATGCAACAATAGATGGGGGCATGATATTGCAAGGAATTGGGAGGAGGATATTCAAACCCTCTAGCCAATTGAGTCGAGCCAAGTGTCAATGAGAGAACCATGAACCATCAACTACCCATGTTGATTTTGATGAACAATCATTCATTTCTCCCAAGAGTTGGGTGAAGTAGTTAATGCCTTGGGGATTGGGGAGGTATGGCTGTCCAAATTTGAGTATGGGCAAGCCACCCTCATGGAAAAATTTGTTTCTCCTTCTTGGGCAAGAAAACACCCACGAATTGCCTTCCCAAGCCATTATTCATGGTCAGACTTCACCCTCTAACGTTTTTAGAGCTTGCTGGGCATTTGTTTTCAAGCTGTTGGACGTTTTATTTTGAAGCTTGCTGGGCATTTTGGATTGCTTAGCAATTTTGGGAGCTTGCTGGTCATTTTAGAGCTTGCTAGGCATTTTTTGGCTTGTTGGGAACTCGTTTTTGGTTATGACAGTGGCTGGGAGAAGAGAACCACGAATTTGGGGTTTAATGGAGGTCATTTTTGCTCCTGGGTTGTCACCAAACGTTTTCTGAAAACAAATTCTGCCTTCCAGGGTTTATTCCCCATTCTCCCATTTCGTTTTGGCTGCCCACAATTTTCTGGAATGGATAGAGACCCCATCTTTGGGCATCTCACTGTATATACGTTTCTTCATGCCGAGCACTTATATTTTTTCCTGTTATGTGCATCCTTGTGTTAGCCATTGAATGCTGAGTTGTTTGGGATGAAATCGTTTTCCTCCCTGTGATTGTCTTTCCCATTTTAAAACATGTGTATCCATGCCTAGTGATTGTGCTTTCTGTGTGAGAAAATAGTATGTTTGGGTGTGGGTTATGGAAATCCCTTGCTTTGGCTTGAGCTTGAATGCAAGTATCCAATGATGAGGAGGGTTCAGTATTAGCCTGATAAACCCAGCTATGGACTGACTTGGCTTAGCTGAAATTATGTTTTGGTTGTGTATGAGTTGGATGTCCCCTTTTTCCTTGTAGATATCATGCCCAGCTTGGGGGTGGCCTTCGGATGGACTCAGTATATACTGTCGAAGAGCCTATGGTTGGGTGGAATGTTGCAGCAACATAGCTAGTTGTTGGGACAGCATTACATCAAGATGAGTATTTTCTTATGTAATTACTTCTGGAAATGTATTAATTGTTGGATGTGTTAAATTGAATGGCATCATGTAATGTGTGTGGATGAGGTGTTCATTTCCGCTGTGCATGTTTGTTTGTTTTCCATCTGCACACATCTCTTGTATTGCTAAGAATCTAATGAATGGTTTGAGTTTTATGTAAAAGCCCAGATCTTGGTATCATGTGCCCTTCATTGAATTGCTTAGATGGATGGTATGTGACAATAAAAAAATAGAAAAAGAACCTATGTTGTCCTGCATTGTCAAGGAATGCAGAATAGGAAAACTAAAACATTGGACAGCTAAAACATTGTTTCATTTAGCATTAAGCATTCACTGGTTAGGTATTGCTGCATTTTCTTCATGTTTAAATTCAAAGAAGCAAAAAATTAAACTATAAGTGCCTTGCATCATATAAATAAGAGTTCATTTAATGCACCTGCCAAAGGTATCTAGATTCTAAGCCAGAGTACATAGTCCCCCTCCATATCGAAGCAGTTTGAGTTCAAATTGAGAAAACATAATGGAATGGCCAAAAGCATATGATGCTTTACAACAAATACCTGAGTCAGGTATTGGCATAGACTGTTTCCCATCTGAAGAAAATGTGGTGTTAGTCTCCCCTTCATCCTGTACTTTGATACTAACTAAGGTATTATCTTCTTTAACATTCCTTTCAAACTCAAGATTCATCTAATTAATGTGCTTGCTATATTCATACTCTGATGTAATACACTGGTTGTTTCCTTGCAATGCTTGATGTGATGTGCCAATTATAGATTTCTCTTCTATCATTGCAGATTGATTAAGGACATGAAGGGAGATGGACCCAAACTTACATCCTTGTGTTTCATCCCCCGTATGAGAAAGAAGAAGAATGTCTTTTCCTTCTGGGGAAGAAGTAGCTTTGACCACATTTTCAATGTCTTTTGTTGCTAAAACAGATCTTATTTATGTATCTTTTCTTTCATTTTCTTCATCCCAAGAAGCCTCAACAGTAGATAGCTTTTCAAGAGCATGAGACTCTCAATTTCCAAATCCTTGCACATCCACAGATTCATTTTGGGTAACATCACTATTAGCTTTCTGGGAACTGTTTTCATCTAAGCTATCTGTGACATCATGCACATCTTTCTCTACAGGATTTTCCAATGAAGAATTCTGATTTTGATCATCTGGAAAGGAAACAGGGTTGAGGGATTCAATATCTTGAGTTTCAGCATTTTTATGCTGCATCACTAGAGTGCTCACCTTTTCATTGGTTAACTTTAAATAAGATGAAGAATGATCGATATGACTAGACGGTGCATAAGAAGGAGCTGGTATAGATGAGGAATCAAGCCCTGGACTGATCATCACCTCCTCTGAATCTTTAACCTGGCTGTCTGAATCAACATCTATAGTAGTGAATCCAACAGTACTAGTCATAATTATTTTCTCAGCTAAATTATTTTCTTCAGTCTTCAGGTCATTTTCTTTCTGTTCCTGGGTCTTTTCTTCTAAAGGCACACTAGTTTCCAATAAGTGTCTATCACTGCCCAACATGCTTTCCTCACCTCCAGAATTTGCTTGGTCATCATTACAAGCCTATGAAAGAACCTTGGGTGAGGTCACAATGACATCTGTCCCTCCACCATGCTCATTACATCCCTCCAATGAGGAATCCAGAATTACATGCATTTCTATTAACTTAATATCCTTGCAAGAAAAATATCCAGCATGCTTCTCTGAACTATCCTGACTGATTTCACCCCTCATCAAATATGATATTTGTTCTAGTTTCCCACTATCCCGTTGGTTAACTGTTTTGATATCGGTATGATCCCCAACCTTTTTGTTTTCCGTACCCTCCAATGGATCTGTCATGTCTTGGATTTTGTCCACCATATCAACCTCCATCAAAGTGTCTCTGGCATGCTGTACTTCTGTCTTTTCGTAACTGATTTCATCTGAAACAATTTCTGTTGTTCCCTGAACATCAAATTCCATCAAAGTGTCCACATCATGTTGTTGCATCATTTCATCACTGATTTTATATGAAAAAATTATGTCATTCCATGAATGTCAACCCCCTAGTGCAGTAGTGGAGGGAATGGTATATTTACTTGATAACCCACACAGTCATGAGTTGCTGAAAGTACTACTTCCAAAGTTGGCACCATTTCTTGATGATCCTTTCTTGTCTGTAAGGACAACAGTTGAAGATCTCCTTTTAACCCTGAAAGACATTAGAGCACTTCAATTTCATAAAGTATGTCCTTCATTTTTGGTTGTTGGTTGAGCATCTTGGAAATTGCATAGCGTGATTGTTATTATGCAAATCAGTACTTGGTTTCAGGATAATTTGAAATCCTGAAAGTGAGTACATTCTAAAAGATGTTAAATATGTAATTTTCATTCTTCTTTTAGATTAAGCTTTATTTTTATCCATCTACAAAAGTGGATATTTAATAGCTAACTAAGGTTTCTTCTACTTATGACATTGTAGATTGTTCTATACTTGACATAGGCATTAGTCCCAAGAGTGCCCAGTAGGGTTGACAATACTTTTTTCAGTTATATATATTTTTTGTTTGGAGTTGAGCTAGGGATTTACAAGATGGCATAGACCTAATTGCCCATTCTCCTTGTAGATTAGGTTTTTTCCAATCACTACACAGGGAGTATAGTGAACATCTATTAAACAAGTAGGGTTGGTTGCACTTACTACATTGTAGATTGTTGTATAATTAACAATCTACGGCATTTCACCTTACATTGCCGTGCAAATATTAACAACATCTAGGGCAGTGGAGAGATCACATTTTGAAGTGTAAATTTTTATTCAACTAAATTGTTTTGCATTTTTCTTAGTTATTTCATTGATAACTTGTATTAGTAAGTTATTTATATTGTTTAGTGAACATGGAGATACCCTGAGTCCTTCACTAGTGGAATGGCTGATGTATTATTTTCTCTTTCCTGTAGAAAACAAGCAATAAAATATATGAAGGTAAATATCCCATGGATACAAATAGTGGGATGACTTCTATAGGATCATGTCCTTCGAGTATGCAAGCTAATGCACAATATCAAAGGCAATTTGAAGAAAAATAAGTAAAGAGGCAGAGAAGTCATTCTAATATGGTAGAAAACAGGGCAGCATTATACGTTGAAGGATGCTCTATCCAAGCAATTAGAAGTAGAGATTCAAGAAGGCATAAGTCTTTTAATCATGGAAATGCAATGTTAAAGAATGTTGGAGCCCTATCTCAGAATGGGAGTAATAATGTGCAACCAAATGAGAGAAGGCATTCATTGATGAAAGGGAGAGGCCAATCTCATCAATATGGAAAGGACCATACTGAATAAATTCTTACCATTGCCATAGCAGTTGCATGGTAGGTAGAAAACTAACTTGCAAAGGAGGACACTCGAAAGGCCTTATTAACATCTTCAAAGTTAGAACATCTTTCTTCTGGCCTCAAAATTACTGTTCAAATGATTTTTCATCTACATTCTGAATTTTCTAACTGTATGGTTGTGTCACCTCTTCGAGCATATATGGCTCTAACAATGCATGCAGCTCTTCAATGGAGCTTTCTCAAAGGTGCAAAATATTCTTCTACCAAAACCAAGAATAAAGATTCAGGCACTTTAGCTGCTTCATCTGCTATAAGTGTTAATTATATATTTTACTTGTATTGTTTATTAATTTTATTTTCAAGAAGCTCTATGTTGGTCATGTCAAATTGATGAAACCCATAATTTCAATTGATGTGGACTCATCACTCATGTATTAGTTATTTTGAGCACTTTAGAATAAGATTTAGGGACTGCCTTCTTTGTAGCTACAACCAAAGAGTTGAAATCATCATAGACAACTAAAAGGAAGTTTTGTCACCTTTGGTCACTAGACATGTAATTTGTTGAATTCCTCCTCACACACCCCGCAATTACACTTACTCCATTAGGGACGCAGTTGAATTTTATGACAAAGGCTATTGGCGGTATGGCATCATCAACAAAGTTATGTCCACTGATTCTGAGTTTTTCCTTATCTATTTTCCTCAGACTAACATATACAAAATGTATCATTGCTCGAAGTTAAGACATGCTCAAGAATTGGTCGAAGGAAAATGGTCTCAATTGCTCTCACAGGTAACATATTTACTGTATTTTTGGCCTTCATTTACTAGTTTTGCTATTTGGTTACTACTCTATTAGAGCTTGAGAGTCTAATGTTTATGGCCAATACCAGTATGGTTAAGGACTTCCCTCAGCCTATGTAGAGGTAAATTAATGATTTTTTATCATTAACTCAATAGTCTTTTGGGGAAAAAAGTTGTTTACTGATAGTGATCAGCATATCTACGACAAGTATAACCAATCATATTACGCTTGAATGCATGCAGTTATATTTAATTGAGCCTTGGGATTAAAAAACTCAAAATCACGGTTAAAACAATACGCATTCATTTTCCAGGATTTAAGGATAATTTGAAATCCTCAAAGTAAGTACAAATAGTATGCATTCATTTTCCAGGGTTTCATGATAATTTGAAATCCTGAAAGTGAGTAAATTCTAAAAGATGTTAAATATGTAATTTTCATTCTTCTTGTAGATTAAGCTTTATTTTTATCCATCTACAAAAGTGGATATTTAATAGCTAACTAAGGTTTCCTCTGCTTATGACATTGTAGATTGTTCTATACTTGACATAGGCATTACTCCCAACAGTGCCAAGTAGGGTTGACAGTACTTTTTTCAATTATATATTTTTTTTGTTTGGAGTTGAGCTAGGGCTTTACAAGATGGCATAGACCTAATTGCCCATTCTCCTTGTAGATTAGGTTTTTTTCCAATCACTACATAGGGATTATAGTGAACATCTATTAAACAAGTAGGGCTGGTTGTACTTACTACATTGTAGATTGTTGTATACTTAACAATCTAGGGCATTTCTCCCTACATTGTCGTGCAAATATTAACAACGTCTAGGGCAGTGGAGAGATCACATTTTGAAGTGTAAATTTTTATTCAACTAAATTATTTTTCATTTTTCTTAGTTATTTCATTGATAACTTGTATTAGTAAGTTATTTATATTGTTTAGTGAACTTGGAGATACACTGAGTCCTTCACTAATGGAATGGATGATGTATTATTTTCTCTTTCCTGTAGAAAACAAGCAATAAAATATATGAAGGTAAATATCCCAAGGCTACAAATAGCCGGATGACTTCTATAGGATCATGTCCTTCGGTATGCAAGCTAATGCACAATCTCAAAGGCAGTTTGAAGAAAAAGAAGTAAAGAGGTAGAGAAGGCATTCTGATAGGGCAGAGAAGGCATAAGTCTTTTAATCATGGAAAAGCAATGTTAAAGAATGTTGTAGCCCTATCTCAGAATGAGAGTAATAATGTGCAACCAAATGAGAGAAGGCATTCACTGATGAAAGGGAGAGGCCAATCTCATCAATCTGGCAAGGACCATAATGAAGAAAGTCTTACCATTGCCATAGTAGCTGCATGGCAGGTAGGGAACTTACTTGCAGAGGAGGACACTCGAAAGGCCTTATTGGCATATTCAAAGTTAGAACATCTTTCTTCTGTCCTCAAAATTACTATTCAAATGATTTTTCATCTCCATTCTGACTTTTTTGACTGCATGGTTGTGTCACCTCTTCAAGCATATATGGCTCTAACAATGCATGCAGCTCTTCAATGGAGATTTCTCAAAGGTGCAAAATATTATTCCAGAAAAACCAAGAATAAAGATTCAGGCACTTTAGCTGCTTCATCTATTGTAAGTGTTAATTATATATTTTACTTGTATTGTTTATTAATTTTATTTTCAAGAAGCTCTATGTTGGTCATGGAAAATTGATGAAACCCATAATTTCAATTGATGTGGACTTGTCACTCATGTATTAGTTATTTTGAGTACTTTGGAATAAGATTCAGTGACTTCCTTCTCTGTTGCTACAAACAAAGAGTTGAAATCATCATAGACAACTGAAAGGAATTTTTGTCACCTTTGGTCACTAGACATGTAATTTGTCGAATTCCTTAAAACAAAATCATGTGTATGGGTATTCCATTCTTCTTCTAGAACCTAATCCCGTTTCTTCTCTTTGACTAGTACCTCACTAGGGACTATAAAACATTATTGAAAACTGTCTCTACACATATGGTGAGAAATTGCTTCATTCTCCATATGCAGCAACAACCATATAGCTATACAGGGACTATTATGGTTCTAGTGGCCAACTCTGGCCCCTTTGTAGGGATAGCCTGCATCTCTCAAAAGCACAAGCTTGTCCCCTCTTTCAGTGTACTTTATTTTGTACATACCTTAGATTTTAGAAACAAGGTTGTAGTATGTAAACATAATGAACAATCAGTGCTAGTCAAGATAGAAGGATGCTTAAGTTCGTGCACTGAAGTTTCATGTGGTAGAGTGGGCATCATCTATCAACTTTCTAGGTGCATTTACTTGTAGTTGTCTACTGGTCTATATGTCGCTCCTTTACTACCATGTTTACTTTCCCACAACTCTCGAATTTGCTATCACTTGTATAACTAGAATATGACGAATCAATGTTTCCATGGCTAAAGAGTCATGTATAACTTAGAAATTGTCATATGGAATTGTGATCTATTATGTGGTCTCTTGTTATGTATGAATTTGTATGAGGGTGAATTATGAAAAATTATGTCACCAACCATGCTTGACATTAGCCTTATCCTGCCTTATGAGTCTATACTATATAGAGCTAAAATCTGATTGATGATATAGAACATATTTCTATTATGGTGTCTTGAATTTCCAGATTACTATTTATGTAGATCTAACCATAATTTTTTTCTGGTTTGATCTAATCTCAAGATATGCAGTGTTGACAATAATGAGTTTTCATGCAGTGCTTTATTTAAGCATATCTGCTGACAGTTAACCTATTCTTTAGTTATTAGCTGTAGGAATCAATTCTTTGAGTGCAAATCTACTCACCATGTCAGAAAGTTTAACATGGTATCAGAGCTGTAGCTCTGAAATCTTCCAAGAATCTGTGTATGGTTAAGCTGTCAGGAATATGGAAATTTCAATTTACATATGAAATTATGAATCATAATTCTGAATATGATAAACCAAGTGGAAATTCAAATTACATATTTGATACTCATAATAGATGTGAGATATGTGCATTGTCATACTACATCCAAAATTTTCCCAATGGAATGTCCAAATATGAAATAGAAAATTCAGAAAACATTGAACAATGAACAACATCGCTTATTTGGCTTCCTAGAGCCATCTTTGCTAGGCCATCTACATATGTATAATCAATGCCATCATCATCTGAGTGTCCCCAGGCCTCCCCAAAATCGAGGTACCTCGTCCCCAAGCATCTCTAGGTGTCCCCAAAATCAGGGTACCCCGTCCCCTCTTTGAGTCTCGATTTAAACTCGTGGTAAATTTTATACATTTCAAGATTACCTGATGAGAAGTTGTAATTTGCAAATTTGAAAGATTCTTTGATTGAACAATATTATATTTGGTAATAGGTTTTTAGCTGCTACATTATTTAATTATTGTGCATGTATGATATGGTGTTGTGGTGTGAGCTCTTCTGCAATAAGCCTATAACTTTAAAGTACTGTTTACTATTTAATTTTTAAATGAGTAAATGGCTGGGATGCTAAACAATATTCATTGTCTGTATCGACCTTAGGTCTTTACAAAGGTGGAGTTTGGAATATTCATGTGGAATTATGAGCTAGTTATCGATACTCATCACCATCAATTGGTTGTGTGAATAAGATATGCCATCCCAATGTCGATGAGGCGTAAGTACCCACTCCAAATGAGTGAAATACTTTTTAATTTTGTTACTTCACATAGCTAATTCATTTTAATTTAGTCATCAATTTCAATTGTGTTGGTTTAGGTTTTATGTTTGGATTTTGTTTGGGGTCACATATTGAAGAAGGGATTCTACCAGGATTTTACAAAGGAGATTTTGCAAATACTGCCAGGATTTTAGTTGGGCATGAGTTTCCACCAATCTCTCTTCTTGTTGCACTCCGGCTTCTTGTTTCTCCAATTTGGCTTCTCCTGTTTCACCATTAGAAGAACTTCATTATAGTTCATTTAGCCTCAGACTGACCCTTGCCACAACTAATGGACATTCCTGTGGAATTCTCAGTCAATAACCAAATGCAGAGGATATCCCCACCCCATTCCTGTGTCCTCAGTATGCAAGGGATGCATCCTCATGAACTCTAGGAATTTTGTAGAAATCATATTAACTAATTGGGTGCACTCACCAAATATCATATGGCTATGCTAGATCGACTGTCCCTACTCTTCCCTGCCGTCTTGGATTCCAATGAAGGATTTAAGAGCTTTAAAAATTTTCGGGATGATATTTAGTGTCTTTAGTTGTATTTAGTGTCTTGGAGTTGTAGAGGTCCACATCTGAGACATATCTAAATTGTTGTGTTTTACTTATCCCATGTTCACTTGTTTGTATACCATGAAGGTATCCAAGCCCCTAAGGTGCCTTGGGAGGCTCTAAGCCTCCAGGGCCTGTTATAGGCCCTCGATAGGACTTGGAGGCTTGAATACCCAACCACTCGTTCCTATTATAGGCCTTGGGAGGTTTAGTCAAGCCCACAGTATCATGCCAATATACTAGGTAGATATATAAAGGGGTATAAAAAATGTAAATGAAAAAATGGATACATAGAATATATAGGGAAAATAGGGTTTTTTTAAATTGGGAAGGCATATTGGGAGGGGGTTAAAAAAATGATTTTGGGAGGCATTTTCCAATATTTATTGAAATTAGGGGTATTGTTTCATAAGCCACAAATGAACATGCTATGGTAGGCAGTCATTGAGTAGAGCCCCCGTGCTGGATGCATGCAAAATAGAAAAATGATGGTGAGAATATTCCAACAAAAACATACATTGAATAAACACATAAAATGGGAATGGGCACAAAATGGTGTAAATCTATATCCTCAAGAGTATCATGTACAACATATGCCTCATCGATAGTATATCAAAAAATCGCCTTATGGGATACATCAAAAACTCATATCCCATAGGCGACATCAATACATATATGAAAGGGGCTCATTGACTCATACACAAATGAGCTCAAAATATCAAACATCATGACACAACAGCTGCTGGTGGAGGAGGTTGTCCAAGTATTGCTAATGGTGGCACATCCTTGATAAGAGATGTTGTTGGTGGTGGAGGATCCTGTGCTGCTACTCTCACCCAATGAGAGTGACCCACAACAAAAAAATGACACATCAAGGTGCAACACTTTAGTCCCAACCCTACAAGAATATGTAATCATGCCATGTCTTGATCATCTAGGATGGTGAACCCACACTCATCAACCCCATCCACCAAGATCACTAATCACCACTCTAGATCCACCAAAGCGGTTTCCAAGTTCAATCTTGCTAGGCCAACAATACCTTCTTCTCTTTCTCCACATACTATTCCATTCTCACCTATCAATTCCCCCTCCTCTGATTGACATATTTGGTGACACTCCTATGCAAGGGGGGATTCAACTACCATTGGTACCCCAAAAGGCCTCATAGGTCCAATATCTACACCGAATGAAACAGACACAACAAACCATAAGTCTCATATATACATAACCATTGAAGACATACATATGTGTAGATGGAACCAAAAATGTATGTAAATTTTATAATTATATACTCACCTTGAGCATCCAACCCCTCACGACCAAGTGAGGGAAAATATGGATCATTTATATAATCCATCCCACTCCATGGATATTGCTCAATGGCCTCAATCTACTATTGTAAGACCAAAAAATAGTGAAAATTGAACACATGCCTAACATGTACACCACCATCCTTGGGAATCATTGTCCCCCAAAAAACCATATGGGGATCCCTCTCCCCCATCAATGACACCACTATAGCAGGATGAAAATAAGGAATCCAATCAAAGAAACAGGAACATAGGATTCTCCCATAAGTGAAATTACTGTGTCCCTCCATAGTAACCTTGGTCATATGAGAATGTATATTGACCAACAACATATGTTCCCATGTGACTGGCCCCCCTCCCAATACCCTCTCCACAAGGAGATGTCCCCCATATATATAATGGGTCCTTGATACCCCCAACACCATGACAATGATGGTATCAGCTGTCCTCACAATGGGATCCATAAAGAAACTCACAAGGATGCCCCCATCCTTCTTTGCCCCTACCAACCGACCAAAGTAATGGATAATCATCTAATTGACTATCCACTAACCAAAAAGGTAAGGTTGGGTCTCCTACTGGATCCCACATACCAGTAATCCTATAAAAAAATGGATATCTTGGAGCTCGATAGTCTACCTCTTGTCTCCAACCACAAAACATCCATGTTGGTGATCCCACATACCCAACAAATCCCTCACGAAGTTCTTACTCGACCTCATCATAGGACAAAAAAATAACTTTAGTAGCCCTACATCTAATAGGTGTTGTTGAATAACCAAGTCATTTCTGACCTTCCCCAACAACGCATTGTAGTGGTGCTCATGCCACTCAATTGTCATCATTGCTAGACAACAACCTGTAATCACAAACCAAGTCAAAAAACCATGTTAGATCTCAACTGTTAACAAAACCAAATTCCAAAAAACATAAGTAAACCGTGTGGCTTTTCAATAAAATATCATGCATAACCATATGAGTCCATAGCCATAAATTACATGGTTAACTTTCACGAGAAAAATGTGTCAACCATCACATGCTTATGTGGGTAAGGGCCTCACAAGGTTGCTAAAAAATTGCATGGGAGATACACATCTTGGTTGCATGACCATGTGACTGTCCCATGCATAGTCATGCGGTAAACCCATGCGGCCAAAACGTGTTCCTCCTACATGGTGCACAATTTTCAAAGAAACTACCTCATGAAATTACATGACGATTCCTTTGAAATCTACACATTTGACAAAAAAACCTTTTTCCCAGTCGTATAGCCTTTCAGGGGCCCTAAGCAAAAAATTAATTTTCTAAAAATAGAAAGATCGATACAAGGTATTACTTGTGACTCTCAAAATCAACATCCTCTAGTCCAATCTCCTAGAATTAGCAAAAACACTTCTAGGGCATTCAATCTTGATGGTAAAAATGATTTTTAAAAGTGGATGCCACCCCTATTTATAAGCCAAAATGCCAAATTTTCAACAGCTTTGTTTGGGATTTCTGTAACTCCATTTGATGAACACTTAACACTACCAAAATTAGGATCATGATCTCTTAACCATTGTTGAGATATTGTAACTTCAAAGAATATTATATTTGTACTTTATTACTCTGGAGATGTTTCATTCCTCCTTGAATATCTTATTGTATATCCGGAGATGTTTATTCCTCCGTCGGAATGTGATAACTTGGGTTATTAGACTTCCCTAGTGGGGGTCGGCCCTGTATGTGTTATGTGGGTCAAAGGGTTATTAGACCACCCTAGAGGGGTCGTCCCAGTCAGTTGTAGTGGGGTATTTAACCCACTGGTTAAATACGAGCCTACATGATTTGTGTAAAAGACAAGTCGGAGTAGTGTATAAATAGAGGAGGTGTATTCCTCATTTGACACACACTCACTCACTTGAGAGTAGCGCACTTGTGGAGGAGAGGTCTGCTATGGTGGAGGAGGAGATCATGTCTTTGGTTTGCATCTTTTTATATTGCTGGTCATCTATATTGACGAAGCTTTGCTGGGTTTTCTACCCCATGAGGGTTTCCCAGGATAAATCTGTGTCTCTTGTGTTTTTGCTGTGCTTGTTGTTTCTTCAGTGATTCTATATATGCTATTATTGTGAAATGGAATGCAATGCTGCTATTTTATATCCTAGCATATTAAATCTTAACGTGGTATCAGAGCTAACCTGAAGGAAGGCAAGGTATGGCACTTATGACACTTGCTTCACTTGCGACAATTTGAAGGTTTGGGTTTTACATAGCAAAAACCAGTCATCGTGGAACTTTCGTTATAAATAAATTTTGGAGAAGGTTCAGGATATTAAACCTTTACATGTCATAGCTAACATCCCCAGGTACCTTGTTCCCAAAGGGAACCCTCAGATTCGTTGTACTTTGTGAGTTATGATCAGTACAAGTTAGGGTTTTTGCCTCTTCCAGATCTCAGTCAAAATCAGGTGACCTAGGAAAAAAGGTCATAACATGGGCTAGGAAGCTCCAAATGAAATTTCGTAAAAAGAAGCAGGTAGTACACAGATCGTACTATCTCAAGAAACGTTTTCATAGGACGAAGTTGAACTAGTGACACGTGGCACACTGTACAAGTTCTCTCTCCTGTTTTATCCCATAAACAGGTCACGTTGCGACACTTGGCATAACTCTCTCTCAGAAAATCCAATTGAGGTCATACCTATCGAGATGGAAATATGACAGGTCAGGATACCACAAAAAAAAAATTTAGACCTTGTGGAGCGAAAAGTTCGGAGTTAGAGCAGAAACAATCAGGTACATATTTCCGTCAAAACAGAATTATTTTTGGAGCACCTTCATTCATGGCTTCCGGAATTTAGGGTTTCGAAGAAAGTTAGAATTTTTGGAATCGGAATCCACAACTGAATGCTACTCAGGAAAATCAAAATTTAGAGACCAAGATCGAATTTTTTGGTTGGGTAGAAGACCGGGCTTGACCAAACCCCAGTTCGGGATTTTGATCGGAAAGATGGAAAATTAGGGCTTCAGCAAAAGTTGGAATTTTTGAAGTCTGTAACCACGGCTGGAAGCTCCTCAGAAAAATAAGATTTTAGAGCCTTGGATCGAACCTTTTGATTGGACAGAAGGGTGGGATTCATCAAACCCTATTTCGGGTTCCTGTCCAGAAGATCAAGAAGTTTCGAAGGCAATTTTGAGGGGTCAAATTTTGGAGATTTCAAAATTGAAGTATGCTAGCAAGACACATCCTTCCATCCATTCAGAAGTGTGAAAGTCAAAGATTGAATTTTTATGGTTTCTCTAGCAAACCCTAATCAAGCTCCAGATCAATTTTCAAGGGGTGTTGAGGCTAAGGCCTTACATAAGAAGACTATAAGAAGTCTCAACAGGTATGACTTAAGGAGGTTCAGGTATGTCTTGAAATCTGATTCTTGATTAAGTTCATGATGTGTTTGTCTTCATATTATTTATTAGTACAATCTTGATTAATGTTAGAATTGTCTTATCACCCTAGTAACAGTATGAATGCATGTGAATGATCGAAGAGATTCATTGATTAGGGCTATATGATTGTACTAATGCATTATGGTGTTGTGTGAGGTTGATGTTGTCTGCTAACAAGATACAGGTACATCACAAAAGACAAATCAAGTTCCATGACCATGACAACATGAAGACAAAGACTCATCCATAATCTTTGTTCTACTTACGAGGTATGTATGACTTTGTTATATTATGCTTAACCTATGAGACATGCAGGTTCTAGCTCAGGATCTCTAAATCATTGAAGAGATTGTTTAGGTATGTTGTACATAACTAAGCAGGTATACTAATCCAGGTATGTTTTCTTATGTCAAGTTAGAATCTTACCTTGTGTCAGGATCCCTTATATAAGTATACTTGGTATGATTGGTTATGCTTATTCATAAAGTTAGTAATCAAGGGTTTATGCATATTATGTCTCTTGTATTGATGATTTAATTAACCAGAAGAGTACTATGATCAAACAAGAATATGCATGAATAAAAGAAGACTTCCTTGAAACCCTGAATACTAATGATCATGACTATACATATTCAAGATTATTTAGAATTAGAATGTTTTGAGAATATACTAATGAATGTGTGTTTGTGTATGAGTCATAAGGATGACACTAGTGCACACTTGAGCATGCACAGTGGTACAGAATGAATAGAAGTTCAAAAGACATATAGAGATCAAGCAGGAGGCAACCACACAAACATAAAAGATAAGTATTTGAGTTGTTATTTGAAATAGTAAATGATATTGCTTGTATGCATATTTGTATTCCTAGAATATATCATGTTGAGTGTAAACATTCATAGAGCATCGAACAGTATACTACTAATATGCATATGATTGGTAAGTTGGACAAACATTCCATTGTTGCTTGTCTAGAATGAAACCTCTTTGCTGACATGCTGAGAGCTGTGCACACTCTCGATAGTATGTTTTGGTAGAGATGGAAGGCATCTAGATAGCCACTGTATGCATACAGGATATGGGAAAGTGTTGTGCCAAAGTATTGGTCAAAATAGTTGCATAACTATGTAAATGATATCTGTATGCATAATAGGTTATCATGTCAATATGATTTGATGATTATGAAGTATTACTAATCATGTACTTAATTTTGAATTGTAGGAAAGATCATGATGAATGATGAACACTGAACAAGCGATGGATGTTTAACAAAATATTTACAAATCAAACACACTATAGAAGGCTTGTGGCTAGAAGATTCTCTTAGAAAGAGGAAGAGAATCATGATGAGATGTTTGCTCCAAGTGGCTAGATAAGACCATTCTCTTAATGGTGTAATTAAAGAAGAAGTGTGAATCAGGTTCTGTATGGGTTCCCAGGATCGATAATAAATTTATGAGATTAATGATCACCATGGGTGATGTGGATCTCAACCTTTGCTACAAGGTTGAATATGGTTTCTCTACACAGATGTTGATTGGGTAGAAATTGTATCAGACAGGAAGAGCACATCGAGAGGATGTTACTGTTTGGGATCAGCCATGATCTCATGGTTTAGAAGGAAGCAATCTAGTGTGGCTTTCAGCACAAGCGGAATATATGGCTGCTTGCTCTGCTAGTTGTGAAGCGGTATGGCTTTAGAATGGACCCAACTGTGATCCTATGTGACAAACAGAGTTGTACCAAAATGGCAGAGAATCCAGTATTCCATGATAAGTCAAAGCACATAGAGATATGACATTTCTATATACAAGATATGGTGCAGAAAAGAATTAAAGTTCGAATTTGTAACAAGTTACCGATGTACTAACCAAACCCCTACCTCAAGTAAAGTTTTCTGAGACAAACTTAAAATAGTTCAGAAGGACCCTCCTCGAAAGGGGGAGCGATGTGATCACTTATGATGATATTTCCCGCATCGACAGTGAGGTCGATGATGTGGATACCTATATTGGTGATGTCGACAGAGAGGTTGGTGGATGGTCCTTAGACAAGGTCTAAGGTGACAAGGGGATTGCATCATCCTTGAACACATGTTCTAAGAGAGCTGTAGACATATGTCTTCGAGAATGAAGTCCTTGGTGGACATGAGGGGATTGGATCATCCCTGGACTTCAGTCCTAAAGAGAGTCGTAGACGTATGTCTTCGAGAATGAAGTCCTTGGTGGACATGAGGGGATTGGATCATCCCTGGACTTCAATCCTAAAGAGAGCCGTAGACGTATGTCTTCGAGAATGAAGTCCTTGGTGGACATGAGGGGATTGGATCATCCCTGGACTTCAGTCCTAAAGAGAGCCGTAGATGTATGTCTTCGAGAATGAAGTCCTTGGTGGACATGAGGGGATTGGATCATCCCTGGACTTCAGTCCTAAAGAGAGCCACAGATGTATGTCTTCGAGAATGAAGTCCTTGGTGGACATGTGAGGATTGAATCATCCTTGGATTTTAGTCCTAAAGTGAGTCGTAGACTGGGTATCCGATAATGTAGTCCTGAATGAACAGGTAGGGGATTGTATCTTCCCCGGACTTTGGTCCCAGAATTGATCCGTAGACTGATGTCTCCGAGAATTGAAGATAGGACTGCATCGTCCCTGGACCTCGGTTCAAAATGTACGTGATGGGATTGCATTGTCCCTAGACATGAGACTTGTCTTAAAGTGATAAGGACTAATCATCCTGTAAGTAGATTGGGATTGCATCATCCCTAGACATGGTGAGGTGTCTTAAAGTGATAAGGACTAATCATCCCGTAAGTAGATTGGGATTGCATCGTCCCTAGACATGGTGAGGTGTCTTAAAGTGATAAGGACTAATCATCCTGTAAGTAGATTGGGATTGCATCGTCCCTAGACATGGTGAGGTGTCTTAAAGTGATAAGGACTAATCATCCTGTAAGTAGATTGGGATTGCATCGTCCCTAGACATGGTGAGGTGTCTTAAAGTGATAAGGACTAATCATCCTGTAAGTAGATTGGGATTGCATCGTCCCTAGACATGGTGAGGTGTCTTAAAGTGATAAGGACTAATCCTCCTGTAAGTAGATCGGGATTGCATCATCCCTAGACATGGTGAGGTGTCTTAAAAGGATAAGGATTGATCATCCTGTAAGTTGATCTGGATTGCATCATCCATAAACATGAGAGATGTCTTAAACTGAGAGGGACTGATCATCCCATAAGTGGATCAGGATTGTATCATCCTTGGACCTATGTCCTAAAGTGAGAGGGATTGATCATCCTGTAATAGGATCTTGTGTGTTGCAGAGTATGCTGCTATGTATTGATGATAGATGTATTAGTGAGAATACATGCTTTTGATGATAGATGTATTAGTGAGAATACATGTTTTTTTTTATGATATATGTATTACTAAGAATACATGTTTTGATGATAGATGTATTGGTGTGGATACTAATACAGATGATCCAGATGCTGTAGATTGAGATGATCCAGATGCTGTAGATCGAGATGATCCAGATGCTGTAGATCGAGATGATCCAGATGCTATAGATCATGATGATCCAGATGCTGTAGATCGAGATGATCCAGAGGCTGTAGATCGAGATGATCCAGATGCTGAAGATCGAGATAATACAGATGCTGTAGATCGAGATGATCCAGATGCTGTAGATTGAGATGATCCAGATGCTGTATATCGTGATGATCCAAATGCTGTAGATCGAGATGATCCAGATTTTGTAGATCGAGATGATACCGATGTTGATGATCGTATGATGACGATGCTGATGATCGTGAGGATCCAGATGTTGATGTTGTTGTAGCTGTTCGAGTGCTGCAGAAAATAAAGACTCATTACTGAAGATGTTGATATTCCAGTATTGAAGATGTTCAAGTAACTGCTTGAGTTACTGATGATGTTGAGAAAGCTTCGAATGATTTATAGATGTATCATGTATGATGTTGATGACTCCTTGCTCATGCAGATGCTGTTATAATATCCTTCTCGTTAAGGGGGAGTGTTGAGATATTGTAACTTCAAAGAATATTATATTTGTACTTTATTACTCTGGAGATGTTTCATTCCTCCTTGAAGATCTTATTGTATATCCGGAGATGTTTATTCATCCGTTGGAATGTGGTAACTTGGGTTATTAGACTTCCCTAGTGGGGGTCGGCCCTGTATGTGTTATGTGGGTCAAAGGGTTATTAGACCACCCTAGAGGGGTCGGCCCAGTTAGTTGTAGTGGGGTATTTAACCCACTGGTTAAATACGAGCCTACATGATTTGTGTAAAAGACAAGTCGGAGTAGTGTATAAATAGAGGAGGTGTATTCCTCATTTGACACACACTCACTCACTTGAGAGTAGCGCACTTGTGGAGGATAGGTCTGCTATTGTGGAGGAGGAGATCATGTCTTTGGTTTGCATCTTTGTATATTGCTGGTCATCTATATTGAGGAAGTTTTGATGGGTTTTCTACCCCATGAGGGTTTCCCAGGATAAATCTGTGTCTCTTGTGTTTTTGCTGTGCTTGTTGTTTCTTCAGTGATTCTGTATATGCTATTATTATGAAATGGAATGCAATGCTACTATTTTCTATCTTAGCATATTAAATCTTAACAACCATGGCGTCATATTTTTTGTTTTCCCTAAAAATTCATTCAACAACAATTTTTTGATCATTTATCCAGGTACAATAAGTTTCTTATCAATAATAATTGCACTATCATATTTCTTATCATGAACAATCTTATGCTTTGGTATTTGTGTCATAATGGAGGATATTTTCTAGGAAGTAGATTCTCCCACATCAAAAGGTCCACGCGTCCCACCCACAAGTATTCCATCTTGACCCTACATATAGGAAACATATCCCCTTCTTTGACATTTCACTTATCCAGTTATCACATTGATATCCATAAGGGCCCCATCCCTCGAAAAAGAGAACCACGCCTACAATTTCATTATCAGGCGATAGCGTGATCCCCCAATGGGTGTGTGCACCATTAAAACCCACCCCCACATTATGTGTTAACAATCAAATTAACACTCCTAGTCATGTGATAGAAGAGGCATATGTTTACCATGCACCTATAGTAAGAAGACATGACACAAGTTCATTCAGAGACGAATCCTCTCTGAGAAATGCATTAATTGTGCTTAAAATCATTCTAAGTGGTGCAAAAAGCCTAAAAACTATTGAAAAGTGGGTTTTCAGTTGAAAATAATATAAAATAAAGAAAATGAGGAATGGCACATTTAGAAGAAAAACTTAAAGCTCATTTCCCAATGCTATATAAGAAAGGCATGGGAGGCATTGTAAAACACACAAAGGAAGAGCGAAGGAATGCTAGAGAGATTCTGAAGGAGGAGAAATAGCTCAAATTCTTCAAAAGCAAGGGTGGAGGAAGGGAAGCTCATGGAAATGGAGGAGGGATTCACACCAAGATCATTGGTAAGAATGTACTTCTTCCTTGTTTTAATATGAAGTAATTCAAGTTTCTACCATTTTAGTGTTGAATGTTTGCTTATCTTGCATGATTCTAATTCTGAAATGTTCTTAGATCTCAATGAAGGTTTAATGAATGAACTTAGATCTTAAGAAATTTGTGATAATTGATTCATTTCTGACATAGAATTTCAGATTGGCGACCACATGGCTTGAAATTTCTTGATATCTCATGATTTTTCTTCATTTTTGGTGATCTCCATCCTTTAGATCTACTCATTTTGAGCGTAAAGATCATTAAAAGAACTTTAGATACAACTTAAGAATCTTAAGATCAACCTAATTTCACCTTTAATTCACCAAACTATCTCAATTTATCTTCAAATCTAAGTTTCTTGACTAATAAGTTTTAGGAATTTTTGAGTTTATGGAGTTTTAAACTGGTAGATCTGAATGATTTCTTTGAACACTGCAACGAAGTTTTCTTTAAATAAATCTTTAAATCTCAGCATTGAATATTCAAACTGTGCAGTGAAGTTTTTAAAACGAGATTCTCAAATCTTTAATGCATAATTCTAGTTCTGCCTTGAAGTCTTTAAAACGAAACTCTAGTTCCCACAATTCTAGGACTCTGCGTTGAAGTTTGCAAAACAAGACTCGGCCACAATTTGCTTCTGTGTGTAATGATATTTACAACTGTGCATTGAAGCTTTCAAGATCCAAGCTATGAAGGCGTGTTAAATGATCAGTATATGAATGCGTGAATCCTCAGCAACGATCCGTGTAGCCAATTTGAAACCCTGTTAAAATCTTAAATGATGTTAAAAAAAAAACTTTGTAACTTCTGCGTGAATTTTCAAAACCTCTGCCATTTAACTCTGCATTGAAAGCAACCTTAATCTTCAAAATCTCCGCATTTTTAAAACCTCAGCCTTTCATCTTTAAAGATCAGACTGAAACCTTTAAAGATATGCGTAGATCGTATCTCTGTGTGCAAGCTTCAAAGCCCTGCGTGAATCAAGCCCCGGATGCACCACTACTTGTGACCTCTGCATGTTTTCTTTAAACGATCTTAAAACCAAGAGACAGTTCCATATACCCTTCCATCCATAGCTGGGATGCAGCGTTGAAGGTCGGAGTTAAAAATATTTGGTAGTTCTTCAGTTATTATATCACTTTTAGCTTGCACCTGGCTTAAAGTCTGCATGTTGGTTCGTTGAACAATGGTTTAACGCTGCATACAATGGTTTAAGTCTGCATAAAACGCTACGTAAAGGCCGAGATCAACTAGAGTAATAAATGTGGAAAACACAGTCGAACTAAACCTAACTTTTGCATTTGAAACTTACATCAAGATTCTTTTTCTTCTTAATTTTTGTTTTTAAATCTTTTTATAAAGTTTGAATAGCTTCGCTTAGGTTGGGGCTAATTTCTTCTCCATTTGGTTTAAAAACAATTAAACATAATTGAAAGGTTCTTTGCAAAAAATTTTGTCTATTTGGGTTAAAACGCATTCCAACAAAAAATTGAAATTTTTTTGAACCTTTTTAAAATATTTAATTTTAGATTAGAAAGAAAAACATTTTTTTGCAAAAATATTGAATCCTTTTCAAATCTTTAATTTTAGATTAAAAAAGAAAAAATGCCAAAAAAATTTTGAAGTTTTTGAAATCTTTAATTTTGGATTAAAAAAAAAAAGAAAAAAATTTGAAGTTTTTGAAATCTTTAATTTTGGAGTAAAAAGGAAAAAAAAATTGCAATTTTCTTTTACAAAGCTTGGAAAGTTTGGATTAAAATTGAGTTAGGCTTGGAGTTGTATGACTTAAAGTGCCATTCACACACATTTGCATTGATAAACACTTTAAACATCACATGTTGAGATAATTTGAGAGAAATTTCTTTCCACAAAACAGAAACAAACTTTAATTAGTTACATTTTGTTTTAAGAGTTTGAATGCTTTCACGATTTTCATGCAGAATTAGAGAGAATTGCACCTTTAGAGTTCATTTTTCTTGAGATATATTGTGTATGAAGCACCATATCCTCTTCACTCGCATCTTATGATGATCTTGTGAATGCGAAAGTGTATCTCAGTTGTAATAGTTTAGGAGTTCATTTTTTCAAAGTATTTTATATCGAGTCACCATATCCTCTTCACTTGGGCCTAATGGCGATCTTGTGAATGAGAAAGTGGATCTCACTTGTAATATAGTAGATTTAATTTTTGCATACATTTTTTCGAGCCACCGTATCCTCTTCACTTGGGCCTTATGGCGATCTTGTGAATGAGAAAGTGGATCTCACATGTAACAATTTAGAATTTAATTTAGAAGCATTCTAAAGGGCTCTGCGTATCCTCTTCACTTGAGCCTTATGGCAATCTTGGGAATGAGAAACAGGGATCCCCCATGTAATAGAATTAGATTCATGTTTACTTGAGATACCTGTTTGGGTTACATTGGTCTTTACACATCGATTATTATCCATATTTCAGAAAAAACTGTGCATGAACATACAAAATCTACTAGAAATTTTTCATGTTTGAAAGAAACTCATGAACCTCTAACTCTCACTTAATTTAGAATATTCATCGAATTGAAAGGTAGAGTATGGATCATTTTGCATTGTTTGGTTCATTTTTCTGTTTTTGAGTCGAAACACCACCAGTTTAATTTCCACTCCTAAAACTAAGCAAACTACACTTAAAATTGGCGCTTAATCTAAAATTGACAAACATTTGATTTTCATATCACCAACAATTTTAGGTTAGTGCCCTGGATTAGGTTTGGAGAGTTAACACTCCTTGGCTACAAAACTTTGAAACTAGCATTGATTAAAGAGAATAAATCCATTAGTAGCAAAAAATGCTTATTGAGAAAGCGCTTCTGAAACATACATCAAGGACGAGGTCAATCTGGATAAGTAAAGGGTGGTTCCCCCCTTTTTCTTATTTAGTGGAACATGAGGTTATCGAGGGGATTCTATGTTCAGTGACAACTCCTCAGGGTGACATCACTGTTCTAGAGTTTTTGGTAATGAGAGTTGTCCTTGAATTACAACTGTTTCGCCTGGCCGTTGATTGTGAAGTGGTAACTTTAGTGGTTATTATTAGGATATCACATAGGATGTTGTGAGTGGGACACACTTGCAATATCTGAGGCAAACTTTGGAACTTTTACTCCTTGGGAGGGTGATTGGTCAGGAACCAACACTTGCACCCCTGGTGATTAAAGTTTATTGTAACTGTTTCTCACACCTTCGCTTCTAGCAATTGCATGAGGACATGAAATCCCTCATCAACTACTAGTTTTAGAAGGCCCTACAATCTAGCTTTTCACCAAGCTTCAGTTCTTTGGAAGAGTAAGTTTGCTTGCTTGACATCTCTAGGGAATTTTTACTATGTGGACACTTTTTATTTTGTTGAGTCTAGAAAACCATAGGATTGTTTGATTCTGTTTTCAAATTTTTTTTAAACACATCCTTTTATCAATATTCTTCAAAGTGGCTAATCTTCCGACCCACCAGTCACAGCGACATAAAGGTGAGTGACCAGAAATTGAAGGCCCCGCTACATTGTGGAGACGGCTACAAAATACAAAACACTTTGACTTTGAAACTAACACACTTCTAACTTCAATTATCAATAGTAGAGCAAAAAATCATCAAACAAATACTGCAACACCACCTATCAAGGAAAACACAGAAACTATTGATCTTATTGCTCCACTTGAAATTGAAACATTAGAAGACAACACTGCAAATCCCGTAAATCCACCTTTGACAAATATTTCAGACACAATGGTAATTCACATCAATGAACCATTGAACACGATCAATCCTCTTTTGGCACATTTGATACACATGCAAAATTCAACATCTAACCCCATGGCTTCATTAGGAGCACAAGGGACCCCATCACAACAACCCCAAACGGTTGTTCGAGGTAGCAATACTTCCAATATCCCTATGGCTTCATCAGGAGCTCAAGGGACCACATTATCACAAACTCAAATGGTTGTTGGAGGTAGAAATACTTCTAACATCCCTATGGCTTCATCAGGAGCACAAGGGGCCACATCATCACAACCTCAAACAGTTGTTGGAGGTAGAAATACTTGCAATTTGACCTCTACCACCATCCCAACAGTTAGTTTACATGCTGCTACTATAAGTTCAACTAGCACTTCAGTGCCAGTTGGTACAGGTTCGGGTCCCAATCCTGGAAGTGCATCCACTTTGCCTGCAGGAATCCCGACTAGAGGGTCTGCTTTACCAAACTTGGGTTTCCCATATGGTTTGGCTACTCAAGGTCAAAACAATTTAGAATTAAATCAAAATCCTATTGGCATACCAAATAGTCTTCCAAGTTCTACACTTGGGGGGGCTCCTTCATTTTGGAACCTCAATATCCCTAGTGGAATTAATGGACCATGGAACAATAATTCTAATTGGGGTAATACTCCACAAGTTAGTCGAATTTTCTCAGGAATCTATTACCTAAACTTTCCTAACATCAATCCTGGGGGCAATCCCATACCCCCAACAGGTAGCACACCAGGAGGTAACCCATCCACCAACCCCATTCCACCATGGAGTGGACAAGTTCCAGGAAGTACCCAATATTCTTGTGCACCACCCCCGCAAGCGGGAAATAAACCTTGGAACGCATATCCAAACCAAGGAAACAATCAATGGAGTGGACAAATCCCGACTAGTAACCAATATAATTGGGGTCCACCCCCGCTAGGGGGAAATCCACCCATTAACCCTAACCAGCAATGGAGTGGTAATGTTACACCAAGTAACCAATCTCAATGGAACATTCCCTGCAAGGGGGCAATCCACCCATTAATCCTATGCCACAATGGAGTGGTAATGTTCCACCAAGTAACCAGCCTCAATGGAACATACCTTCGCAAGGCAACAATCCATACATGCATCCTATTCCACAATGGAATGGACAATCTTCAGGAAGTAACCCACCCTTTTGGATGCAATCTCCACAAGGAGGTAACCCTTATTGGAATACTTCTCAAACCCAAGAAAACCAACAGTGGTGCCATCAAGCTTCACCTGGATATCAAAATTTTGCTCCGACACCATCCAAGTCACCATTTCTAGCCACATTGAATCTACCGGATTTATCCCGACTGACTAATGACCCTGTTCTACATTTGAATGGGTGGCCAACCATACCAACCAAAATACCATCAGACATACCCATGTTTGATGGAAAACCAGGGGAGGACCCATCCAATCATGTGATGACATTTCATTTGTGGTGTTCATCCAATTCCTTGGTTGATGATAGTGTTAGGTTAAGGTTGTTTCAGTGAACCCTAATGGGAACTGCTGCGAAATGGTACATTGAGTTTCCTCGCAATACATTCACAGATTTTTCATCTTTAGCCATGGTCTTCTTGACACATTTTCAACTACTCATCCGCTATGAGATAGGGACAAATCTTTTAACCTCACTTAGGCAATACATCGCTACTCACATCTCGGATCACATCCATGAGTGGAGGAGGCACCGAAGGCTCTTTAAAGCTGAAATCCCTAACCAATTCTTAGCAGATTGGTTCATTAAATCCTTATTTCCTACTCTAGCCAAAGATGTAGCAATGTCAGGAGCCATGAATGAAGAACAACGTATTCAGAGTGCCCACCAAATGAACTTGGTATATTCCCAATCAGGCACACTTTATGACTTAATACCTCATGTTGTAAGACCTGCATCTGATCTAGCTAGGCCACCCAAAGGACCTCATACTAATGGTGTGACTGGATCCGTTAACCAAGTTGAACATATTACCCAAGAATTGGTACAAATGCCAGTTCAAAATATGTAACCCACAGCTGGCTAGGCAACTCAGCAATCTATCACTCCTTCCCAAACTTCCGAAGTCCTTATGGTTCAAACTGTAGACCCAAAAGGAAAAAAGAAGAAACAGAAGAAAAAGCCTAATGCTCACCATGGGATAAGACAGGCACCTAAGGTAAATAATCCTAATGGAGGAAATCATGAAAATCGGAAGAACAAGTACCCTTGCAAAATTTTCCAAAGGGACCATCCTACTCATCTTTGTCCTCATATGGATGATATTCATCACATGTTGGCACAACAAGGAGGAAAACCACAACTTGCCGTCCTAACTCAAACGTTCCCCCAGGAACAACAGATGGTTGCTACGGCACCAACACCTCCACCAGGGGGCAATCCACTGAACGTTAATATTTTCACTATTGGTAAAGATGACATTCATATCCAAACAAGGGCTCGTTCTTACGATATACCTTCAAAAGATGCTGAAACATCTAGATCTCAACCTAGTGGTTTTCTAAATATTGAAAAACCAACCATAGACATGGTGCCTTGACCTCCAAAAGGGGTCCTCCGCAAAATAGCACACAACCCCAATGCGCGAGCTGCTCAAAACTACAATGTGGTTGAAGATTTAGCTGAAGCTCCTTGTGAAATGTCTTCCTTGGAGGTGTTGCAAAGTTGTCGCGCTCAATGGAAAGCATTATTGTCTGCCATCGGTGCTATTGATCCATCAGACACTAATTTGATCACATTTGACTTAGAATAGCCCACATGCAGGCTTCCCTCACAGATTACATTCCAAATTAAAGTAACTTCACATGGTAAGAATATTTTTCGAATCATTGTGGATGAAGGAGCATCTACCTGTGTCATGTCACCTTAGTACCATCCCACCTTAGTACCATCCCACACAATTCTCAAGGCGTTTGATGGCCATTCATTCCCACCTCATCGACTTATCTTGGCTTTCCCAGTTGAACTAGGAGGAAAAACAATTCAAGTAGATGTTGAGGTAGTGGATGTACCCATAGACTACAATTTTCTATTGGGATGCAGTTGGATTCATAAGATGATGGCTGTAGTATCTTTCGTATTCTGACGCAGTTGGACTATCATAGATTGACAAACATCTCTCCTAGAGTCAACAAAGAGTTCTAGTGAGACAAAATCTAACATCAATACTATAAAAAACATCTCTACTAGTAGATCCAAAAGGTTATACTATTTGAGAGAAAAATTGTCCAATTACACACCAAGGTTGGTTCAATTGTTAGAAGGTAGCAATGATTTCCCTTTTCCTATGCATATGCAAAGTGAATGGAAAACCTATTAAAATCACACATTATATGATGATTGCATGTCTTCCATGTATGTGCCCAATGTTGGCACAAAAGTCTCTTTTTGTGGTAATAGTTATATGATTGCCAGGCCTAAAATAGATGTTGCAAATCTTGGGTTGTTTATCATTTCACATGTATTCATTCCTCCCAAACAACCAATAGAACTTATGCCATTTTGTGGTTCTCTTTATAGTTGGTTTGATTACTTGAATATTGTTAATTAAACACAAACATAACATTTGCATGTAACATATGTGCATGAATGGTTATGCTTCTAGAAATTTTAAGAGGAAAAACCTATTATATATCGATTTTCATCCACAAACTCATAGGAAAACTACAAATTTCATAAGTATCTATAGGTCCTCATTATTTAGTGCAAATTGTTCCTTTCAGGAATACTCCAATGAAAAAGAGTTCTTTATGAAAAGGAATGCATTCATATTTGGTATTGTGCATGCAATTTGTAGTTTGTCTCCTCGTGATGAGTTGTTAATAAATTATAACATTCATAATATATTGACCTATTTTGTGAAAAATGTTACAAAGGTGAGAAATTATTCCTCTCCTTGCATGTTGCAACAAAGGAAACAATGTGATTCATGATTAGAAGAACATACGCTAACAAACTAAAGAAAACCTCAATAAACAAGAATGAAATAAAAGATTGGAAAATGCTAAAATACCATAAAACAAAGAGAGAGTTAGCTTCAACCATATAGTATTGTTCAGTGGAAAATATTGTGTACAAATGGTGTCACCTAATAGTGTAGCTCCAATGGAATCCAACACTCTCCCTTAGGGATGGGTCCTTTTGAACTTTCTCAAATTGCTATATTACTAACTTGGAATGGTGAGGAGAAATGCTTGCTTGTTGAGGAAGAGGTCATGGGATATTTGTGATGCCAAATGATGATAAGAGGGATTGTGAGAGATGATCTCTCAAAATAATTCTTGCATCATAACCTTGCTCTAGATTTATATTATGGAATGCATGATCATGGCTTCCTCTTATAGGACAAATGGAGGTCTTTAAACATCTAGTTCTCAATGTGAATGCTCCATCTCATGAAGTGGTCTTTGAGGTACATGTATGGGGTTATTCAATGATCCCAAGCATGTGAAGAGACCAATTCAAATTCTTGGAGACACAATGTTGTTGTGATCCTTGAATGTGTGACGAAAAGTTAATGGCCCATCCACTAGTACAACCACGTGGGTTTCGAGACTTTACTCATGCAATTTCTTGTGGGTTTCTTGAGAATAGTTGCGAGGTTGTACAAAATGATGGAATTTTACCATTCTAAGGTTCAATCCTCATTATGAATTTGATTAGGATGATGCTAATGAGAATCATGATATATGTTGATGATGTGCTTCTACAATAATTACCAAAATGTTGCATATGTGCAAGATTTGGGAGATAGTATATGCCCCCTAAAGTGTGAGGATAAGAAGAATATGTATAGACAAAATACATCACTATTTATTTCCCTCGTGTTGATATTTTGAACTGTGAAGTAAGAGACCAACTCTTGAGAGTAAAGGACTACCCGTAGGGAAGATGTTCGTGATTACTATTGAAGCAGATAACTGATACGTGACACAAAAAAAGTGGTTGTTTATACAAATTGGACAGGAATCCCTATGTTCATGAAATTATGTCAAACTAAATTATAATAAGACGAGACCGAGCGATCAAAACTAAAACTACTAGGCATAGGGATGAATTTGGTTTCAATTCTATCATGAGTAAATGTGTCCTGTACTTGTGATGATGTTGATGTTTGAAAGGAGAGGAATATTTGTTGATGGTTACAAACAACCCATTGAGATGGGGGAACTGAATAATAATGAAGCTGTTAGGTGGGAAACATGCTTATGTTATATTTACAATTGTGTTTAACAATAACTGTGAACAGTGTGACTTCCAAAACATACGACTCCCTTTTATGCAACAATCGTATTGATGTCGAACATAAAGGAGACTACTGAGGAAAAGGTAAATGATGACCCTCTTTGATCAGTCCATGGTGAACCCTTATTTTGAGGATAAGGGACCTCCAGATATAATAATAATTACCTTCGCTCTCATAATAAAGTGATCTAACACCAATTAGAACTAAAGAATTTGGTAAGATGATGTTCTTACCATGATAATCATGAGCATTTTGTAAACAATTGGGACAATGACATAAATTAAAAAAGACAAGATGATAAGCATGGGGATCATGATTTCCCTTAATCAGAGTAAAATGGTTGATTGGTGTATGAAAACATTCTTCAAATGGAAATACAAGGTGTAATGGAGATGAACATATTGCAAATTGGTCTTTAAGGTGACTTTTGTCATATGATAGTTAACAATGGTGTAGTGAATTTGGATGGAAAAATTGAATGTGATGGTGGGTAATGGACACAAGTATGCAAATCAAGGGTGACTAAGAGGTTATTCCGAAAATAATAATATAATGTGAGAGGATTCCCCTGTTTTGAGTGAGCCATGGAACAAATTTATGTGAATGTTTTGTACAAACAATAAGATGGGTTCCCAAGGAATAAATACCATGCAGAGTGTCCCTATAGGGATGATTTATTATTTTGTTTAGAGGGTAGGGACCATTTACGTTCTTCTCAGCAGTTGGTGATATGGAAAGAAACATAGATGGTATATTGATCATGATGAGGATGACAATCTATCCCTGAATCATGATTATTACTTGTGTCGAGGAATCGAAAGGGGGAATAAAAAAGATGCAACAAGAAAGATGAATGTGGTTTACTTGGAAAACATGTTGAATTACTATATTCCATAAATTTTGTAGTTCAACATCATGGGTGTCATAATGTTAGTAATCAAATTAACACTCCTAGTAATGTGACAGAAGAGGCATGTGTTTACCATGCACCTGCAGTAAGAAGACATGACACAAGTTTATTCAGAGACGAATCCTCTCTGAGAAATGCATTAAAATGAATTAATTGTGCTTAAAATCATTCTAAGTGGTGCAAAAAGCCTAAAATCTATTGAAAAGTGGGTTTTCAGTTGAAAATAATCTAAAATAAAGAAAATGAGGAATCCCACATTTAGAAGAAAAACCTATGGCTCATTTCCCAATGCTATATACAAAAGGCATGGGAGGCATTGTAAAACACACAAAGGAAGAGCAAATGAATGTTGGAGAGATTCTAAAGGAAGAGAAAGAGCTCAAATTATTCAAAAGCAAGGGTGAAGGAAGGGAAGCTCATGGCAATGGAGGAGGGATTCACACCAAGATCATTGGTAAGGATGTACTTCTTCCTTGTTTTAATATGAAGTAATTCAAGTTTCTACCATTTTAGTGTTGAATGTTTGCTTATCTTGCATGATTCTAATTCTGAAATGTTCTTAGATCTCAGTGAATGTTTAATGAATGAACTTAGATCTTAAGAAATTTGTGATAATGGCTTCATTTCTGACATAGGATTTCACCAATTCTTAGTGAAATAGTTCACCAATTCTTAATTGGTGTTAGATCAGTTTATTATGAGAGCCAAGGTAATTATGATTATACCTGGAGGTCTTTTATCCTCAAAATAAGGGTTCACCACGGACTGATAAAAGAGGGTCATCATTTACCTTTTCCTCAGTAGTCTCCTTTATGTTCGACATCAATAAGATTGTTGCATAAGAGGGAGTCGTATGTTTTGGAAGTCACACTGTTCACAGTTATTGTTAAAAACAATTCTAAATCTAACATTAGCATGTTTCCCACATGACAACTTCATTATTATTCAGTTCCCCCATCCCAATGGGTTGTTTGTAATCATCAACAATTCCTCTCCTTTCGAACATCAACATCATCACAAGTATATGACACATTTACTCATGATGGAATTGAAACCAAATTCATCCCTATGTATAGTAGTTTTAGATTTGATCGCTCAGTCTCCTCTTATTATAATTCAGTTTGACATAATTTCATGAACATAGGGATTCCTGTCTAATTTGTATAAACAACCACTTTTAATGTGTCACCTATCAGTTATCTGCTCCAATAGTAATCACCAACATCTTCCCTACGGGTAGTCCTTTACTCTCAAGAGTTGGTAGGTTACTTCACAGTTCAAAATATCAACACGAGGGAAATAAATAGTGATGTATTTTGTCTATACATATTCTTCTTATCCTCACACTTTAGGGGGCATATACTATCTCCCAAATCTTGCACATATGCAACATTTTGGTAATTATTGTAGAAGCACATCATCAACATATATCATGATTCTCATTAGCATCATCCTAATCAAATTCATAATGAGGATTGAACCTTAGAATGGTAAAATTCCATCATTTGGTACAACCTCGCAACTATTCTCAAGAAACCCACAAGAAATTGCATGAGTAAAGTCTTGAAACCCACGTGATTGTACTAGTGGATGGGCCATTAACTTTCCATCACACATTCAAGGATCACAACAACATTGTGTCTCCAAGAATTTGAATTGGTCTCTTCACATGCTTGGGATCATTCAATAACCCCATACTTGTACCCCAAAGACCACTTCATGAGATGGAGCATTCACATTGAGAACTAGATGTTTAAAGACCTCCATTTGTCCTATAAAAGGAAGCCATGATCATGCATTCCATAAGATAAATCTAGAGCAAGTTTATGATGCAAGAATTATTTTGAGAGATCATGTTTCACACTCCCTCTTATCATCATTTGGCATCACAAATATCCCATGACCTCTTCCTCTATAAGCGAGCGTTTCTCCTCACCATTCCAAGTTAGTAAGATAGCAATTTGAGAAAGTTAAAAAGGACCCATCCCTAAGGGAAAGTGTTGGATTCCATTGTAGCTACACTATTAGGTGACACCATTCGTACACAATATTTTCCATTGGACAATACTATATGGTTGAAGCTAACTCTCTCTTTGTTTTATGGTATTTTAGCACATTCCAATATTTTATTTCATTCTTGTTTATTGAGGTTTTCTTTAGTTTGTTAGTGTATGTTTTACTAATCATGAATCACATTGTTTCCTTTGTTGCAACATGCAAGGAGAGTAATAATTTCTCACTTTTGTAACATTTTCGCAAAGTAGGTCAGTATATTATGAATGTTATAATTTATTAACAACTCATCACGAGGAGACAAACTACAAATTGCATCCACAATACCAAATATGAATGCATTCCTTTTCATAAAGAACTCTTTGTCATTGGAGTATTCCTGAAAGGAACAATTTGCACTAAATAATGAGGACCTATAGATACTTATGAAATTTGTAGTTTTCCTATGAGTTTGTGGATGAACATCGATATATAATAGGTTTTTCCTCTTAAAATTTCCAGAAGCATAACCATTCATGCACATATGTTACATGCAAATGTTATGTTTCTGTTTAATTAACAATATTCAAGTAATCAAACCAACTATAAAGAGAACCACAAAATGGCATAAGTTCTATTGGTTGTTCGGGAGGAATGAATACATGTGAAATGATAAACAACCCAAGATTTGCAACATCTATTTTAGGCTTGGCAATCATATAACTATTACCACAAAAAAAGAATTTTCTGCCAACATTGGGCACAGACATGGAAGACATGCAATCATCATATAATGTGTGATTTTAATAGGTTTTCCATTCACTTTGCATGTGGATAGGAAAAGGGAAATCTTTGCTACCTTCCAACAATTGAACCAACCTTGGTGTGTAATTGGACAATGTTTCTCTCAAATCATATAACGTTTTGGATCTCCCAGTAGAGATGTTTTTTATAGTATTGATGTCATATTTTGTCTCACTAGAACTCCCCGTTGACTCAATAGGAGAGATGTTTGTCAATTTATGATAAATCTTGGTTGATCTAGATTCCAAATTTTTAAAAAGGAGCACATGGAAGTGTTCCTACTTGTCTTTTCCATAGAACCTATTGGATTCTTGACTATAGTAGGAGGTATTAGATTATCAACTTTGGGTAGTAAAAAATTAATATAATGGGACAATGTGACACATTGAGGGTTCTCCTTCACCACTTTATAATTTGAACAACCACCTACTATTGGGGTGTCATAAAAGATATATAGTTCACGGTGAAGTACCATTCACCCAATTTGGTTGTTGTAAGATGCCATGTTACAATTGACAGGGTAAAGCGACTATCCATTTTTGTCAAATATTTGCCTACGATATATTTTTTCCTAATAAGAGCTTACAAATTTTTTGGACTAGTGGAATGTCTTGTGCATATAAACTCGATCTTGAATCATGATCCTGTAAAATTCAATAGACAATTATTCAAATGAATGCGCATAAATAACATACATTCAATCAAATAAATCAATCATAAATAAAATCTAGACTTACTACAAATGGAAAGGGAGAACTTGAATAAGTTGCAATGATATGTAATGAGATAGATTGTCCATTTGATATTATAACATTGTTTACGTGGATTCGAGCCAAAAAAATCATCGACAAGTGAATAAATTCTTAAAAGAAAGTTTGGGAAGCATAGAACAATCTAACTTTAAACTGAATTTCAAATGGCTTTTAAAATTTATCGGTGTGTTGTATTATTTTGTGGTGCACTGATGCATTAGTATATATAAAATGCATCGGTGCACACAATCATGATACACATAAAAGAGTGACCTCCATTTTTACCTCTACAAAATATTAATTATAAATATTTTCATTTGTATTTTGCTGATCAAATTCTTTATCAATGCATTTTTTACATGTAATGTGCACCAATGTGCTTTACACTATATAACACACCGATAAAATTAAGTTACAAAAAAATAAATCACACGCTTATCATCAATGTGCGGAATTATACAACGAAAACAAGAGTGGAAGTTTCATTTCTCTAAATGTGCATTTATAAAAGAAAACCTTAATCATTATTTCATTTTGTTGCCAAAATTTAGAGTGAGTATTTGTGCAATATAGATTTACCATCAAGGACTTTGGAATGGGAATAATTTTTTTGAGAGCCAAATTTCTAAGCGATCACTATAGTTCATATACAAATCTACAAACAAGAAGTTTCAAGTATGTGATTTCATTCTATTGATTATCTCAGTCTTTCCCTTATTTGATCCAAACAATTTCCAGTGTATTCTAAAAAAGTAGAATGTTTCATAGTTACCTTTAGTATTGGAATCCTTACATTTCTTATTGTTTCTCTTGGTTCCCTCTCTATATTTCAAAAGAATATATTTTTCTTGTAAGAAATATAATTTTATAGGGTTTCTTTACTTGTATATGGGGTGTTTGGTATCCATTGCAATGGGACCACTCATTGCATTGGATCCCAACAATGTCATTGTCATTTAAAAAAACACTTTCGTGGTTCACAATTCACACTATACAAGAATATCACACGGGTGCATATGTTCCTCTCAAATGCAACACTTCGTTTAAAATGTAAATAACATCGTTTTTAATAACGAAATGTCATGTGTTAAATTTTGTCACTTGTTAGGAGATGTGCAATAAAATTTAATGAGGCATCGATGTGTATGTAACTTTATAGAGCATCATGGGAATATAACAAGTTATAAACAAAAAAATTAAAAAATTTAATGGAAATATATTTAGTATATATCGATGCATATACATCTCTGTAACACATAGGTGTGTATTGTTTTCTGATGAAGACTAATATTTTGTTTTGTAAAAAATATTTCATAATTTCTATATTTGATGATCCCTATATTGTTTTAATAGAATATGGTTGACATAAGTTCAAGGAAAACAAGATATTCCAACAAGAGCAATGATAGGTCATCCAAAAAAGAGAGCAAGGTAAGTTCTTTAAGTTTTATTAAAAAACGAATATATTTGAATTATCTGTAAAGATAGAAATTAATGATGTGTATTGGTTAGTGCATGTCATGCAGAGAAAAACTTGATCAAAATCGATAACATTGTTCACGACCTGAGTGAAAAAGAGAATAATACTTCTATGAAAATGTTGTAAAGAAATGAATTAGGTGGATAAAAAGGTAATCACCATCTTTGACATTTTACTAAAACTGAATTTCTTAAATTAACTAGTAACATGTTCTAAACACCCAATTTCAAATTTTTTTAAATGTTGTGAAGGGATTGATAGCGAGGGAAAGAAATTTCATCCTAAGAATATAAAAATTATGAACTATGTAAATGATGATGACTTGATCCTACGTTCATTTAAACTGGTGTTGGGAGTTAATAAGAGGGGGAATTGTTTTTACAAAATTATGATGGATATAGTGGAAACAATGTACAGATATACTTTCCAGTTACAATACACAAATATATTTGATGACTCCAAGAATTAGGTTATATATAAAATACAACAAGATTTTTTGGAGCAATTTGTACTGAGACCCATGAAACTTGCAATAGAAAAAATGAATCATTTAAAAATTATTATTACTAAACATGTTTTTCTATAATATGGCCCAAAAATGACCAAGCTAATTCTTTTTCTATATTTACTTTCATTTCTATTTTTAAAAAATATTGTGTTTTTCATTTTTCAGGAAGATTATGAAAAATTTAAAAGGAAAAACAAGGAGAAAACCAATACATGTCGGTAGGTATGTCCAAAATAGCGTACAAGGAGATGGAAAATAAAATGAACATAATTGCATCATAGGAGGATCCATCCCAACAACAATGTGTATCAAAGGTATGGAATCATTGATTTATCATTTTATGTACATCGAATTTAATTATCGCATTGAATACTAATTTTTCAATTTTTTTGTTGCAGAAAAGAAAACAGAATGGAACACATTCAACACATAAGATAGGATGACAAGGAAGAAAAGGGTTGATCACAAAGTTTGTGAGTACTTACATTTTGAGCCTTACTTAATATTTCATATTTTTTGTGATCTTTATATTTAAATAATTAATTTACACTCGTCCATGTATGTCTTCTAATAGGTGCTAACATATAAAGAAGAGTCATTTGAAGAATTGATTGACATTTGATTAAGTATGGGTTGTGAGAATCTGTTGAAGTGTCAAGGGTCGATTGAACAATTTGAAAGTAGCTATGTTTTTTAACTTCCCTTGTTTTTTAATTAATGGAACAACAAGAAACCTTTTATATTAGTTATATTTATTCTATGTCATTGCGTATTAAACATGTAGGAAACAAAGTATGGAGTGGATCCAATGGAAGTGATTATGAGAAACAGGATGTGAAATGGATTTGAAATAATCAGTATTTTTTGTGAAACACTCATTTGTATGGTATGTTTTTTATTTACACAATCATATATATTCTACTATATAAATGAAGATATACTTATTACACTTTATTTCTATGTTTGTAGATGGAGCATGAAGAGGAGGAACATGGAAAACATGCCAATGAACACAACATTACCTGTTAAATAACCCAAGTACAATATCACCTACAAGTGATGAAAAAATGACATGCACGTAGTTCAAGCATTGACAATAGTTCAAGTGATGAATCACAATCAATATAATTGAATGTTATTGCAAATTGTGTGTTTTGGAATATTTTTCTGTGAAAATTAGGGATTTTGTTTAATGTCCTCAACATATTGTCCCAATTGCATGACAACATGCTACCAATAAGTGTAAAAATTACATATTGACATTTTGTTTAACATATTGGACATATTTTCCCAATTGGGTGCCAATAGGTTACCAATAAGTGCAACAATTACATATTGATTGCATTTTGATTATTGTGGACCTTTACATAGTCCCATTTTATATGACAATGTGCCCCTCATTCATATATAATAAAATGCATTTCTTATTTTATTGCATTGTCCAACGTTGTAAAATGTTGCATTTTTTATTAATTAATATAACTATGATTTACATTGTTTAGAACAATAGAGGTATAACATGATGGATAACACATTAATGCAATTATTATATCAAAATACAATAATTTTTTTTTTTATATTAAAAGTATTTTATTTTGAGATGATTAACTAAAATTTTGTAAAAACAAATTAAGTAAAATTTATACTTATGAGTGCACTATATTCTTTTGAACTCACAAGAAGTTGTGTGGCATAAAATAGGCACTAGTGCATTTTTATTAAGCCATATAGACCCATGCATATTAATCTTATTTTGCACCGTTGCTAAAAATTATGAAAAGCACCATTATTTTAAATGATATAATGCATGATTATATTTTTCATTTCAAAATATTATGTTGTGCATGATTAAACTAGGCACCAGTTATTTCAATATAATATGTGCATCAATTCTTAATAACAAAGAAAATACCAGTGTGTAAATACTACTAGCACCAATGCATCATATAACAAAAAGGATGGAACTGGTGCATAATAATTATACAAGCACTAGTGCAATTAATTTTATGTAAGCATCGATGCATGTTTGTTAGACATTCAGTAGTGTGTGTGACAAGAACGAGCATTGAAAACAAAATCTCCACCCACCCAAGTATTTTTAGTCATACGGAAAATCCATTAAAACCACCTCTACAAATTGTGGAGGTTGTAGCAAAGGTTTACGTTTGTTATTAGGTTATCCATATACTTCACATGTTCCTAAAAATTCTTATGGCATCATCATGAAATGATACAAGTCTTAGATAAGTAAGAATATACAACACACTAGAACACCCTTGTTGATGATCTTTTACTTTGGAAACATCTAGGGTTCCTCGAACAAAGTGATACCTCACACAAGGTAAATATTTAACCCTTCCTCCTCTTACTAATACTATAGAATATTCTTGTAAATTATGCTCAATACTAGGTATATAAGTAGTGTTTTCAAATCCAGAGGTTAATCGTACTCTAACAACTTTATGCAAGGAAGAGTTTGGTTTTTTGGGGTGATAGTGGAAAAGTTGATAGATAACTTGTCTTCACTATCATTCTAAAAAACCGTACATGATATTTTCACCTCATACAACTTCTCGTTCAATTATTTCTAAGTAGGATAAATTTCAAAAAAATTGTCCAATATTTTAACACTAAAATCCTTCGCTGCAATTGTTTTACTTGTAGTGAAATTTTGGTGTACACAAACACCTACTTCTTCCAAAAATGTGCCCATGCACTTCCTGTTCATGTGAAGTTCGTGTATTAGTACCTACATGCATATTTCCTTAAGGAAATGCACGTGTACATACACCTATCCTTGAGGAAAGTTGTGTGTGCCCCCACTTATTGGAAAAATAAAAAAACTAGCTCCCAAATAAAAACTAACTCACAAATATTTCATCAAATTGTAGAAATGTCTATTATTGGGTGAGAGAAGGAACATGAGGATGTTGAGTGTGTTTCTATTGAATGTAATAACACTTTATATGTGCTATGAAATTTTTGTCTACTCAAGTTTTTTCATATTCCTAATATGAAGACACAAAATAAGTTACTTCAACTGCTAATGGGTTACTAGGAACCTAGCCATAATGATTTTGTCATGGATGGTGATGTCGTAGAGATCACCATTGATGACATTTACTTCTTAGTGATGGATTTCAATAAACATAAACGTAGGTGAATGAGGTGGATGAATACTCACTGTATAAGAGCATGCGAATACATATTTCTCTACGAGTACCTAGAAAATGGGCTCCAAAGTTTCGATCAACAACATAGAGAAATTTCCCTTGAAATTCATTCTTCTAACTATTGCATGTGAGGTGGGTTCCTTGGTATTACAAAAATAATAATTGGCACAATATTTTTATGCCATGGAATATTTGAGACCCATGGTATTAGATTGGTTCACCGATCTTCTTGTTAACATGAAGACCCAACTAAAGGTAGGAAAAAAATGGCTATAGAAGCATATTTGTTTCCTTCTTAATGGAGAGGATTCCTTCAATGCACATAGGAATCAATCTCACTGCTCTTAGGACTTGGTGGCCTATGATGATCTGGCGGGAAAACATGGTGTATCAATTGTTAGGTGGGCGCATTACTAATGCCTTTGATGACAAGTTCTTTAATTGGTGGTCCAACCAGTTGATCATGATCGAGGATTTACCCTATGACAACATGGACTGCAACTAAGACCCTAGTATTCCTCTAATCTCGCAATTCACATTGGGGAAATATCAGTAACTGAATATTGTGTTTTTTTATTTTATATCAATTTTTTGGGTTTCTATAATAATGTTGAAAAAATATATAAAATGCTTTTGGTGTGAAGAAACATAATAATTACTTTTGATGGTGGTGATATAGGAGCCATATGGCCAGTAGGATGCTCTCATCTTATGCATAGAGACCAAGGTAGATGGAACACTATATAGGTCAAGTAGGTAATTCAATATGTGTAGAAGAACCTTGATGGGTTGACCCTTGGGGTGCTGATGGAATGAATCAAGGACCTTCCAAAGAAGGTTTATAGGTAGGTGTTTTGGGTACTTGATACATGGATCCATATCTTCCATCTAGTGGGCTTAGTGATAGTGTGCTTCCATGGTCATGTCAAGTTAGAAGTCTATGATATAGTACCTATATCACATTTTGTATTATGTAGTCTTGCATATGAATAATCTAGGGATAGAGAGCCCAATTTTGTATATTATGCTACATATTTTGTACTTGATGCAAAGTTTCTTATGATCTATTAAAGGATTTCTGACAATTTCTCTATACAAATGTGCTTGATCTTCATGTTATTGACACATGTGCTTGACCCTTTCAAATATTAATGTGACAAATTCCAATCTAATACATCATTATCTAATGCATTAGATACATAATTAAAGCTTAATGCCAATTTCATTAAATCTGGACTTATTCCAGTCCAAGTCACTTTGAAGACGGTTCAAAAACAGCCTTTCTAGACTCCAAAATCAAGCAAAATCTGGTTCCAAAACTGCCAAATCCAGGTTTCAAAAGTCCCAAAATCGGTTCCAAAAGTGCCAAAACCGGTTCAGAAAGTGCCAAAACCGGTTCCGAAAGTGCCAAAACCGATTCCAAAATTGTGAAATCCAATTCCGAAAGTGCCAAATAAAGGTTCCTAAAGAGCCAAAACTGGTTCCAAAAGCGCCAAATCCGGTTCCGAAAGTGACCAAACCGGTCCCAAAAATGCCAAATCCGTTTCCAAAAGAACCAAAATCTAGGTTCCAAAACCATACTTTTTCTTTTGATATTGGTGTATGTATAATATGACGGTCATTTGAAGTTGAATGTCACTAACCAACACCCTATTTTTGAATGAGGCTCGAGATAAATGAATGAAGGGGTGGTCGACTCCTCTTCTGCCCACTATTATTTTTATATTGCGGAAGGGGCGACCGATCCTTCTTGTCGTCAGTCGGAAGTCAGGATAAATATTGTTTACATGTTATAACATAGGAATTGTCCCCATCCCTACCATATACTACAGAAGTCGGTAGTGGGGAAATGTTGTCCCAACCTTTGTAGATTAATTGTTTTTAATTTCTCTTTTAAATGAAGGGTCGACCAACCCTTCTTGTGCTTAGTATTTTTGCAGTCTTCACCATTCAGGATATACATGATTTGGCAGCTTATACTTTGTCGGTTGAATATTTGCACAATTCCCTCATAAATGAAGGGGCGGCCGACCCTTCATGTGCCCAATATTATTTTCATACTAGTTCTAGACTGACAGAAAAGTCGGCCGACCCTTCTTTTGATTTTTATTTTTCCAGTCTTGACCATTCTGGTTATACATGACTTGATCTCTATTTTGGAAGGCCAAAATCTCACACGTGTGAGCCTCAAAGAGAGGACTGATGCCATAGGAAGTGATGACATGGCATGTATGATGACATGGCATCTATGATGACAAGGAATGTGTAATGAGGCTGGAAAGACACATGATGGTGTTCTGGTGTATCATTTAGTCTGACATCATTCTCAAAAAGTATGGCAAATTTGTGAAACTTTGGAAATTGACAAAGTATGGAAAAAGTAGTCAAAACTGCTCTGATAGAATGCCCACCATAATTCATGGGTTCAGCAAAATTTACACACCATCATATCATGCTATAGCTTGTTGAAGTGGCTATCTAGTTTACATGATTGCAGATTGCAGGAACTATTTGAATAATGAATTTGCGACATGTGTTTCCGTAACCCGCAAGGCAAATTGCGGATTGCGGAAACTATGGTTTGTTTTTATTTCGAGTCGTAGTTCCATGAACCGCAATTGCGGATTGCGGGAATGTTTTATATATTTCCAAACCATTAAACCCCCGCAACTCGTTGAAGCCTTCCCCAGATTAGATGTCAGTTGTTCCCTTTTATTATTTTTTATCTTCGAAAATTACCTATTGTGTGGATTTGACTGTGAGTTTTTACCAGGGGTCATTTTCGCCATTTTTCCAAGCTTGAATTAAAGGTTGGCCGACCCTTCTCGTGCTTAATATTTTTGTAGTATTCACCATTCAGGACATACATGAATTGACAGCCTATACTTCGTAGGTTTTATATTTGCACAATCCCCTCATAAACGAAGGGGAGGCCGACCCTTCTTCTGCCCACTATTATTTTCATACTAGTTCTAGACTGCCAGAAGGGTCGTGCGATCCTTATTGTGTTCACGAGTCTGGATACAGGTGAATTGTTGGATATTGGTGTTCACAATTATCTACTAAATGAAGGGACGACTGACCCTTCTTCTGATTTATATTTTTCCAGTATTGGCCATTCTCGTTATACATGAACTGATCTCTTTTTTGGCAGGCCAAAATCTCACATGATAGGAAGTGATGACATGGAAACTATGATGACATGGAATGTCTGATGAGGCTGGAAAGACACATGATGGTGTTCTGGTGCTCTCTGACATCGTTCTGGAAAAGTATGGAAATTTTGTGAAACTTTGGAAATTGACAAAGTATGGAAAAAGTAGTCAAAACTGCTCTGAGAGAATTCCCGCCATAATTCATGGTTTCAGGAAAATGTTCGGACCATCATATCATGATATAGATTGTTTAAGTGGCTATATAGTTATACATGATTGCGGATTGCGGGAACTGTTTGAGTAATGGATTTGCAACATGCATTTCCTGAACACGCAATTCGAGTTGTAGTCACACAACCCGCAATTGCGGATTGCAGGAACGTTGTATATATTTCATAACAATTAAACCCCTGCAACTCATCTTCCGCATTGCCCAGATTAGATCTCATTCGTCGACTTGTCTTAATATTACGGCCCAAAATCAAGCTGACGGAATTAATAAATATGTTGATTTTGTTTCTATTTCCTTTTATTATTTTTCATCTTCGAAAATTACCCGCTGTGTGCATTTTTCTACCAAATCTGTTTAAAAAATTGCCAAATCCAGGTTCCAAAACCATACTTTTTCATTTGATATTTCCACTTTTGAAATTGGTTTTTGCGCTGTTCCAATATGATAATTATGATGGTCATTTGAACTAGTAAAAAATATACAAATTATCAAATGAATCGGTGTCTGCATTATATGACGGTCATTTGAAGTTGTATTTCATTAACGGACACCCCATTTGAAATGAGGCTCAAGATAAATGAATGAAGGGTCAAATAAGGATTATTTTCATAATAGTTATAGTTTGCAAGAAGGATGGTTCAACCCTTACCGTGTTCACCATTCTGGATACAGGTGAATTGTCGGATATTGGTGTTCACAATTATCTACCAAAAGAAGGGGCGTTCGATCCTTCTTGTTGATAGTCGGAAGTCCCGAGAAATATTTTTTATGTGTTATAACTTAGGAAATGTCCCGATCCCTACCATATACTGCGGAAGTCAGTTGTGGGGAATTGTCGTTCCAACCTTCTTAGATTTAATATTTTTTCATTTCTCTTTTGAATGAAGGATCGGCCGACCCTTCTTGTGGTTAGTATTTTTTCAGTCTTCAATATTCAGGATATAGATAAATTGACAGCCTATACTTCATAGGATGAATATTTGGACACCTCGCTCATAAATGAAGGTGTGGTCAACCCTTCGTCCGCCCAATATTATCTTCATAGTGGTTCTAGACTGCAAGAATGGTCATCCGATCCTTCTTGTGTTCACTAGTCTGGATACAGGTGAATTACTGGATATTTGTGTTCACAATTATCTACTAAGAGAAGGGTCGGACGACCCTTCTTGTGATTTGTGTTTTTCCAGCCTTGACCATTTTGGTTATACATGAATTGAACTCTATTTTGGCAGGCCAAAATCTCACACGTGTGAACCTCAAAAAGAGAATTGACACCATAGGAAGTGATGATGTGGCATGTATGATGACATGGAATGTGTGATGAGGCTAGAAAGACACATGATGGTGTTCTGGTGCTATCATTAAATCAATGTCTCAATATGACATGTTGTATGAAAACTACAAAAAAATGGTCTGAGCGAATGCCCGCCATAATTCATGGTTTGAGAAAAATACACACACTATCATATCATGCTATAGCTTTTTCAAGTGGCTATCTAGTCATGGTCTCAGTTTGCCTCAATAATTTTTGAGGAGAAAGTTATGTCTTCCAAAATAGGGTTTCAGGATCAACCAAGTTGGAGAAATTCTTGGTATTGACCAAGTCTTGGAAAACTGGTTCAGGTGGCCTTGGGAAAATGCCCCATGGGAAAATGATTAAAGGGCAGTTAGATCAACAGCTATTCGATAAAGGGCGGTTAGATCGACGGCCCATAATCTTTCCGCGCCACTAACATGCACGATGTAATGGAGGTCTGAGTGGTTGCGAAATACCATACCGATGTACGTGTGTTGTCTCCACATAACTCCACAATCAGCGAAAGCGGTAAGGAAAACCACCATCCCGCGTTTCGAAACAACCTTCGGTGGTGTATAAAAGAGAAGGGCACGCCAAAATTTGACTTTTGTGTTGCAAACGATAGAGGATTGGAACATGTCTGTGCTGCTCGAAAGCGACATAACATAGTTTATTCAACCTGTCTGTGCCAGGTAGGTCTTCTTAACTCGTGCAAGTAACTAGAATTGTTTACATAATGGAAGGAAGTAGTCAAACCATCTGTTAGAACGTTGAAACTATGAGGATAGGAGAAACCCTAGTGGACAGAGATAGTGACATTCGTGACCCCATAATGGTTAAATTCTCAGTTTCAGAAATCAAAAGCAAGTTGGAGGGTTTATATAAACAAAATTTGGATGTGCACAATGTTTATAAGTATCGTTTTATCCATTTCTGTCCTGAACAACCTTCAGGGTTTTCGGAATTTGTTTCGTGGTGTGAAGTAAATTATTCTCAGATTCAAAGAGTCATTATGAATTCATCACGAAAGAAAATTCTTTTCGATGTAAATGCATCTACCGTTAGGAAATTTCTAGGAGTACCCCTGTTTTCCTCCCACAACCAGGAAGATTTTTCCGAAGAAGCCTTAGTTAGCTAGTACAGAGAGTCATCCCCTAAGACCAAACAAACCTTCATGACCAGTTGTCTGAAACCTGGCCTTTCCATTGATAACACCCCCTATCCACTTGACATTAATTTCTTTGATGAAAATTCACAGTTAGTTTTGTCACTCATTTCACAGTTTTTAGGGTTTGATGATGATTCCATTGTCACAGAGATTCAGTTAAGTTTTCTTTTTAGATTAAGCATTGCTAAACCAAAAATGGATTACAGTCAAGTACCCTACCTTAAATTTGATAAATTCTTGGCTCAGAACATCCACTCTTAGTTAGTGAATTTCCACACTTTGAGACATTTCAGATTCCAGACACACCTGATGAAAATGCTCCTATTTAGTAGTCGAAAAGATTTACAATTCCCACAGCCTGTGTTTTCAGAGAAAGTGGAAGACAATATGTTTAATTGTATGAATTTTATTTTATCAGAAGTATATAGATTGATGTTTGGAGAAAATTTGCCTAGAGTATTATCAAAGATGAAGACCCTGATGCAATTAAGCCCAAAAAAAGCAATTGGAGACTAATTTTTAGGGAAGCAAGATACAGTAATCAGACTTTATGGATTTGTTAAGGAGCCCTTTACTCTACCAGCCTTTTTGACTCCGAGATTTTTTTCTTTGGAGTTTATCAGACAAAAATTGACAGTAGAAAATCACCATTTTCTACTTTTCAAGAAAGCTATAGATATAAAGTTCCCTTTAAAAATTGGTCCTTTTATCATCAAGAACAAGAATGCTCTTCCTTTTGTTCAAAAAAATTTAGAAGCACTGAGTTTTAGGAAAGCCACAGCTATTAATTATGATCCTTGTCCTGTTATTTTTGACATAAGGAAAGAGAACAAAAATAAAGCCTTTGATCACCAAGAGGTTGAAGGATTGGCGAAGATGGCAAATTTACTACAATATGAATTAGACACGGAAGTTTCGGGAAGTTCACACGCTAATCCTTCTACCTTGGATAAAGTTTCAATTGAGTTGGTACCTACCCCAGGTAAGGTTGAAGCAACAAGTAAAAGAAGTTTTTATGAAAGTACTGATATGCAGGTGGAGGAAGGAAGAGAAGCCAAAAGATTAAAATCAAGCCAACAAGATGAAGTAGTTGTATCTGACAAAGAAAAGGGAATGAAGAAAGAAAAATACCAAGGCCAGGTATTCAAGTACAGGAATATGAATTTGATGAGGCAAGAGTTGCAGGTGATTCTAGCAAATTTCATTCAAGAGATGAAATATGTGTAAAATATGGCAAAGACAGACAAACAGCAGCAGAAGCAATGCATAAGTTGTTTCTAGAAATAAGGGATGTTGTTGATTTAGAAATTACTCTGATGACTAGCAGAGATCCAAACAAATTACTTTGAATTTGGCCGTATCGTCTGATGATAAGGTCACAGAAATGAAATTGAATTTGTAGAAGATAACAGTCCCTGATAAAATTCACCTACACAGCCAGACTGGAGAGGTGATTTATGTTGATATGATGAGAGCTACTTTAATAGTGGAAAAATTACAGAAAACAGTGAACAGGCCGCAAATCTAGATGAGCTAAGAGAAAATAGAGAACATAGCTCATCAACTGCAAATAAAAAGATTGCAAGATGACCTGGTGAAGAGAAATGATGAACCAAATAGAGGGGAGGTAATTAAAAAGCTTTTAGCTGAGAAAGAAAAGAATATCCAATTACTTCAACAAAAGGTTAGAATTCCAACAACACAGATAATTCAAGCCTCTGAATTAACTGTGTTGGAACAACAAAAAGAAACTTTATCTTGAGAATTGGATGATTGTCTTGCTAAATTGCTCGAGTTTGAGGAAAAAGAGGAAAGTTGGGAGAAAGATAGATCAAGTCTTAAGACTGGAATTGAAGATATAAAGGAGAAATTGGAAAATACAGCACAAGAGAAGCAAGAAACAGATCAAGGCAACAAAGAAGAGAGCACAGATGATATAGTTCAAGATATGTCCCAAGTTATCTTGAAAGAGGTGGAGATCATAGAACTAAAAGAAGAAAAACAAAGACTAAAAGAGCAAAATCAGAAAAATGAAAATGAAATAAAAGAGTTGACAAAAAACAATAAAGATTTGGTAGGCAGAAATTAGAGGATGATAGGCCAAGTGACAGGATAACTAGCATTGCAAGGTGCAAAGCGTTTGATTTGGGATTCAATCATCGATGAGGTTGCAAAATTAAGGCCTTATTTAGATTTTTTGAAGTAAAGGAAGCCATAGCAAATGATAACTTACAAAGTTGTAAAGCAATGAGAGAAGTTTTAGATAAGATACGAAAAGACACAACCCAGGGTACCATAAGTTTCTTAAATACTCTGATAGAAGGTGATCTGAAAGAAATGGCTATTAAAAATAGGGTAAATATCATAACTTGGGCTAGGAGAGTCCTTAGCAAACATTATCACGTTGATAATGTTCAGGCTAGTGCAGAACAGATGAAGGAATAGGTTGAATCATCCAAAAAGGGATTTGAGAAGGTAATACAAAAGGGACTGCCTTCTTTTTGGGATGAAAATAATGAATTAATTTCCCAGGATAATTATAAGGATTTAGTATATAACATTAGGAGGAACCATGAGCAATTTCAAGGTTTGACTCATGTTCTAACAGGGAAAATTCTACTGAAGAAACTCTCCCTTGATTTTGAAATTCTAAACTAGCTAGCCATGATAGCTGAAAATATTCCTCCAACTTCCATTCCAGAGCACATAGAGATGAAAGTTCTGGTCGAGGAGATGACTAGTTATGAGGTAACTTCTATAGAGCAATGGAAGATAGTGGAGAGATATGGGAAAATGAAGTACACCTTGCACACATGAAGACTATTGTTCGAGAAAAAAGCCCTGTCAGCAGCTACCGCCAATAGAAAGGCATCAAATGTTATATTCTGAGAAATTTTGGAAATTGTATAAATTTTGACCGAAATGGAATGTAATAGTTAGTTTATAATTTTATATGTTTAGTTATGAAGCAGTTAGGGTTTTACCTCGAGAGGTTTTACAATGTATAAAGATTCCGGTGTTATTTTATTCAAAGGATTAGATGTTTATTTTTGGCAATGTAGTAAGTGTTGGAACCAAGTCGTGAATATTGTTTTAGTATAGTCCTTCATGTCTGGAATGAGTCTAGTGCTTCTAAGTCTACAAGTCAAAGCTCCAATAAAATTTTAGTCTTTTATTACTCCTTCAAAGGAGATGATTTGATTAAGGATAAGGAGAATCTAAAACGTTCAGGGACTTTAAATTATTGTGAAATTGAATTTAAAATAAAAAAATGCAATTTCGGATTTGAAAAGTGAATTTCAAATAAAAAAATGCAATTGTATATTTGAAGATTGCAGTTTTCATTTGTAAATGTTCAAACTTTTAAGGTGAAAAAATCAATGTCTAAAATATTCAGTCATTGAATGAATATCAAGTCAATCGGCTATGTTATAACATAAAAAATCAATGTCTAAAGTATTCAGTCATTGTTTGAATATCAAGTCAATTGTACTTCCATTTTCCAACATGAAGGATCAGTCGCCCCTTCTTTTCGTAGTTAATTGTGAAAACATTTATCCAACAATTTAGCTATATCCATAATGGAGAACACAAGAAGGATCGACTGACTCTTCTTGTAGTGTTAAACTATTATGAAAATAATATTGGGAATAACAAAAGTCGGTCGACCCTTCAATTTTGAGGGAATTATAAAAATAGAACACCTTGGAAGTTATAACATATAAAAATAGTTTGTCTCAACTTTTGTTTTACAAAAAGAAGGATCGACCGCCCCTTATTTTCAAAGTTAACTGTGAAAACCTTTATCCAACAATTTAGCTATATCCATAATGGAGAACACAAGAAGGATTGACCGACCCTTCTTGCGATGTCGAAATATTATGAAAAAAATATTGGTAATAAGAAGGGTCGAGTGACCCATTCTTGCAGTGTCTAACTATAATAAAAATAATATGGGGAATAAGAAGGGTCATCCGACCCTTCAATTACGAGTGAATTGTAAAAATAGAACACCTTGGAAGTTATATCATATAAAAATGGTTTGTTCCTACTTCCGTTTTGCGACAAGAAAGATCGGTTGCCCCTTCTTTTAGTAGTTAATTGTCAAAACCTTTATCCAGCAATTCAGCTATAGCCATAATGGATAATACAGGTAGGAGAAATGTGAATATTTCCACTTGCCAGCAAAGTCTTTAAAGCAAAACGTCTATAAATTTTTTTGTTAAAATGTTGATATCTAGTATCCTAGGGTGACACATGGAACGATCATATTGTGATACATGGCATATTTGATTTGGACCTTTTTGTATAGGGAGGTTACGATTTTTATTTGATTTGGCACATTGAGTATAGCGAGGTTACTAATGCGGGTTTAACCACAACACAATCACCCTGTAGCTGGAATGGTAATTGAAAAAATAACATCAATTTATTAATTTATATTAATCATTTGCAGAACTAGATAAAATGTTTTAATTAAATAAATTCACTTAAAACATAAAAGACACACATATCATGCGTAAAGACAAATCCAAACTGTAGATCAATGTATGGATTAGTGATTACAAATATGATTAAACATGATAGTGCTTTGCAAAGAAAACTAATCAGAGGTAGGATAGCCACCCGCTTACAGTCAAAGAGCTTTTTTTGGGTGATTAAAGAAGAAGATATGAACAACCCATCAATATAGAAATGAATTCTATACTGACTTTAGCAGAAAATGGTAGTGGATGCTTGAAATGAAAGCAATAGAGAATAATATTTATGAATTATGTCCCGATACAACACCTATCAAGGCATGAAAGAGAATAACAGTATGAATTAAACAGTGAGAGAAACATTCACATAAGAGAATAAGTAAATAAGCTGGTTGAAATTTCAAGTAAGAATCATTGGGCATGGAGTCGAAAACTAAACAATTTATATACCAGCAGATAAACCACCATAAAGATTTTCACAGAGGCAAGGTAGTCGTTAGATTATAGTCAAATCTTTTTGCAGGTGATTTAGAAAGAAACATAGACAGTCCATCAATAATGGGCACCAAGTTATAGATGAATACACTATCAATTTTAAGAAGAGAAAAATACAGTCGACTGTAAACAAGATCAACACATGAATCTTTGATTCTGTAAAGATGAGTTATTTCCTGTGTGGCTCTTTATATTCAAATATATCAACTTGATACAAAATTGTTGTCTCTCCAAAAATTTTCCAACCCTTTCAAAGTAATTCAGAATGTCTTTTAACTAAAAATTGAAATAACTTAATTAAACTTGCCAAATGTCATTTGAGTCAAAGTCACAAACAGTATTACAAATTTCTTTTGAATAAAAATAATTCAAAATCCTCATTTGATGTAGAACCCAACGGCTACTTTCAAGAACAAACTGTGTACTTCATTTTTCTGTACTTTTCCACGTTTATCCACTGATCAGCAGTTGGATGATCGTAGCTGGCCATCTCTTTTACCATGAATCTCATTTCAACATGATCTGCATAAGAAATATGTGGAAGTCTTTTGCTAATTGAAATCATTCTGTTTAGAATTTCAAAATCTTCTGCAATCTTTTCCATTAAAATCTTCCCTGTCAATAAATTTAAATACTGAAATTTCGTATGATCCATTCTTATATTGAATAATAATTTCTTATATCCATCTTGGGGAATTAAATCCTGATTCTCATCCCAGAAAGCAGGCAAACCTTTTTCAATAAATTTCTGAAACTGCTTTTTGAATTCCACTACTTGTCTCCTCATTGCTCCAGCTTTGGCTTCAACATCTCTGGCTTTATCAATGTCTCCATTCTGAATTGTCTCCATCTTTCTCCTTTATAAACAGACTTAAAATATTATTAGATTGAGTTTCAAGGCCCTACCTATCACTGGAAATAAAACACTTTGTTCTGTTCTGTCGTTGCCTACAACGCCCACTTGTCCAAAACCTTCCAATGCTGACAATACAAAGAGGAATGTCAACTTTTGCATGTTTTTCTGCAATATATAACTTATTTTCTTTATCCTCCCTGCATCTTTTCGGGCGCTCATTTTAATCCTTCATCGATCTCACGTGCTATGATTTGGACCGTCGGAGTTCAAGTACTTTTTGCCACTTGATAACTTCTTTATGTTTGCCGTCTGATCATTTTCCTTTTTCAAATCTCGATCATTGGATCTCTATCACTCAATTCAGCCATTTAATAGTTTACTGTAGAGCAGAGAATGTACCTGTTTATTTTAAGGTTGGTTTGGGCCCCCAGTTGACCTATCTATCTCTTCACAGCTTTCTCCTGTCGCTTTCGGATGCAAAATAGGACAGATGGAATCTAGCTCTCCTGCAGCGTGGAAGCTTCCCTGGCCATCTATTTTCTTGATCCATTTTGGGTCGTAGTTCACCGCTGGTTTTTTATCTCTATGATCCTTGGTGGCCTCGAATCCCGCCACATGTCTCCTTTTCTACCAGTTAAAACCACGGGAAGTCTCCCACCGTTGATATGGAACTTGCATGAATCCTAGCCATGAAACGGTGCGACTTTTAAAAAATTCATGGATTTGGCTTGCGTTGATGTTTTGTGCAAGTTAGATCTACGAACAAAACCTCGGCCATAGATCTCAGCCTCCTCAGATCTGTACTGTCCAAACCCGTGGGCCTCCACCAAAAGTTTGCGGATACAAAAATTTATTTGCTCCGCGCATGTCGTATTGGAGTAGTAGTTCCCGACCGTTGATATGCTCCATTGGCCGTTGATCTGCTACTTAAAATGCTTGTTGGCTAAACATCACCCTCCGTCTAAAACACCTTACCCTTTTTTCGCGAATCCTGCTCATGTCTGTAGATCTTCACCACTGAAGATCTAGACCGTTTATTTGCACAGATATGTAATAGGAGGTGGACCTCTGCAATTTAATTCTCCTTGCGAAGTTTTGGGCTTCGCATTTTGATGATTTCACCCTTGAGGCCGTGAATACCTACCTAGATGATTCTCCATTCTTTTTAGAAATTGAACCTCCCAGTTTCATTCAGGACAACACTAGTGCTAACACCAACAACCTAAACTTTAGTGGCGAACTATTATGAAAAGAATATTTGGAATAAGAAGGGTCAAGTGATCCTTCTTGCAGTGTCCAAATATTATGAAAATAATATTGAGAATAAGAAGGGTCGGTCGACCTCTCAATTACGAGGCACTTTTAAAAATAGAACACCTTGGAAGTTTTAACATATAAAAATGGTTTCTCTCGACTTCTGTTTCCTGACAAGAAGGATCGGTCGCTGCTTATTTTTGTAGTTATTTGTGAAAACCTTTGTCCAACAAGTCAGCCATATCCATAACAGAGAACACAACAAGGATTGACCGACCCTTCTTGCAATGGTGAACTATTATGAAAAGAATATTTGGAATAAGAAGGGTCGAGCGACCCTTCTTGCAATGCTGAACTATTATGAAAATAATATTAGGGATACGAAGGGTCATCCGACCTTTCAATTATGAGGCAATTTTAAAAATAGAACACCTTGGAAGTTTTAACATATAAAATGGTTGCTCCCGACTTCCGTTTTCCGACAAGAAGGATCGGCCGCCCCTTCTTTTCGTAGTTATTTGTGAAAACCTTTATCCAACAATTCAGCTATATCCATAATAGAGAACACAAGAAGGATCGACCAAGCCTTCTTGTAGTGTCAAACTATTATTAAAAGAATATTTGGAATAAGAAGGGTCGGCCGAGCCTTCATTTATGAGGGAATCGCAACAATAGAACACCTTTGGGAAAGAGCGATTTCTCTTTCTCTGAGAATACTTACACTTTCCAGCATAGTCTTTGAAGCAAGACGTCTATAAATTTTGTTGTTTAAATTTTGATATCTAGTATCCCAGGGTGACATGGACTGATCTTATTGTGACACGTGGCATATTTGATTTGGTAAATCGAGTATTAGAAATATAGTTTAATTATAATATTGGCTCGTATAGAATATTTTCTCCTATGAGTGCCACTGAATTTGGCAGTTTGAGTATATTGGTAGTTACTCTGAGGATAATTACTTGATTTTAAGTGCAGCGGATAAACCACTTCTAAAGGCTATTTATTCTTAAGGACAATTAACTAGTAATTAAGGTGTTAATTACAACACTTAACAATAGTTAGTGCACAAATGACTACACTTATCACAAATTCAATTTTGTAACAAATAACCATCCATTATCAATCCCAATGGCTATAAGTTGTATCTTTCCTTTTATAAAACTTTTATTGATGAAAATGAAAAAATACAACTTTTTGTTGATCAAATGGGAATTAGAAACACAACAATTTTGTTGCTTAAAACTGCCACATAGGGAAATTTAGAAACCAATTATGTCTACTATCAACCCTTGAGAACATCCATCATTCTGAACACTCTTCCCCATGTTTACTCCTTATGCCTTGACTACTGCAAGGCCCTTCTTGTTTATTCTAAGTTTTTCTCTTGCCCATCCTTTCCTTGGTGACCATGCCCATATGATGCTATTTACATCGATCTTCATATTTTTTTCTGCACCTACAACCCATTCTTGCTATCTATCTAAGCATTTTCCGTACAAGACCTTTAGATCCTTCAATGGTCCTCTTGGCTTCCACCATTGCACCTCTACTTTGTAACACCCAATAGTTCTAGCATACGAGTCTTGATAAACATCACCAATCGCCTTACCCAACTAGATTTCACAATCTGGGTCTGGTGATTGCACAATGACCATTTGGCCCTTTACAACATCCACTCTTGGAATGAATTCATCTCTAGGCTTGTTGCGTAGCGGTCCAACATAGCAATCCTGCAAAGCAAGAACATTTTCCTTCAAATAGGCATCCATAATTTCATGTTTAGATCTTGTAGGTTCACTATGAATATCATGCCTTGTCGATGGCCAAAAGTTAGTTGATGACTGATCAACAGTCTCGAAGGGACTGTCCAAAGCTTTAAGTACAACCTCCCAATAATTTAACTTGGGACGCCAAAATTGTTCACCTCCCTTCTCAATCCCTTCATTCCAGAATGAAATATATGTTTCTAGTCCCTTTTTTTATTTCGTCAATGTCCAAAGGACATTTTGATTGCAGATTTAATAACCTAGGTTGTCCCACCGGCAAGTCTGCTCTACCATCTGGCAATGACCGCCAGAGTTTAAGAGGAGACGACCAATCTTCATCTCGAAGTGATGCCATCCATTGCATGACTGGAATGTCATCTATGAGCTGAAATTTAAAATACTGGCATTTTTTGATACCAACGATCTTGGCATTTCCATCCAAAAGGTGGGGTATCACAAAACTCTTAAAATTGTAAAGTTCATCAATTAGATAAGGGACAAAGGAATTTTGATCTTCACATGTCCTATACGTATCCATAATTTCCGGGAGAGAAAATATATGTTAAATTTTCTGAATTTACTTCAATCTGATCTAGGATCTTAACTGAGAGAACAACATGTACAGCATATCTACAGCATATCAATCATGGAGACAATAATGCAAGCACACAAGAGACACAAAGATTTACTTGGGGAAAACCATAAAGGTGAAAAACCCCAATAACTTCCTCAGAGATAGATAGAGCAATGATACAACCAACCAATAGAGATATCCATAACCTAGCAGCAATCCTCCTCCTCCATAAGTGCGCCTCTCCTCCTTGAGAGCATGTGTGAGAAGTGAGTGAGTAAATAGAGTGCCTCCCGCACTCTATTTATACTTGACTTGACTTGCCTTTTTACCTAACTCATGTCGGCTCGAACTTAACCACATAACATAATGCTGAGTGGGCCGACCCCCAATAGGGTGGTCTAATAACCCTTTGACCCACATGGCCGACCCCCAATAGGGTGGTCTAATAACCCTTTGACCCACATGACTTATACAGGGCCGACCCCAAACAAGGTGGTCTAATAACCCATCAAGTATAAGTTACGACACTTACAATATAAATGACGACACTTCCTTATAGAGGAATAATACCATCTCTATAGGAATACAATATACATATATGTGAAATACATTCCGAAGTTACATATACATCAACACTCCCTCTTAACTAGGAAGGTATTTCTCAGCACAGTTCTTCTAGCACAAGTCATCTTCTCTGGATCATCGTCACTGGATAATCGTCATCGAGTCATCATCATCATCATCACTGCTGCTGCTATCTCAATCAATCTCTGAATCTACTCGTCATAGGAAGTTCTATAAAGCCAGTCCTTTTTCATACTGGATGTAGGCCCACCACTTGCAGGTCTTCATCATCACTGGCCATACTGTGGAATCCTCAGGACTTATTACGTGCGTCACAAAACCTGGCTGCAATATCCCAGGCTATTACGAGCACACAGCTCTACCTGTAGGATCTCCCAGGAGCACATTACATGTGACCCATCACAAAACCTGGCTGAAGCATCCCAGGCTGTTACGAGCACTCGGCTCTACCTGTCGGATCTCCCAGGAGCACATTACATGTGATCTCACCACAAAACCTGGCTGAAGCATCTGAGGCCTTTTTCATCCTGTCCAGATCTCCCAGGAGAAAATTACATGTGGTCCACCACAAAACCTGGCTGAAGCATCTGAGGCCTTTTTCATCCTGTCCAGATCTCCCAGGAGCAAATTACATGTGGTCATGGCAAAACCTGGCTGAAGCATCTGAGGCCTTTTTCATCCTGTCGAGATCTCCCAGGAGCAAATTACATGCCATAGGAAAAAACCTCGCAAGAGCATCTCAGGATGTTACGGGTACACAACTCCGACCTGAAATCTCCCAGGGCACAAATTACATGTCCTCTCAAGCAAAACCTCGCAAGAGCATTTGTCAGATGTCCCAGGGCACCGAATTACATGCCATAGGCAAAACCTCGAAAGACCATCTGCAAATATCCCAGGGCACAAATTACATGCTTTCCTGCACAACCTGATCCACGGCCATAAAGTATCATCTGATACTCATCAAACATCATCCTGATGTACACATGATCATCCTGATCATCATCACTGCAACATCCTGCTGCATGTCATCTGTAGAAGCTCGTCATCCACGATCATCCAAGTATCCACCTGATACATACATAGATACATGATCCACACAATGTATCCATCAGCATACATGATCTACCTGATCATACAAAGATACATGATCCACACAATGTATCCATCAGCATACATGATCTACCTGATCATACAACGATACATGATCCACACAATGTATCCATCAGTATACATGATCTACCTGATCATACAACGATACATGATCCACACAATGTATCCATCAGTATACATGATCTACCTGATCATACAAAGATACATGATCCACACAATGTATCCAACAGCATCCATGATCTACCTGATCATACAAAGATACATGATCCACACAATGTATCCAACAACATCCAACATGATGCGTTCATACAAAATACATACACATGATCCAACCGATCATATCCAGCATCCAACATGATGTGTACATACATAAATGATCCAACTGATCATATCCAGCATCCAACATGATGCATACATACATAAATGATCCAACTGATCATATCCAGCATCCAACATGATGCATACATACATAAATGATCCAACTGATCATATCCAAGCAGAAACTAGAACATCATCCTGATGCCCATTATCCAGCGCTTACATCCACAGCCATGTGAAGGATCCTCCTTCCAACATGCTTGGAATGGCTTCAGCAAATGTGTCCATCACTTCTTCCTCGAAGTGTCCTCGATCTGAAGAACGCCAAGCCTCTCTCTGAAGTACTCGAACTTCACTCTGGCTAGCGGCTTCGTCAGCACATCTGTAATCTGCTCGTCTGTCGCAACATATAGGAGCTTCACAGCTCCTCTCTGCACCATATCCCTGATATAGTGATATTTGATCTCTATGTGTTTCGACCTGTCATGAAACACTGGGTTCTCGGACAGCTTCACACAACTCTGGTTATCACAGAAGATACCAGTAGCCTCCAATGGGAGATCAAATAACTCAGACAGTAGCTTCCGTAGCCATACTGCATCACAACTAGCTGAACAGGCTACAACATACTCAGCCTCAGCTGTACTCAGTGCTACGCAGGACTGCTTCCTGCTAAACCAAGAGATCACACCTGATCCTATACTGAAGTAGCACCCAGATGTGCTCTTCCTATCTGCAGCACTTCCAGCCCAATCTGAATCAACATAACCCTGCAGGTTAAACTTTTGATTCGCCTCATACTTGAGCCCATAATCCACTGTACCCTTCAGGTACCTCAGAACATGCTTTACAGCAACCAGGTGAACACTCCTCGGATTCGTCAGGAACTGGCTCAATGTGTTCACAGCAAAGCAAATATCCGGTCTCGTGTTCGTCAGGTACATCAAGGACCCAATCATCTGACGATACATAGAGACATCAACCAGCTCAGATGAAGCATCACATAGAAGCTTCAAATTCGATGCCATAGGTGTGGCCATGGCCTTGCAATCCATCATCCCGAACCTCTTCAGGATTTCTACTGCATACTTCCCTTGTCCAAGGAAGATTCCTTCTGCACTCTGCCACACCTCCTTGCCAAAAACAAATAGTGCATCATCCCCAAGTTCTTCATCTCGAACTCGGTAGTAAGCTTCCGCTGCATGTCGACAATCAATCTATCTTCACCATACCAAGTTCTGCACATATATGATTTCCTATCATGTGTCTCAGAACCAAGTGGCTGCTCCACATACACTTCTTCTTCAACTACACCATTCAAGGAAGCTGTCTTGAATCCATCTGGTGTATCTTCTATTTCATTACTTTTATATTTCTCTATGCTGCCATCTGCAACATGCTTGATCTGATAGTTCCATTTGGAAGTCACAACAGACTTCCCTTCAGCTCTTGGGACCGCATCCCAAACATGGTTCTTCATGTTCGACGGATCATGGCATTCTTCCCGTATCCTGGGAACTTCAATATCTTCAATAGATAATTTTGTTGTTGAACAAATGTTGTAGTTCTTCTTTTATAGGTGATGGCATACGATCTTTCCTACACAATAAGTTAAATTGCATGATTAGAAAACATCTCATAGTTTTCAGAACAAATTCTTACACATAAATAAATATGTCATACAGTCATGCAATTATCTTAGCCAATGCTTCAATACAACATTTATCCATATTCCGTAACTTTCTAGATGCCTTCCAATCTCTACCAGAACATTGTTTAGAGTGTGCACAACTCCCAACATGTCAGCAAAGAGGTTTCATTCTAGATAAGTAGCAATGGAATGTTGTACAGTGCCATAGGCTACTTACCCATGCATATTAGTAGTGTACTGTTCATTAATGTAATTATTCTAATATGCACAATACATATCCTAAGTCTAAGACCATGAGCATATACATCATTGAACAATTTTATTTAAACAAACAAATATGTAAGAAATGATAATTAAAATACTTATCTTTGTTTGTTCGTTGGGTGGACTCCCTCTGAGTCTTTGCTTCCTTGCAGGAGCTGCTGGAGTCCTAATCTAAGGTAGCTTCTTCTACACCTTTCTGTTGTGAAATGTAGAGAGATGATCAACTCCCTCTGAATATCTGCATCCTTGCAGAAATTACTGAAGTGTGCTCCTTTGCTTTCTTGCAGGATCAACTAGAGTGTGCTCCCTCTTGATCTTTGCTTTCTGAATTACCTGTTCTAGAACTCATATTCATCCTTGGTCCCTATGCATGCTTATTAGTATCATGAATGTGTTATCCTTGTGATCTCATATAAAATCATACATTCATTAGTATACTATTAAAACACAATAATCTCAAGCATGTATAGTCATGATCATTTCAAACAGAAATAATAAGCATTAGCATTAAAAAATTCTTATGGTTAGTCAAATCATAAGAAACATAACATGACTAAACCTGTAATTACTCAAGCCTATGACTCTTCAGGTTAGTTGAATCATCAATCAAGATAAGAGATATAAAATGCATAAAACCTGTGATTATTCAAACCTATACCATCATGATTCTTCTGGTTAGTCATATCATCAATTATGGTAAGAAACATAATATGCATACAATCATGATTATTCAAACCTATGACTTCATGAATAATCATTATCAACAACGCGATAGTATAAGATCCTAACCCAAGGTAGGAATCTAGCTTGATATAGGAAAAACATACCTGGATTAACATGTTAGCTAGTTATGTCTAACATACCCGTATAATGTCTTTTGGTTCTCTTCAGTGACTTGTGCTAGTAACCTGCATGTCTCATAAGTTAACCATTATAAAACCAAGTTATACATACCTCGTGAATGGATCTTGTATGAGATCCATGACAATGGATGAATCTTTGTCCTCATGTTATCATGATCATATGTTCTTGGACCAGAACATGATCTGTCTTTCTTGGTGTACCTTTCATGTTAGTAGACAACATAAACCTCATACAACACCATAATGCATTAGTACAATCATAAGTGTCAACACCCTAACCAATGAATATCTTCTATCATGCATTCATAATTTTGTTAACGTGATACAACAAATCAAAAATCAAAATTGTACTAACCATAATAACATGAAGACAAATATACCATAAACTTAATAATGGACAAATATCGAAACATACCTTGATGAGTCATACCTGTCGAGATCGCTTGTAATCTTCTTATGTAAGGCCTTATCCTCATCTCCCTCTGAGACAGGAACTTTTTTCACTTATGCAGGTGATCAATCCATCTTCTTCTAGGATTAACCCAATCCACTTGATTTGCAAGAACTGGACCTTGAGCTGGATATGGGTTTGTCAGAGAAACCCAAAAATTCAAATTTTGAATTTCAACCTTCCGATAGGATAGGAATATGCGCCTTGATGAACTGATCAAACTGGTATATTCAGAATTTGAAAACTGCAAAGTTTCACTCCTCAATTTTGCCTTTGAAACTTCCGGATTCACTGGACGTGACCCTGAACTGGGGTTTGATGAAGCCCACTCTTTTGTCCCATCAAAATTTTTGATCCAAAGCTCTAAGCTTCTATTTTTTCTGAGGAGCTTCCAGCCGTGGTCACAGATTTCAAAAATTCCCATTTTTACAGAAGCCCTAATTTTCCACTTTTCTGATCAAAGTCCCGAACTAGGGTCTAATCAAGCCCGGCCTTCTGCCCAACCAAAAATTCTGATCTTGGTCTCTAAATTTCTATTTTGATGAGTAGCATCCAGCCGTGGTCTTCGATTACAAAAATTCCAACTTTCTCCAAAGCCCTAAATTCCGGAGGCCATGAATGAAGGTACCAAAAAATAATTCTGTTTTGACAGAAATATGTACCTGATTGTTTCTGGTGTAACTCCAAAATTTTTGATCCACAGGATCTGAAAAAGTTTCTTGAGATAGCCTGACCTGTTATCTTTCCATCCTGACAGTTCTGACCTCAATTGGATTCTCTGAGAGAGAGTTATGCCAAATGTTGCAACGTGACCTGTTTTGGGATAAAACAGGAGAGCGAACTTGTACGGCATGCCACGTGTCACTGTTTTAACTTCGGCCTCTGAAAAAGTTTTCTGAGATAGCTCGGCCTGTTACCTTTCCATCTGACAGGTCTGACCTCAATTGGACTCTCTGAGAGAGAGTTATGCCAAATGTCGCAACGTGACCTGTTTATGGGATAATACAGTAGAGCGAACTTGTACGGCGTGCCACGTGTCACTGGTTCAACTTCGGCCTCTGAAAACGTTTTCTGAGATAGGTCAGACTGTGTACTACCTGTCACTTTTTACGAAATTTCATTTGGAGCTTCCTAGCCCAAGATATGATCTTTTTCCCAAGGTCACCTGATTTTGACTCAGATCTGGAAGAGGCAGAAACCCTATATTGTACAGATCATAAATCACAAAGTACAACGAATTAGAGGTTGTCCTTTGGACAAAAGATACCTGGATATCGTATCTTTGTCCTGTAACAATTTCAGATCAGAAAACTTCACCAAAACGGATTTATAGCGAAAGTTCTACGATGACTGGTTTTTGCTATATCAAGCCCTAGCATCGTAAGTGCAACAAGTGTCATACATGCCATATCATGCCTTCTTTCAGGCTAGCTCTGATACCATGTTAAATTTTCTGAATTTACTTCAATCTGATCTAGGATATTAACTGAGAGAACAACATGTACAGCATATCTACAGCATATCAATCATGGAGACAATAATGCAAGCACACAAGAGACACAAAGATTTACTTGGGGAAAACCATAAAGGTGAAAAACCCCAATAACTTCCTCAGAGATAGATAGAGCAATGATACAACCAACCAATAGAGATAGCCATAACCTAGCAGCAATCCTCCTCCTCCATAAGTGCGCCTCTCCTCCTTGAGAGCATGTGTGAGAAGTGAGTGAGTAAATAGAGTGCCTCCCGCACTCTATTTATACTTGACTTGACTTGCCTTTTTACCTAACTCATGTCGGCTCGAACTTAACCACATAACATAATGCTGAGTGGGCCGACCCCCAATAGGGTGGTCTAATAACCCTTTGACCCACATGGCCGACCCCCAATAGGGTGGTCTAATAACCCTTTGACCCACATGACTTATACAGGGCCGACCCCAAACAAGTTGGTCTAATAACCCGTCAAGTATAAGTTACGACACTTACAATATAAATGACGACACTTCCTTATAGAGGAATAATACCATCTCTATAGGAATACAATATACATATATGTGAAATACATTCCGAAGTTACATATACATCAACAATATATCCTTGCGCATTAGCTTTGCTGATAACTTGCCAAAAGTTCCATCTATGTCTTCATGGGTGTGTCCAACTAGGAGGAATCCAACTTCAACTTTCTCGAACACTCTCCTTACTGTTAAAAGAGATAAAAATGCAAATACAAAGCGATTTTTGTTATCACCTGAACAATTATCCATTTGCAACAACAATATGCGTGGTAGTTTTCTATTTGGCATGCATTGATTAGTACCATCAACACACATTACATCATCTTGCATTACATCTTGTGTGTATACCGAACACTTTTCATGGTAGTTTTCTATTTGGCATGGATTGATTAGTACCATCAACACACATTACATCATCTTGCATTACATCTTTTGTGTATAACGAACACTTTTCATATGAGTCTGATTGCAATAGAGCATCATGTAATTGGTGCTTAGATGTTTCGCCTTTGTAGAGAAAATCACCATACTTATCACCCACTGGTTCTTCAAGACACTTCAAGCATTTAGCCAGGGATGTCACAATGAAATTCAATCCCATCTCTAAAAATGAGAGGCTGAAATGACCAAAACCCCCAGTCTAGTGCCCATGAATCAACATTCCAGTCAATGATATGGGAAGATTCATAACATTACTAAAATCTTTTTCCTTCTTAACCATCCTTGGAATCGAAGTCTTTGAATTGTCCATTTTGTCATGAACAATACTGACATAAGTCTTCGAATATTGCTCGGAAGCCGACCGGTGAGCGTAATAGATCTGGCAACAACTTGAGACGTATTTATTATGAGCATCCTGATTTGCTTGGAACTTTTCAACCTCAGCAGGATCAGTGGTCCCCTTAAGTCTATTTTGTATTGTAATGCACTCATTACACCTTGCAAAGTTGTTTGATTTAGAAATGTTAACATCTGGAAAACTTGTCTCATCACCTTGCTAAAGGAGGATTGTGATACTAGAGGCAAACTGATTCCTGTGATGTCATCATTAACCATTTTTCACAGTAAACCATGGGACATATTAGCGGGCAATAATTTCAAGGTTGCCCTTGTTCCATCTTTACTGATTATTCATGTAAGATGTGGAGATTTGTTTGCATTCTCTACTACAATTTTATTAATAGTAGCTACCAGTGCAGTAATGTTCACCCTGGATTTTTCCAAGCCATTGTTACCATGCACAGCTCTCACATCACCATTCATGAACATTCTTTTATAATTGAGGAAAGTGCTTTTTTTTATCCGATGGAATTTATACCATGCATTTTGACAGACGTCTACTGTGTCTAATCTCATTGTAAACAAACTTCTTTTACTGTCATCTCCTTCTTTGGCCATAGGAGCATTTGATCCCAAAGAACTCATAACAAACTGTCTTTTTGAATTTCCATTCATATTATCAAATTTCTTCGCACATTCAACTACCGATCCATGTGGAATTTTTGATATACAAAGATTTGAGCAACAATGTTCAGTGCCAATGTTTGAAAGGAATGCACCCATATTTATTGCAGGCCTATAAGGTACCGATCTTGAATTTCTTTCGGAAATTTTAGTTCCATCTTGCCGCTTTACGGAATTGTATGGCCTTGTTCCATTACCTTTAACATCTATATATTCACAACGAGGAGTTACACCTGGAAGGACCATCTGTAAAGGACATTCTTCAAAAACATTCCAAAAGTTGACCATTTCTTTGTCTACTTTCTTTTTTAGTATAACATCCAAAGGAACATTATCGAGGTCAAGAAAATTGTTTGCAGGCCATCTTATAAGGGATCCTTCGAATACACCACAATCCTTGCAAGTGCAGAAGACTTTATGAATTAAAATTCCAAACTCACTAGCATCTAGTGCTTTGAATTGTACAATGTCTCCCTCAAAACAATTTGACACTATTCCCCAAGCAACATACTGTGGCTTTAAAGAACATTGATGTATCAAATTAATTCTCTGTCCCAACAACCTTTCACTATGATTTTCTCTTAATACTTTCAAAGTAGATTCAGATTGATTATTGTTGATAGATTTTGCAAAAGAAAGCAATGTTTCTGTATTAAAATCGATGATTCTCTTAATTGGCCATACAACAAAAGCTCCACTGCTCAACCCTGGACAACATGCCATACAAGAAAACACCACTTCATCCACCAGAATACCAAAGTTGAAGTCACCCAAAAATGTTCCCCCAACAAAATCACTCCCACTCACATTTGTTACAACACTTATGGAAATGCAATCCTTTCTTTCTGAACACTTATGTAACAACTTAACTTTTCTCATAATAAAAGAAGATTTATTCTCAGTTGTTATGATATGTGCTACACTCGTCGAAGTAGAAGCTGCTATATCATTGACCTCATTCTCAGTTGTTGTGATATGTGCTACACTTGTCAAAGTAGAAGCTGGTATATCATTCACCTCATTCTCAAGAAGAGCAGACCCAATTTGGTTAACGATCTCAGATCCAGGCCATTGAATATAACCACCAACTACCTTTGACAATGTATCTGCACCTTCTGATGGATAGGGAAATGGAAGACTTGCATTTAAATAATTGGTAACATTTACAATGATACATCCGTTCTTAATTATGATATTATGCAAAAATTTTCTTTCTGGAAAAGAGATTCCTTCAACAACTTTCAATCCATTCAAAAGTAGGTCCACACATTGTTGAGTACCAAAATCATTCTCAGTTGTTATGATATGTGCTACACTCGTCAAAGTAGAAGCTGCTATATCATTGACCTCATTCTTAGTTGTTATGATATGTGCTACACTTGTCGAAGTAGAAGCTGGTATATCATTCACCTCATTCTCACGAAGAGCAGACCCAATATGGTTAACGATCTCAGATACAGGCCTTTGAATATAACCACCAACTGCCTCTAACAATGTATCTGCACCTTCTGATGGATAGGGCAATGGAAGACTTGCATTTAGAGACTTGGTAACATTTACAATGATATATCTGTCCTTAATTATGATATTATGCAAAAATTTTCTTTCTGGAAAAGAAATTCCTTCGGCAACTTTCAATCCATTCAAAAGTAGGTCCACACATTGTTGAGTACCAAAACCCATTTCATAAATGATATCTGGAATATAAAATAACATGACACATTGTTCAAAACCAAAATCCAGTTCATAAGCGTTTTATGAAATATAAAATAACAAGAGCACATTAACAATCATATTTATTTTAAACAAAGATATTATAACATAAATTATAATATATAAAAAAATGTCTATCCGGACTTCCAATTTTCCGAATGGTAGGATTGGTCGCCCCTTCTTGTAGAAGACGCAAACACAAGATGGATCGAAAGACCCTTCTTGCAGTCGTGAAAGATTATGAAAAGAATACTGGGTAGAAGAAGCTTCTCCCGCCCGTTCATTTATGATGGATTATTAAAAATATTCAACCTACAAATGCTAGGCTGCCAATTCATGTATTTCCAAAATTGTTAAGAAGGGAAGAATACTAAGCACAACAAGGGTTGGTCGACCCTTCATTTATGATATAAATTTAAATATATTTAATATATGAATGCTAGGCCGTCAATACATGTATTTCCAAAATTGTGAACAAGGGAAGAATACTGAGCACAACAAGGGTCGACCGACCCTTCATTTATGATATAAATTTAAACATATTTAATCTACGAAGGTTATGTTGACAATTCCTGACTTCCAACTTCTGTTGTAAATATTAGGGAGTTGACCCGGACATCATCTAAGTTCTAACATATAAGAATGTTTGTCCCGACTTCCATTTTCCAAAGAGAAGGATCACCCACCCCTTCGTTTAGGAGATAATTGTGAACAACTATATCTAGAAGGTCACCGATATCCAGAATGGCGAAAGAAAGAAGGATTGACCGAACCTTCTTACATTCTAGAACTATTATGAATACAATACTGGGTAGAAGAAGGGTCAGCCGTCGCTTCTTTTTTTTTGTAAGTAAGAATTTTTTTGTATTAAATCAAAGAGGAATTACAGAAGGAACAAGCTGTCCAAGAGTCAGACTTGTTCATCAAAACAGACCATCTAACTAATAACCCATAGACTCCAGCATCATTAATCTTGCGGTAGACAATTATCACCAAAATAGATAAGATGCTTTCATTCAACTGACTATCCCTATCCTCAGAAGCTTTGGAACAACAAAAATAACTACCTATCCCAAAATTCGTTGAACCGGAGATATTCTTAGCATAGTCACACAGGCCCGAAATAAAAAAGCACAACAAAATGCTACTACACCCGTTAGGCAAGATATACATTTAGGAAAAGACAATCTAACTTAACAGTCGACCCTCCCTTAATAAAAAGACTTGCAATTTGGAAAAACGATTCCAGATCAAGCGTCAACGGATAATGTAAGGAGAATTAGGAGAGGTCCCTGGATGGGGGAAGCTGGAAGACGAAGAAGGATACAGGGGAGGCCATAGCTCCATTGGTTGGAGAAGAAAATCCATCTTCCAGTTCAATGCACGAGTCTCCTCCGGGTTACGCTGCACCATAAGTCGCAGTGGAGCTTCCTCTTCGGGGGTTTATCTATCATGGATTGCTAAAACGACAAGGTTCTTCATCATCCAGTAAAGGGCTACTGAGCGCTCGTATAGAATAACACGCCCAACCATATTTCCTGGATCCATAATCTAGTTCTTCAACTATTTGCGCTCCTCAGCAGCGTCTCCCTATTCAGCCTCAGCCACCATTGATGCTCATAATCATGGATATCCCTCTGAATCTCCCTAGGGACGTTAAGAACAAAAGCATTAGCCTCTCGGTAAGCATGATTACATGCTTGAGAAAAACCACCAATTGACTCCCTCGAGGACTCCCCATGGCTTCTCTTCCTAAATTTTTGACTAGTATCAGTATGTGCCTCCACTTGGAAATTGGTGTCCGATGGATCTTCCAACTTTCTACCAGAGTCTTACTCCATAATAAAACTAGCAAACAAAGCTTGCAAAGTTGCATGCATGCGAAGGAATAGCGATGACGATCTCGGATGCCACCCTACTCCTTCATATAAATGCGTTTGCTAGCTACTGTCATGATTAGGATGGTACCTCCTATTAACTGAAGGAGGCATAGCGGGTGACGCTCACCCTTACGAACACTCATTGTCCTGGGTAGCTCTGCAGCTGTCCCGAATAGCCAAGTCCGTCAGATCCTCCCATGTATTAGCCCTGGTTGCCATGTGAATCCCACTACTGAAGTTGGCCAGCACACCAACTAATTTATTGCCACTGCGTTTGACATGGGAGAAAGAATTCGCCAAACCTTGAGAAAATAAAGATGACAGGTATTCCAATTTACCTTCCAACCAGGACAATGCCACCTTGGAACTGGATTCAACCTATGAATAATACTAAGCACGGCTAAGTTATAACATATAAAATTGTTTGCCCTGACTTCTGTTTTCCGAGAAGAAGGATTGTTTAGTAGATAATTGTGAAAACCTTTATCTAGAAATTGAACGATATCCAGAATCATGAAGACGAAGAAGGATCGATCGACCCTTCTTGCAGTCTCAAGCTATAACGAAAAAAGTATTGGGAAGAAGAAGGATCCTCCGCCCCTTCTTTTATGAGGGAATTGTAAAAATAGAACTTGGAGAAAGAGCGGTCGATCTTTCTCTGTGGATATTTCCACTTTCTAGCAAAATGTGCGAAGCAATGTTCCTATGAAATATGTGTTTGGAGTGCGGATATCTACTTTATCCACTCCCTGGAAGAAGGAGCAGATGCTCTTTCTCCTCAGCATCTACTTCCAACACACCGAAAGGGAACAACCTGACGAAAGAGAGACCTCGCTTTCTCTGACAAAATTTTGACTTGGTAGCAAACTCTTTGTAGAAAAACTTCTGTAAATTTTTTCGTTCAAATGTGGAAATCTAGTCTCCAGGGTGACACGTGGAATGATTAGATTGTGCTACGTGGCTTTGATTATTCATTAATGACAATTTGTAAATTTCCTTCCTTTCTCTGTTAATTGTTATTTCCTGTAATGACAATCTGTAAATTTCCTTCCTTTCTCTGTTAATTGTTATTTCCAGTAAATCTTTTCCATTGTGTTATTCTTCATGCTTGGATGAAAGTAATCTTAAAGCAGAATTCATATGTTTATGCTGTGGTTTACCACATCTAAGTATCCACCAATTTTCTACTAAAATTGATATTGGATTCATTTATGACCAATGCCCAATACTAATGGATTGTTTTCTTTTCTTCATTATCAACCTGCAAACTAAGACAAACAAGGGTATTCACCAATTTTCATGAATTTTCTGCTAAATTTCACTTAATTTTAAGAACATTTTTATCATCTTTATCTCTTAAACTAAATGACTTGGTATCGTATGCAAGACTCAAATGTGTTCTCATTGCATCCAACAATTTGAGTCATAAACCATGTCCAACTACCCAATACATGGGACTTTTCTATAGTGAATATTAACTGCAAAATGATATTAAAAAGAAAAAACATGTTTCAATTTTCTGAGTTCATTTGTCGTTATCTTTTTCCAACAAACCTAGCCAAATGCTAGAGTATTTGTAGAAAACAATATGGAATATATGAAAATAATATGCTACACCACCAGACAGAAAACGAATGCAAGCTGGCGGCAATCCTGTAACGCACGATTTTGCAAATATAACGATGTGAATTCATATTAATGGACTGTAAGAAGATAACTACCCAGAATTGAAGGAAATAAATTCTGGAAATCTGAAGAAGATAGACAAGGGTGGAAGGAAATATGAAGAATCTAAAACATTCAGCAACTTTAAATTACTGTGAACTTGAAACTGTCATTGCACTAATTTTTGACAACCATGGAAGATATGGATTTTTAGCCAGGAGGCTGAATAAGCGTGCTCTGTTACAGATTTAGATTTATGGTTTGAATAATATAAATATCTACCAATTGAAAAACTAGCAGTCGATTCTTCAAACCAATCTTACTATTCTACCTACCCAACACTCTTCTTGGTTCCACGTTAGCAAAATCAAACCTCAGTCCTTAGAGAAAATAGAGCTCCAAACTCTCAACCATGGAGAGTTTGAACTTTAAGTTTCAATGTTCTGTGGCGGGATATCATCACACAGTATCAATGAAGAAAAGTTCATGACATTAATTATCACAGTGTGGCGGGATATCATTTGTACATCGTGACACATAAAAACAATCCATCATAAACGTGATGAGATTATTCACACGAGTAATACAGTCCGTCATTTACCATTAGCGTCGTACAAACCATTTTAAACGGTGGAAAAGATCACCTCTATGCCAACGTACAAACCATTTTAAATGGCCGAAAAGATCACCTCCGCCAATGTACAAACAATTTTAAATGGCAGAAAGGATCACCTCTCCCAATGTACAAACCATTTTAAATGGTGGAAAAGAACAATCGGGCAGTGAAAGATCAAGGGTCCCACGTCGGTTCTGCATCCCCAACATGCGCACTAGGATAGAGATATGGGTGGTTGCGGAATCTGAAACGGCTCTCCAAATGGAAGCACCACATGATTTCACAAGTTGGAAGGGTGGTAAGGAAAACCACCTTCCTCCATTTGTGAAACCACCTTCGCCCATCCTTCACGATCGCTGACACGTGTGGATATGATGTGGCCGGTCCCTTATATTACAATTGTAACCAAAACCAAAGAGTCTGCCTTACAATTGGTTATATAAGGCAGACTCTTTCTAAAGTGGAGCCTTTAAGAATTTATAGTCCCTATAGTTGTGGCTATATGTATAAAGTTTTCAGTTTCGTGCGAACTATGATTAAAATGTATTAGAATATTATATGTTTACAAGACATTCTATGCTAGGGTATTTGCAAAGGTCTATAAATAATTAAATTTAAATTATTATAAAATAAAAATCAAGATAATTGTTATTTAAATGTAATATATGAATTTAGTTTTAAAGTAAGATTTAAAACTTTTTCCAATTAGTTAAAAGTTTATTTTTTTATTCATAAAGTAAATTGTAAAATATATAAATTTACTTTGTTTTATTTAATATATAAAAGTCAAAATAGATTTTCATTTATTATTGTTTACGGTAATTGCAATTCAACGTAGAGACAAGTGAATACTCTAGAATGGGTGGTAGATAGAGATTAGTGCACCAACTCGACAAGGTACCACGGAATAGCGATTACTGCAGCTTAATTTTCTACATAATTGTTTTTGAGTAAACCATGTATATGTATGGGTCCAAGGCAATAGGAATGTCATTAAAAACCCACATGGCAATCATGAATGCATGTAAGCGCCCAGTGAAGGGAACGCGCAAGAAAAAGTCCCAAAGCTCCTAATTTTAAAGGGTAGAAGAAGTTCCCAATAAGTTCCCAACCATCCGAAACGGTTCCCATCAGATTTGGAAACTTTCCTAGAATTTCCCAAGTTCCCTGGAACATCGAAACTTCGGAAACGAGTTTCTTAAAAGCCGGGAGCGGTTCCCGTGCTACATAGCTTATCTTTATCCAATGCAGATCCAAGCAACTGCCTTCGTAAGAGTGCTTTTCCACTTAGCATCAATATAAATGTGTGGCTGTCTATCAGTTGTAGAAAATTAATAGATAAAATGAGTTAAATGAAGAAATTAATTTAAGACATAATAACACATGAATCATATATTAATAGAAATCCAACCTACAGATCGATGCATTAATTAATTAAGAAATCCAAAAAAGATGGCCAAGAGAAACCGATTGAATTTCATTAATTATGAAAAAAATTACAATGACTCAATACATAAAACATTAGAATAATGTGAAAATCAGATCACATCCAAGAACTCCAAGAAATTACACTCTCTCATATGAAAAATCTCACACAACTGGTCAAAGGCACAAAAATAATGCACACGAATGGATTTCTGTATTAATCCTCATGAATAATAATTACATCAGCCAACATATGAATGTAATAGGATGTTATTAAATAATATTACAACATAAAATCAAATGGCTAAATATGCCAAACAAAACTCCTAATCATCAGACTTGCTAAAACTGCCCATACCTCCTAGGTGGCAAGTTAGCTTTCCAAATCAGCCCAAAAGCTTACGAATTGCTAATTTAGTGAGCTGAAGGTGAAATATAGGTAAAATTATTTCCGAATACGAATTTTGGGTGGAAATAGCATTAAGGAAAGTTTTTGCTTAGAAAAACACTTTCCTAGGTTGACTAGCTTTTCCCAATGGGGGAAAAAGTAGTAAAAAGCAACAGTTTCTTCACAAGTGCGCCTTTCTTCCTTAAACTCATCCATAAATATTTAGGAAAGTGCCCAAGTGGCCTAGGTATCTTGTAGATCACACATTGAATGGAATCTTATCATCCCATGTTGCCTTGTGGACCACACAATGGCAATTTCCTCATTTATTACATAGAATTAACCAACAAGTGATTAATTAATGCATCTTGTGTAATTAAATAAATGGTAGGAAGGATTAATTATTCCAACAAATAATCCAATCAACATCCCCACAACTTGCCCTGATATTCTTCCTGTCTCCTCATGGTTCCATCCTCCTCCCAAAAGAGAGGAAGTCCCTTCTTGAATAAACATTTCTTTGTAGAGTTTTACTTGATGTGCTAAAATGTCTATCCTTTCTTGAATTGTGTTCATCTGGTGATACTTATTCACCACCTTCCCCAAATAATAGTAGACACTCTATCCTTTATGCTAGTTGTTTTCACCTCATCCTTTTTCAGCCTATTCAGAAATTCTATGGCCTTTTCTGCACACTCCATGGGCTTCTTGTTCAACTATTCCTTGATTGTTGTTATGCTTTGCCTGGCTAAGTTTATTACAGCCTCTTTGTCCTGAATGAAATTGAGATATGGCCTCAATTTCGTCGTGGCCCTCTTTGTCTGTTTAGCAGGTAGAAAACCAGGGGTGTAGGAGCATCCTTTTTGTAGTGGCAGGAGAATCCATGGGATTAAGTTCTCCATCAAGTTGGTGCTTGTAGAACAATTTGTATACGATCACCTCATTATATGGAAAGCTTTGTTGGTTTTACCTTTGAGGTTTCCATGATAAATTGGTGTGTTCAAATTTTTAATTGTCCTATTCACATTGGGAATGATTATTTAACATGTGCTTAATACTAAAAATGGTAGAAAAAGGAAATACGGATTCCCCCCCGCCCACCTCTTAATATTGTTGGATGAACCAACACCTGCCACATAGCCCTCATCGTCGCCTAACGTCTTGTGTAGTTGATGCTCTAGTGCCTTTGCTTAATATTTTAAGCGCTTGGGACTATTGGCATAAGTTTGTAGCCCCATAAGCCAAGCTTACTTCCCTTATACTTTGTAAGCCCTCTCTGGACTCCAAAGCTCATGAAATTTACCTGATCTTTTTAGGTACTTAGGACAAAAATAATGCTGAGAATGGGGTCCCTTTGTGTAGAGATTTTGTACCTTGTCCCACCTGATGAACACCTTTCAAATTTATCTTTCACATGATCCTTCCACCCTAATATGAATAAGAAGAATAATATTCCACTGCCATTGTATCACGATTTCCATCAACCTATACGTGTATATATGTCCTTGTACATGTATAATTGTCCATGTATCATTGTATTGATGTCACTATCGCAATCCATGTTCGTCACAAGGACACAATCATTGTCTCTGTCACAATGCCAACTTGTACATGCCGCAAATTTATCATCCAGGAATGGCAGCAACTTCTTCCAAGATATACTTCGGATGTATAGCAAGACCATATAGATGCCTCCAAAGAGTGTAATCAAGTCCCAGAAATAATCACCAATAGACCTCGTAGTACATTCAAAAAGCTTAGAGGGATCTCATGCCAATATCATTACCATGGAATATTCCAATACAATCACCAATAATATCTATGCCATTGGAGAGTGGTTTTTTATCATTTCTCATTTTGCATATTGTGGAGTGTTTACTCTACTTGCCTTAGTATCAATTTCGAGGGTGAAAGATTTCCTAATTGGGAATTGGAGAGGCCATTGTGCATTGGACCATGAGGATAAAAATACTGACATATGAAATATATGACATGTTAGGGATAAAAATAGCATCCAAGAAGGTGCACAAGGGAGTTAGGGAAGCCAAAGAGACACCCATTCGAAATGAGGGAATAAGGAGACTAGGAATTGTTGGACAAGTCGCACACATTGGAAATGTTAGAAAAAATAGGATCGTAGAGCAATAACAATAAACAGAAATGGAAATATAATCACACACGCATTACAAGAGAGACAAAGATATATCGTGGTTCACCCCAACTTGGGCTACGTCCACACTGAATTTGCCAGTCCTTATTATTATTACCGTCCAGTAAGGTGAACGGATACAACCTACATCACAGCCGTTGCACTTCCTATTCATTGTCTCACGGTCTCTCTCCTGATCTTAGAGATCTTTACAATGCATAAAACCTAATACATCATTAACCCTAGCCATGTTACAATGTCTTTCTTTTATAAGGGAAATACAATGGGAAAATACCACGGGTTACCCAAAAACCATGGGCCCGAAATCTGGTGGCGAAAACAACCCCAAAACGTTTGCTCGGGGGCTACGCCCCCGAACCCCCATTTTCTCCTGGGTGTTGCCCCTAATCCCCCGAGCCCCCACGCCCCCTAGCCGGAGGGGGGTCAACCCCCCCCCAGACCCCCTGAGCATCGGGATGGGATCATAACCAAACCTGGGGTACAGACACAGCTGAATCATCATCTATGAGATTGGAAGATCTGTCTCCACAACCAACATGAAACTCTTCTAAAATTGAGTCGGAATGAATCCACTTGCTTGCTTTCTCTCCTGAGTCAATTGCATTTCCTTCTCCAGTCAAAAGTTTGAAATTCCAAGTTTCAATTTCTAGGGTTTCTCTGTCAAACGCTAGCAAGCTCCAAATCCAGTGGTAAGATCTAAATCTTTTATTTCCACTTGAGTTTCTCATTAAGATGTCTCACCACACCAAGCTTGAAGGGGATGATAACTTCCAAACATGAAAGTAAGGATTGGGTTTAAATCCTAGAAGAGAATGAATTGGATCCCTATGTAATGTAGAATGGAGAAATAGTGACGACCACCTTGAATGGTCCTCCTAGGTCATGGGATTCCTTCATCCAAGGAATTTTTGCTAGAAGCTCATCACATTCAGTAGGTTGTGGGAGGAATGCTCACAGGAAGAAGCTCGAATTGTAGCTCGAAAAGAAAACATGGCTCTCACAACACACACCAAGAAGAATTACAACAAGAGGGAGCATCCTCATCACAAGGATATTGTCCGAGGAACAAAAGAAGCTCCCACAAGAAGAAGAACACTCTGTTAGAGACTCCAGTAGTTCCTCCAAGGAAGCAAATATTGAGAGGGAGTCCACCCAACTACTCTTAAAGATGGAAGGCATCTAGAAAGTTATGGGATATGTGGAAAAAATTCTTGAAGAAATCCTTGTAAACACATGAGACACATGACATGGAGACTCATGTGTGCAAACTGAAGAAATCCTTGTACGAGTCGAAATAGGCACCGAGGACAGCTTGGGATTTACCAAGAGTAAAGAGGATTCCAACCTTCACTACAAGGTTGAGGATGACTTGGCTGTGATAGGTGAGGATAGGTGAGGATGGGTTTATTGCTGCCGAGTTCGAGATAAGGGACTTGGGTATGATGCACTATTTTCTATGCATGGAGGTGTGGTAGAGTGCAAATAGAATCTTCCATGGACAAAGAAGTATGCGGTAGATATCCTGAAGTGGTTCGGGATGATGGACTGTAAGGCCATGGCCACACCTATGGCATCGAACCTGAAGCTATTGAGTGATGCTTCACCAGATTCAGTTGATGCCACGATGTATCTTCAGATGATTGGGTGTTTGATGTACCTGGAAAATACGAGACCATATATTTGCTTTGCTTTAAACACATTGAGTCAGTATATGGTGGAACCCAGGAAAGTTCACCTGATTGCGGCAAAACATGTGATGAGACATATGTAGGGTACACTAGATTATGGACATAGATATGCCTCAGATAGTGAGTTTAGACTGTATGGGTACATAGACTCAGATGGGTTGCTGACAGCAGAAGATGTTCCAGTTGATGGTGTTGCTGATGAGGATGTTCCATTAGACGACGTTCTAGCTCACGAGGTTGCTGACAATAGAAGATGTTCCAGAAGATATTAGTCTACAATCATCGATGAGGTTCCTTTTTATGTCTTAATACCCTTCATATACTTTCAGACCCAATTCGAAATCCTTTAAAGAGTCTTTTGGAGCCATTAAGAGTCTTTTTGAGCCATCTACCCTTGGGGGATTCTAAAATTTCCTCTATATGGGTTCTTGGTTTATCTCGGTTAGACATTGCTTATTAAAAGATGTAGAGAGGAACGATGCAAATTTTGTCGCTTTTTATGTCCTAATACCTTTTAAACACATTCAAACCCAAATCAGAAGCATTTCAATCCATTTGGAAGCATTCGAGTCATTAATAGTCTAAGGGTCGAATTGGCCAAAAATTGTAATTTTTGAAGTTTAACAAATTTATTAAAAAGGGACACTACATGAACAATTATGCAGCTAATATGAAATGGGTTGTGTACAAAAACAATGCCAACCTTAAATGTTATTTCTACGACATGTGATCTCTAACTCCTTCTTTTCCTAATTTAATGTTTCATCTCACTGCCATCTTGGAAGATTGATCTTGTTTAGACTTCTCTTATCTCTTATGGTCATCTCTCCCTCTTCTTCATCGAATTCTTCCCATGTTACACTAGATCTTATAAAAACCCATCTACAAACAAATTATGTCTAGAATTGGTATAATTCATCAAACAAGTGATTTCTTCATAAAAATTGTTACTTGTTAGCATTTTTGTCTTTATGTTTTTTAAATTTATTCTTGGGTTATTTAACATTAATATAACATTCAGCTTACTAATGTTTATAGAGAGGAACAATGCAAATATTGTTGTTATTCTAAGGTTAGATAAGGCCTCTCACTCCAAGGGCAGAGGTGGAAAAAGCGCTAAAAAATTGGACGATTCGCACCAAAAGTTGCAAACGTGTAGCAATGTGGCGGAATAATGATCCAGATTCACCCAAGACCAAATTGATGGTGGAAATGGGTTCCCATGCTAGAAAGTGCATGGTGGTTAAACCTAGATAAGTTGGAGTGGAAATTAATCCGCTTACCACGTGGCAAGCGTTGGTGGAGTCCGCTATGAAAAGTGGTTAAATTTAAACCGCTCATCGCAAGTTCCGGAACCACCTAAGCATATGTTGTATAAAAGTTTTGTTCGAAGTTTTAAAAAATGTTTTTGTTGATTATTTCCTGGAGGAAAAGAGCTGGTGGGAAACACATCATTGTCTTCGTCAACTGGAACAACATCCAAGAAGCTCACTTCATAGGTAGCTCGAAACCCTCAGTGTTTAGATTTTGTGTCCCAAATGGAGAAAAACCAAGACCTTCTTCCCTTCAATGAAAGTTCAGATGAAAACGAGAAGCTTGTATTTGACAGGGAAGGGATATTTTCGACCCTGTTTTGTCTGTGTGTAGTATTTCGTAGTCTAAGGAGAAATTAATGGAGTTTAAGTCATAGGGAAAGGATGTATTTAATGTTTTTGGTTCTTTTTTGTACTATTTTTGTGTCGAACAAACCCCACACTTCCCCGAATTTGTTTGTTGGTGTGCAGCGAATTATTCACAGGGCCAAAGGGTAATCATTAATGTAAAATCAACCAAAATTCTATGCCCAGTAAATGCGCAGACTGTCCATGAGGTTCTAGGTTTACCTGAAACATTTCCCAAAAGCCCTGAGTCGTTTAACGAAGAAAATTTGGCAAATTTTTATACAAACTGCAGTCCTGCAGAAAAAGACAAGTTTTTATTACAAGTCTTGAAAGATGGCCTGTTGCATGAAAACCTATCGTTCCCTTTGAGTATTGATGTCTTTTAGCGAGATACCCAGTTAGTTTTGTCCTTGTTGAGTCAATTTTTAGGTCTAGATAGTGATAAGTCAATCACGAAAGTTATGTTAGGTTTCCTCCTTTCCAAGTAATTTCACCAGTGTCACAGTCGAGTCCAGTGTGTTGTTTTAATTTTTATGAATTCCTAGCTGAAGCGATTCATGTGCAGTTGGTGAATTTCAACCAGTTGAAGCATTTCATATATGAGTCATATCTCCTAAAGATGTTCGTGTGTTCAAACATTTCGGAATCCAAGTTTCTTGGTACCATCTTTTCTCATGACCTTCCTAAACAGGTCAATATGTTTGAGTTCACCCATAAAATCATGGCAGAAGTTTACAGAATTATTTTTAATGCTGAAATGCCCCAAGTGTTAGAAGGAATGAAAAAAACTTTGCATCCTACACCAGAAGGGAAAACAGGTGATTGGTTCTTATATAGAGAACATACTATAATTAGGGTGTATGGTTTTACTGGAGCACCATATTTGTTGCCATTCTTTTTAACACCGAGGGTCTTTTCCTTGGAATTTATTAGACAAAGGTTGCAGTCAGAAGAAGAACATTTTGGTGCTTTCAAAAAAGCATCGGATATGAAATTCCCTCTTAAAGTTGGTCCATTCGTCATTAAGAATAAGGCAACCCTCTCTGTAGTAGAAAAATTACTAAAGATTATGGATTTCCAAGAGGATGAAAGGATTAATTATGATCCTCATCAAATTATATCGCAAAGGAGACATCAAAATGGAAACAAGTCTTTTGATCATCAAACAGTAGAAAGATTGAAAGAAATGGCAAATTTATTCAAATTTGAACAAGATAATAAAGAGGCGAATATGGAACAAACATGCAATTTGGCAATGTTGGTTCAGACACCTACTAAATCTGATATCACCAGTAAGAGAAGTATTTCAGAAGTTGATAGTTTGGAGGTCGATAAAGAAGTTTCAAGGAAGATATCAAGAGTGGAACGACAGAATGAAATTATTAGTATGGAGGAACAAGATTCAATTGTTCCAGAAAAAACTAGTTTGATTTTGCAGCCACCTGCAAATATTATGCAGCAATATTGTTTTTTAGAAATAAAGGAATTTGGAAGTAACTCTCAGTATAAGTCCATATTTGATGTGCTTTCGCAATATACATCAAAGAGAAAGCAATATTCTGAAGAAACTCAAAAATTGTACCCTCAAGTAAGAACATTGGCAGAACAAAAAGTTTCCCTCCTTATAGCTACGGATCCAGGAAGAAACACTATAAGGTTTGCAGTGGTGAACAATGAGAAAGTTTCTGAAATGGAATTTAAGCTTGATACGATTAGTATACCAGATAAGATTTAATTGCATAAACAAACGAGAGATGTCCTGTATTTTGATTTATTGCAATTCACTTAAAAAATTTCTAAATTGCAGTCTATGATAGCAAAGTTGGAGAGTCAACTGAGGCAAGAGAAGGCAGAAAACAAAGCAAATTCAATCCAGATTAAAAGACTACAAGTGGACCTTGTGACCGTGGGAGCTGAGCCAAGGAACAACCAGTGTACCAAAAGGCTCATTGATGAAAAATAAAATGCCATTCAAATTCTCAAGAAAAAAATGAAGGTGCCAAATAATCAACATGTGCAGCCTCCAGAGTTGACAGCATTACAACAAGAAAAGGAATCCATATATCAAGAAATGATGGATCACAAAGGTAGAATGTTAAAGTTACAAGATGAAAAGAATGATTGGGAAAAACAAAGGATTGAATTGTTGTCACAAATTTCATTGTTGAATACCAATCAGATTGAAATTGTGCAAGCACCAAAGAAGCGAGGGGATCGATCTCTATGTACGGGTGAAGGACAAATGCAAAAGTCCTCCACAAAGGAACTGACCAGTGCTATGTCACAAGTTAGTCTAAAAGATGTAGAGATAGAAGAGTTGAAAGCAGAAAACTAGAAGTTGAAAGAGGAAGTAATTCGAAATTCTGGAGCAAAGATAAAGGATTTGAGTGATAGAAATCAACTGCAAAAGAAAGTTGATGAATTAAAAGATAAATTGACAGGTCAGCTTCCATTACACGGAGCTAAACAACTAATATGGGTTGCGATATCAGTGGAAGTCACCAAATTCTATTCCTATTTGAATTTTATAGCAGATAAAGATGCTATAGCAAACATAGCTCTCTAGAGTTGTAAAGTGGCAAACAAGACATTACGCAAAAGGCCTTCAGAACAGCTCGGAATATAGTCAGTTTGTTAAAAAATCTAACCCAGTTAGATATGCAGAGTTTTGGAATCAAAGACAGACCATCAATCATCATTTTGGCAAGAAGAGTTATTGGCAAGCATGATCGTGTTAAAGAAGTAGAAGACATGGCGCAACAGATGGTCCTTGAAGTTCAAAATTTTAAGGAATTATTTCTGGGGCCTTTTGAATGTGGTCTTCCTTCTTTTTGGAGTGTCGATGGAAAATTAATGGCTCAAGAAAATCATCACAGTTTGATAGTATAGGCTCATATGGATCACTAGAAATTTGAAGGTTTGGTCAAAGGATTAACTGGAAAGACAATAATTGATAAATTGATAGATGATTTTGAAATACTTAAAAAATTTGTAATGATTAAGAAGGGTCTGCCAGATGTATGTTACATAGAATGCATAGAATTGGAGGTGATGGTGAAAGAAATTATGGATTATGAGATCCCAACTCAAGAGCAATGGAAAATTGTTGAAAGATTTGGGAAACCAAAACACAGGTTATGTCGGGAATAAATATTCAGGTGTGTTAATTTTAAATGACGTTGCGGCTCCTTTGTTAACTTCCCAAGTGTTACATCAGACATATTTCTTTGAAATTTCTTTTTTTTGAGAATATTTCAAAGAACGTTTTGTATAAATTTTTGTTTTACAAAGTAATAGGGATTGGATCCGAGAGCAAAAAATACAGTGACGTAATATTTTTTGAAGACTTTAAAGAAGAACAGAAGTACAAGTATATCCGAAATAGAGATTCATATGTTGTTATTTTCTTCAGTCTTTTAATTTCTCTTTTGTGAATGTATTTCGTGTTACACCATCTTATCGCTTTGCCTCATAGTTGACTGTAATATCTGAGTTAGAATTCATTTTATATGCTCTGATCGACACATTTAAATATTGTCAATGTTTTTTCTTCAAAATTAATGCAAAATTCATTATAGAATGGAGATTGGCTAAGTTATAACATATAAATAATATTTTTCCCGACTTCCAACCTCCGACAAGAAGGATCGGCCGCCCCTTCGTTTATCCAACCATTCACCTGTATTGTATCCAAAATGGTGAACACAAGAAGGATCGACCGACCCTTCTTGCAGTATAGAACTATTTTTAACAGAATACTGGGAAGAAGAAAGGTCGGTCGACACTTCATTTGTGAGTGAATGGTAAAACTATTCAACCCACCTAGGCTGCGACAACAATTCCAGACTTCCGACTTCAGCGATGAATAGTTGGGATCAGTATACTGGCTAAGTTAAAACATATCAACAATATTTATCCCGACTGGCGACAAGAAGAATCAACCGCCCCTTCGTTTAGTAGAGAACTGTAGACACCTATATGTTACAATTCACCAGTATCCAGAATGGTGAACACAAGAAGGATCGACCGACCCTTGTTGCAGCATAGAACTATTTTGAAAAGAATACTTGGCACAAGAAAGGTCAACTGACCCTTGTTGCACCCCGCATGAGGATTCATCGCCTTTTCCGAAGATGAAAATATGTTGCAGATTGTGGATACCTAATTTTCTTAAAACATTCCATCAATTCCACTATCCCGCAACCCGCAGTGCAGATTGCAGGATGGGACAACAATTCCTAACTCCCGACTTCTGCAGTAAATAGTGGGGAATGGAGATTGGCTAAGTTATAACATATAAACAATATTAATCCCGACTTCTGACCTCTGACAATAAGGATCGGCCACCCCTTTGTTTAGTATAAAATTATGAACACCTATATCCAATAGTTCACTAGTAGAATTATTATCGGCCGACCCTTCTTTCAGTCTAGAACTATTATGAAAAGAATACTTCATACAAGAAGGGTCAGCCACCCCTTCATTGCATGGCAATTTTTAACAAACGAAAGGTATCCATTTAGTTACAGTCAAAGTGCTTTGGTCTCGTGGAAAATAAGAGATAAGAAACAATCCAATAATTTGTCGAGATTGTTGTCCAATAATTGTCCAAGCTTAATTAAGGTTTCCATCTATTCAATGCATGTAAATTCGATTTTTAATACAAGAAATCTTTTCAAATTATCAGGTGGCCTGCATATACTTTTGTCCAATTTTAAGTCTTAGCTCATTTCATCTCATGGATGAAGAATATAGATTTGGAAGTGGGAAATTGTTTTGCATGCATGGGAGCAAGCTTAAACCCCTAAATTTGCTTATATATCAAAGATTCAAAATCATTATAACTATGTTCCATATGTATCATCTGACATTCCATTGTAGCTCTCTTACCCGATTCTTTGAAGTTTTCTTTGAGCTAGTTGTTTAGTTATTGCATCAGTTTTGTTGGACTTGGTCCCAAATAGAATGCGCATTCACCAAGGTGTTAGAGTCTATTTGAGTCTATCTAAATTAACTTGCTGCCTTGACCTCGACCAAGGGGACAAGGGGTAAACCTCTAGCGATAAAGGAGTTTCTCTGAGCTGTCCATCATGCATGATCATTCTGATACCGTTGATCTCCATCCATGCTTAGCCCCATGGCCTTCCAAGTTCTGTAATCTTCAATCTCTCAAACGCCGCCTTCCTCGCACCTTAGATCTGCATAATTATTATCAACTGTTGATCTAGCCCCTGTCCACATCCTGACCATGGTGATACTCCGTGCATGTTCAATATGCAAACTAAACCCATGCTTAAACCGTCCTATCTTACTTTTGCAAACAGCGCTTGTGGCAGTCAATCTCCGTCAAGCTTCTATAACCATCGTGATCGAGACATTAGCTAAGTTACAATCTATAAAAAAAAAATATCCTGACTCCCAACATTTGGCAAGAAGGATCGGCCGCCCCTTCCTTTAGTAGAGAATTGTGAATTCACCCGTATCCAGAAAGGGGAACAAAAGAAGGATTGACTAACCCTTCTTACTGTATAGAACTATTACGAAACGAATCTTTGACACAAGAAGTATTGGCCTACCCTTCATTTATGAGGGAATTGTAAAAACATTCAACCTCCGAAGGTGAGGGTGTCAATTCATGTAAATGAAGAATGGTGAACACTGGAAGAAGACTGAGCACAATAAGTGTCGGTCGACCCTTCATTCACGAGATAAATGTATACACAACAAAACCCCTTTCAGTAGTGCCTTTGGCATCACCTTGTAAACAGGTTGAAGTCTAACCCGAAGCGAATATGGGGGTTTCATAATCAAGATTCTCTTAACCACGGGGATGCACATATGTGGTTACGATCTTCGCATAACATTCTATTTAACATCAACTAGAACACCAGATGACTTCGCACTTGGAAGCTATGGCAATATACAGAACTACGTTGAATCTCTAATGTATTCACCAGTTAGCTACGAATTCATCAAACTATGTGTTTCTTCTTCACAATCACACACTTGTATTCCAATTAATCAATGTGCAATTACCATTCACATACATATAAATTAAGTACAATAACTCACATAAACTCGAATACAAAACATGTGATAAACTCATACACATAAACAAGAAGGATCGGCCGCCCCTTCTATGAGGATCAATCATTCTATGAACGGTCCTTATAATTATAGACATTGTATGCCTTCTTCTATTGACTACTTAATATTGACTGTTTGAAGATAAAGCATGGCTGCGTTGTTGAGCCTCAGTAACTTCTAGGAAATGCATTGCTTTGAATTGTCAAAAGATCACTACATTCAGCTATTCACAAATGGATGTTATGTTGAGATAGATGGAAGAACCAGATAATTTGTACCCGTATTTATATATATTCTACTTGGATTATAGCGGAGGTTAGACTAGAGCGGGAATATTGACATATGCGGATCCCATTGAATCTGATGAAAAATTGCGAGTTCAAGTTGAAGTGGTTGATGGTGAAAAGTGTTGCCTTCTACAGCTTGATCTTATGGTTTGTAATTATCGACCAGATCTAATGAAAAGTGGTCCCGATCTAGATCCGATTTCCTATGCGAAGCAAGGGTGGGTTTTTCCCGTGTATGATGTTTCTAATCATTCCAGAATTGATACCGCGACATCCCTGAAGAAAGGAATTTTGTCGGTATGGAGGAAAAGAATACTGGCTGCGAAAACTTCCTCTATATTGCATTACATGAATATTAATAAGTCTAGGTTGATAAAGGAAAGCCATGAAAGGATTCTTATGTACAATAGAAGTCAGAGCATTTGTCCAATTTATTGTAAAAGATGAGTACAAATCTTCCTTCAAACAACTCAAACAAAGTCCTTCTAAAGCGATGCTGCGGAAAGCGACTAAGAGCTTCGAAAGTTCAAACGAAGTTCAACAAGAGCAGATCAAATTCTTTTTGTTCAATGAGAAATTTTTTTCCATTGACATAACAAGATGTGTTGTTGCGCCTCCGCACTTACAATATCGAAAGGTTGATGAGGAGGTCGTGCAAAAGATGGTTGTATTTCTTCTCCATACATTTACAACAACATTGAGAGATGCTATTCTATTGCCTTTCGATAAGGAGACCACATTGGCCTTTATTCCTGGAAATGAAGAAGACATTAATTCGCCATTAGTAAAATTTTATATATTGGATGGGAAGCATACTATTTCTGCACAGAATATAATCATTGTAGATGATCAATATAAACAACTCCATTTGCGGTATCGGAATCGAACTGCTCGTCTTCTACATAGAGTTTCTTCAGCACATCATCAGCAAATTATGCAAACAACAAAATTTGTCAAACAAGGAATTTGGTAAACGTTTCCAGTGATGCTAGACAGGTATAGAATTTTTCTTCTTATCAATCAAAGTCTTTAGATTGCTGCCTGTGTTATGAAATTAGCAAATTGACTGAAATATTCAATTTTATATGTTTGCAGTCTTTCCAAACTGAATCTATGGATATATTTCTTGTTCAAGCTAACTCTTGTTTTGACATCGAATCGACTGTGGACCAAATGGCAGTCTGTATTCGATATTTACAAAGGTGGCTTCTTGCCATGTTCACCGAAGAACATCACTTAGGATGATTTTGTTCAAAATAAAATAAAGAGTATGGGTCTAGTTTTTTTAGACCATTTCATGATCTTGATGAAGATGAATTGTCGTATGTCACGGACAATCTAATCAACTGGCGGAACATCAGCCGATAAAAACATTTGCGTAGAAAATTTAAATCAATATTGCAAACGAATCAAGGACAAGAGGTCAACCAGGGATTTGATCGTTGAATATTTCAAAGTAAATGATGTTCAAATTGATCAATCATAGGATGCACTGACCATAACGTCATTGAAATGTATAAAATTGCACCAAACCATCTCTAACAACTGTGCAGTATTTTATGCTCCGGAAAGCAAGCAAATTCTCCGAGTAAAAAGAGAAAGAACGAATCTGAAGTGGATAATGGTACCAAAATACCAATTGATGCTCAGAAAATATTGAATCTATATATGAGTAAAGAGAGGATGGGTATGTCCATTGATGACGTCGAAAATAGTTCACAGTTTGCTTGTCAATGTTGTTATCCCGAATCTTTTGTCAACACACTCAGATTAATTCCATTCTTTGGTGCGGCAGTCAGCTGTGAATCTGTTGTTGTGGATATGTGTAATTGTGATAGTCCATGGACAGAACAAGACATGCTTGCATTTTTTTACTTGTATTTTTTTAACTGATATGGAAAACTCTTGTATGATTTCTAAAGCTTTCACAATTTTCAGCAAGAAATCAAAAATACATGTTACATGGAATCCTACAAAGGGAGTTTATAGAGAATTCTCCAGGGACTTGTTTATAGGATTCTCTATTATACAGTGTTGGAGCATTGGAATGGATAAGGATATTTTATCAACTTCTGAAATTGATATGGATTGGAAGGATGAGGGCCTACCGATGATTGATTTACCACAGCCCAAGGTTGAGAACGATAGTGCGAGAAGCCATGTGTTTGCAAAAGAAAGGACATAGGAATTCTTGGATCACATAGTTTCCAGACAGGTCACTTCTGAAGGCACAGTTCGTTGTACACAGGAGGTAGGCTTCTTCGTTCGTTGATGAGGGCTCCAGAAAGAATAGTTATTTCGATTGTGGATACAGTACAACAAGAGCTATTTATGAACGGTATCTATCATGAATTGGGTGTAACACAAGGTATTTCTATTAACATTTTTAGATGTCTTTGATTTTATTTTACTTTTATAAAACAAGATATTTCTATTAACATTTCCAGATGTCTTTGATTTTATTTTACTTTTCTCGGTCAGTTATCTTCAATAACTTCTTCAAATTCCTATTCTACTACAACTTCAAATAAAGAGAGGATGTCCATTGAGGACGTCGAAAATAGTTCACAGTTTGCTTGTCAATGTTGTTATCATGATTCTTTGGTCACCACAGTCAGTCAGCTGTGAATTTGTTGCCGTGGATATGTGTAATTGTGATATTCCATGGACTGAACAAGACATGCTTGCGTTTTTGTACTACTTAGAAACAAATGAAGAGGCATGTACTTGTATTTTTTTAGCTGATATGGAAAAATCTTGTATGATTTCTAGAGCTTTCACAATTTTCAGCAAGATATAAAAAAGACATGTTACACCGAATCCTACAAAGGGAGTTAAATTATAGAGAATTCTCCAGGGACTTGTTTATAGGATTCTCTATTATATAGTGTTGGAGCATTAAAACCCCGCAACCCTTCTTTTCCTACCCGCATGTTTAATTTTAACCGCCGATTTGTCTTGAGCTTGCGAATGAGATTACAATATTTGATTTAAATGAGGTTTAGCTTGTCTGTTTTCCCCTCTACCATTTTTAAAAATTGCAATTAGGCTCATAACTGTGATTTTCACCTTCGGCCAAACATGAAGTCATAGTCATTGTCGATCATCATGAATTTTCTAAGAAGCAGATTTCAACTTTTGTCACAAATAGCTAGTGTACTGTCGGTATCTTACACATTTTGTTACGGGATACTTCCCGGAAACCATGTGATAAAAATATTTTGGGAATTTTGTGAAAGTTACATGATGCAAAAGTTGTAAAAGTTGCCAATACAGAAAGGATAGCTGTGCTAGAAAAACAATGTGAGGATGCAACCTCAAATGCATCCTCGTCTACATTCTTTGGGTTTTCCCAGTTGGAGTTTAAGGATTTGGCCATTCAGGTCAATGATGAACACTGAAAGCTGCTAGCTGAATTGTTTCATGCCTTGAATGATATCCAGGAGAATCACATTGTTTTTGGGAAGATGTCTGTTACTCTTGATCAATAGGTAGCTAAAAGACAGCAGGCCTTTAAGGCCAGTGAAGATATTGTTCAATGGAAGAGGTACATTAAGGAGAGACCTGAGAATATTACTAGTCTCACTAGTTTCCAACTGAAGAAAATCAAAATTGCATTGGAGATACTATCCAGAAAGCACAAGCTGTTTACGGAAGGAGATGGTATGCTGCTGATACAATCATGGAGAATTTACAGTTCCCTACCATGGACCTCATTGAAAGTGCTTGTCCACCGAAGTTGATGCTAGAACAGGTTGAACGTTGATCCGAGGAAGCTAAAGAGAAGATCCAGCACCTCGAGCATATCAATATTGATGACGTGGATCAATTAATTAGCCAACAAATATGACATGTGTTACAATATAAGCATTCCACGTGTCTCAAAATTTATAGAAGTTTTGCTTCAAAGACTTTTTTGGAAAGAAGAAATATTCTTAGAGAAAGAGCAGCCGCTCTTTCTCTAAGGTGTTCTATTTTTACAATTCCCTCGTAGATGAAAGGTCGGGAAACCCTTCTTATTCCTAATATTCTTTTCAAAGTAGTTCGACACTGCAAGAAGGGTCGGTCGATCCTTCTTATATTCTCCATTATCGCTATAGCTTTATTGATCAATAAAGGTTTTGACAATTAACTACAAAAACAAGGGGCGATCGGTCTTGTTGTAAAACTGAAGTCTGGACAAACCATTTTTATATGATATAACTTCCAAGGTGTTTTATTTTTATAAATCCCTCGTAATTGAAGGGTCGAGCGACCCTTCTTATCCCCATATTATTTTTATAATAGTTTGATGTTATATTTTTACAGATCCCTCGTAACGGAAGGGTCGGGCGACCCTTATATCCCCGATATTATTTTTATAATAGTTCGATATTCCAAGAAAGGTCGGTTGACCCTTCATATTACAAAAATTCTTTTCATAATATTTCAACACTGCAATAAGGGTCGGTCGCTCCTTCTTTTGTTCTCCATTATGGATATAGTTGAATTGTTGGATAAAGGATTTCATAGTTAACTACAAAAAGAATGGGAGGCCGATCCTTCTTCTCGGAAAACGGAAGTCAGGACAAACTATTTTTATATGTTATAACTTCCAAGGTGTTCTATTTTTATAATTCCCTCAAAATTGAAGGGTCGACCAACCTTTCTTATTCCCAATATTATTTTCATAATAGTTTAACACTTCAAGAAGGGTCGATCGATCCTTCTTGTGTTCGCCATTATGAATATAGATAAATTGCTGGATAAATGTTTTCACAATTAACTACGAAAAGAAGGGGTGACCAATCCTTCATGCCAGAAAAAGGAAATCGGGACAAGCAATTTTTTTATGTTATGACTTAGCCGATTGACTTGTTATTCAAACAATGACTGAATATTTTAGACATTGATTTTCTCATAGAAAAAGGAAGGAAATTTAAAGACTGACATAATTTACTGCAAATAGCAATAAACAGAGAAAGGAAGGCAATTTACAGACTGTCAGTGCTGGAAATAACATTTAACAGAGAAAGGAAGGAAATTTACAGACTATCATTAATGAATGGTTTTGTCATCAGTTGTACAATTATATTCAACACATTCCATGTATATTTTCAAAAACAAGCAACACATGCATGCCTTCCCATACACACAATAATGCTAATTAAAATTTAATAGTAATCAACTTGATGGTTCGACATGATCTCTGAAGTAGTTGAACGGAGAAACTGGTCGAAATATTCTTGCAAAGATTGGTAAGCTCTCCGGGCCAGATGTAGTTATTTGTTGATGAATAGTGCAAAAAATGTTTGATGGTTATAACAACTTTACTGTCTGTTAAGTCTGATACTACATCATCCAAGAGTCGTTAACAAAATTTGGTATAGAATGCTTCGTAATTTAAGATGTTGATTCAACCACTCGCACAGTTTCTCACCTTCCCAAGGACCAAAGCATTCTCGTACTAAAACAACATTCGACGAATGCTGCAAGCCTAATGTTGACGACCGCAACAACACATGTTGGCTTAGAGAAAGCACAGTCCTTCCTTCTACTTACGCTACTTCGTCTCCCTATTTCCCCTCCTCATTGCATAGCAATCAGTTATTGAAAGAAGAGTGATGGAAAGAAGATGGACGAAAGCCTGATTGGTGCCAAGGAACATAATGAGAAATCCATGTATTGGGACTTTGAGAGTGCTTGAAATGACCATATATCATGGTGTATTGGAACGTAAAGAGTGGTTGAAGCCTTCTACTTGGCGCAGTTAGAAGAAGCTGACAGCATGGTTTGGTACTAAAACAACATTCAAAGATTGCTGATGGGATTTCCCTCCCATGATATCCCTTCATTTCTACTTTTAATACCCGAAGATTAGCAAGCGGATAGCCTAGACACGGTGGTATTGCATCTCTCTCGAATACCTGCATAGCAAACAAATAATTGTTTATCATGCTTCCATAAAAAGAAACCATTTCCAACAAATGCAAAAATAATCATTTTATTGTAGCCAGGGTAGCGCGTGAGCACACATATCATCATGCACATTAATAAAAACAAAGAAACTATTCCTAAATTGCCAAGTGCACCATAACAGGGGATGACCAGACAGTTTTTTGGCAGCCCACTTAGACGGGTTAGCTCCTAACACCGTAGTTAGTGGAAGCAAAGGAATTCAACCAATGAAATATACTTTGTAAATGATAAGCAAATACTTAAATTAGACGTGTGTATAATAATGACTACAAAAATTCTTTCTTACCGATAAAAACTTTTTGCAGATATGTAGTCCTTCAAGGTTAGGAACTTGCTCCAATAAGTTGAGAAAAGGAAGAGGCTTCGGAATATGGATATCAAGATTGTTCAATGATTTCAAGCTACCTATTATCTCCACAAATCTCTCTACAGGAAAATGGTGCATTATGGTCAAATTCCAATTCGAACGAACTGCTAGTCCACTTAGATTACTTCCACATTCCATTTTGACATTCCATTTTGAGCTCCGCAATCGAATTAAATTACTTCCAAATTCCATTTTGAGGTTGTGAAACAGTCCCCCGTTGACTCTTACACCATTTTCATGAATGGAAACAAGGGTAAGAAGAAGTTGATAGCATGATTTGGAGGCATAGAGATTCGAATATACCGCCTGGACACGGCGGTATTGCATATCTCTCGAGTACTTGCATAGCAAACAAATAATTGTTTATCATGCTACCAGAAAAAGAAACCATTTCCAACATATCATCATGCCCAATAAAAATAGAGAAACTATTCATGAATTGAAACAAGACTAAGAAGAAGCTGATAGCATGGTCTGGTACTAAAAGAACATTCCACGACAGTCTACTGCAAGTGTTGGAGACCGCAATAGTGCATGTTCTCTTAGAGAAGAAATCCTCCAAGACTGCTAATATCGCTATGCCCCCTTCTCATTTCATATCCAAGAACATAATGACAAATCCATGTATTGGGACTTAGACAGTGTTATGGGGCATGGTTAGCCTATATATAGTGAGTGGCCACTGTGTTGATGGATTGAATGGGATGGGAGTATGGGATGGATGGGGAATGGTAATTATCACAGTATGGCAGAATCATGGTCATAGATATCATCTGTATCCAGTACAGATTTTGTTCGAGTAATCGTACGCGTATCACTCCAATCCGACTACAGATATTGCTGGAGTAACCGTACATGTATCACTCCAATCGATTCCTTGAAAATCCAATAGCCAACATACATGCTGCCATTGCATTAAATGGCCTATAGTAGGCTTAATAATATTCATCGTAAACGATGGATTGTATCACTCGTGTGAATAATCTAATCATGCTTCAGTAAACATTATGTTTATGTCAGACTTGTCACCAACAAAGTCTTGGATGGGAAATGGTAATTATCACAGTATGGCGCTCATAAATTCCTTACACCATCTTCATCTCAACCATAAATTCCTTACACTTTTCCTCAGCAACTCAACCATAAATTCCGTACACTTTTCCTTAGCAACTCAACCATAAATTCCTTACACTTTTCCTCAGCAACTCAACCATAAATTCCTTACACCATCTTCATCTCCAACTGTAACTTCTCATTTCTCCACAAATTGCAAGCTATACTTCTCTTATCTACCGAGCCCAAAGGAGATATCAAGTCAAAGTTGACATGATAGATTTCATAATCAATACATGAATGTCTTATAGTAATAGAAAAAACTCAAACTAGGAAGAGTATTACCAAACTACAAGCTACACTTCTCATTTGGACCCCGCTGATATAACATCCATGTTTCTGGTTCAAAAAACGCAGGAACTTAAAACAGTCCCGAAACGTTAAATTGTGCCACCAATATCCTCAATATTCGTGTAAACAATCTTTAAACCAATTTTAAAAATCAAATATGCCACATGTCACAATATAAGCATTCCACGTGTCACAAAATTTAAATAAGTTTTGCTTCAAAGACTTTACTGGCAAGTAGAAATATTCTTAGAGAAAGAGCGGCCGCTCTTTCTCCAGGGTGTTATATTGTTACAAGTCCCTCCTAAATGAAGGGTCGGCCGACCCTTCTTCTTCCAAATATTCTTATCATAATAGTTCGACACTACAGGAAGGGTTGGTCGATCCTTCTTGTGTTCTCCATTATGGCTATAGCTGAATTGATGGATAAAGGTTTTGACAATTCACTACGAAAAGAAGTGGTGGTCGATCCTTCTTGTATTAAAACGGAAGTATGGAAAAACCATTTTCATATGATATCACTTCCAAGGTGTTCTATTTTTACAATTCCCTCATAATTGAAGGGTCGGTCGACCTTTATTATTCGTCATATTATTTTCATAATAGTTCAACACTGCAAGAAGGGTCGGTCGACCCTTCTTATGACCAATATTCCTTCCATAATATTTCAACACTACAAGAAGGGTCGGTCAATCCTTCTTGTGTTCTCTATTATGGATATAGCTGAATTGTTGGATAAAGGTTTTCACAATTACCTATGAAAAGAAGGGGTGTTTGATCCGTCTTGTCGGAAAGTGGAAGCCGAGACAAACTATTTTTATATGTTATAACTTCCAAGGTGTTCTATTTTTACAATTCCCTCGAAATTGAAGGGTCGACCGACCCTTCTTAATACCAATATTATTTTCATAATAGTTCGACACTACAAGAAGGGACCATTGATCCTTCTTGTGTTCTCCAATATGGATATAGATGAATTACTAGATAAATGTTTTCATAATTAACTACGAAAAGAAGGGGAGGATGATTTAAATGAAGTTTAGCTTGCCCGTTTAGTTTGTCGGTGTTAGCACTAGCTTTGTGGTCTCAGCAAAATAGAATAGAGGTTCAATTTTTTAAAAGGGAATGGAGAAAGCCTCGCTGGCTTGACCAAAATAGCATTTTAGACAAAGGCATGGGATTTAACCCACAATCATCTTAAGGAGCAGATTAACGGCCAATGGAGCAAATCGACGGTCGGGAATTACTTCTCCGATATGACATGCGTGGAGGAAACAAACTTTCAGATCCGCGAACTTTTGGTAAAGGTCCGCGGGTTTGGATGGCGTAGATCTGACGAGGCCGAGATCTATGGCCGAGGTTTTGTTCGCGGATCTAACTTTCACCAAACATCAATGCAATCCAAATCAGTGAAGTTGGTAAATGTCACATCGATTGATGGCTAGGATTCATGCAAGATCCAGATCAACGGTGGGTGACTTCCTGTGGTTTTAACTAGTAGAAAAGGTGACATGTGGCGGGATTTGCGGCCACCAGGGATCATAGAGTTAGAAAGCATCGACGATCCATGGCCCAGAATGGATCAGGAAAATATATTCCCAAGGAAGCTTCCACGCAGCTGAAGATGCAACGGTGATAGCAAAGGATAAATAATATAAAAAAACTCGCCACATGGAGAGCTAGATTCCATCTTTCCTATTTTGCATCGAAAGACGACAAGAGCAAGTTGTGCAGAAGAAGACTGGAGACACTCTGATTGATGTAGAGATTGTCCTCCTCTTTTGTTAATTGATCAAATAAAAAAGAGTAACCTACCTATTAATACTCAATGTGCGAAATCAAATATGCCACATGTTACAATATGATCGTTCCAAATGTCACTCTAGGATATTAGATATCAACATTCTAACAACAAAATTTATAGAAATTTTTCTTTAAAGACTTTGCTGGCAAGTGGAAATATTCTCAGAGAAAGTGTGGCTGCTCTTTCTCCAAGGTGTTCTATTGCTACAATTCCCTTCTAAATGAATGTTTGGCCGACCCTTCTTATTCCCAATATTCTTTTCATAATAGTTCGACATGGCAAGAAGGGTTGGTCGGTCCTTCTTGTATTATCCATTAAGGCTATATCTGAATTGATGGATAAATGTTTGATAATTAACTACGAAAATAAGGGCCAATAGATCCTTCTTGTCGTAAAACAGAATTAGGGACAAACAATTTTTTATGATATAACTTCCAAGGTGTTCTATTTTGACATTTCCCTTCTTATTCCCAATATTATTTTTATAATAGTTCGACACTGCAAGATTCTTATTACCAATATTCTTTTCATAATATTTTGACACTGCAAGAAGGGTCAGTTGATCCTTCTTGTGTTCTCCATTATGGATATAGCTGAATTGTTGGATAAAGATTTTCACAGTTAACTACGAAAAGAAGGCGCGGCCGATCCTTCTTGTCGGAAAATAAAAGTCAGGGCAAACTATTTTTATATGTTATAACTTCCAAATTGTTCTATTTTTATAATTCCCTCAAATTTGAAGGGTCAAACGACCGTTATTTTTTCTTTTGAAGTAAGCAGAGCCGGAAATTCTATAAATATGGTATAAAAAGGTACAAAAATGGTACAGAGTTACAAACAGAGTGAGCTAAAATCTGTTGAATATTGTAACTTCTAAGAATATTATATTTGCACATTATTATTCCGGAGATGTTTCATCCCTCCGAGGTAACCCTATTATGTATCCGGAGATGATTATTCCTCCGATGGTTTGTGGTAACTAGGGTTATTAGATCCACCATGTGGGGGTCAGCCCTGATCTTATATTTTAGGGGTTATTAGACTTCTCCATGAGAGGTTGGCCCCATTATGGATTTTGGTCAGTCGGGAACAGAGGAGGTGAGCTCCTCATTAGACACACTTACACAACTCAGAAAAGTAGCGCACTTGTGTCTGGGAAGTCTGGACAGGAGGTAGAGAAGGAGGCCAAGTCTTGGAGCACATCTTGTATTTTGGTTGATCATCTTATTGAGGAAAGCTTTGCTGGGTTTTCTACCCCATGAGGGTTTCCCAGGGTAAATTCTATGTCTATCTTGTGATTATGTTTCTTTCAGTGATCTTGCTAGTCTATTTGGTTTAAACTTAACATGGTATCAGAGCTAGTCTGAATAGAACATCTTTCACAAGGTGAAATTATATTTCTCTCTCTCTCCCAAATTAGGGTTTCTGCAAAAGGTCATCATTTTTGGATTCTAGTTACATGGCTGATTATCCCTTCTAAAGATCTATCTTTTAAGCCTTAGATCGAAGTTTTTGGTTGGGTAGAACTCTGGGAAAGTCAAACCCTAGTTTTACCAAAAGTGCGATAAACCAAAAATTCTGTTGCAGTTCCGGAAAAATAAAAAAAGTTAAAATTTCCGGGTAAGTACTACTCTATCTCTTATCTCTTGGACTCCCCCAAGAGAAGATGGCTCCAAGCACTAAGCTTGAAGACAAGCTAGAAGGTATAGAAAATTTTCGAGCATGGAAATATAGAATTGGTCTCATTCTTGAAGAGAATGATCTTGCTCATTATGTCAAGGATGACGTTGTAGAACTTGAAGGAGATGAAGCTAAAGAGAAGCATAGGAAGGATTTGATTAGGGCAAAGAGAATCATAGCAGATTCTATTAAAGACCACTTGATTCCCCAAGTGGCCTCCAAGAAGACTCCAAAGGAAATGTATGATGCCCTAGGAAGAATGTATGAAGGAAAGAACATCAATAGGAAGATGAACCTAAGGACTCAGTTGAAGAGTACCAAGATGCACAAAGGAGAAATCATTCAAGAATACTTCTCAAGGGTCTCCCAAATCAAGGAGCAACTATATGCCATTGGTGATACTCTTGATGAAGATGAACTTGTGATGACTGCTCTAAATGGTCTCACTAGACGTTGGGAATCATTCATACAAACTATGTGTGCCAGAAAAGAAAGCATGAAGTTTGATGTAGTATGGGAGGATTGTGTTCAAGAAGAGGCTAGGGTAGCCAACAGAGAAGCTCTTCTCAAAGAGGATGACCAAGCCTTGGCCACCCACACCAAAAGGGGAAAGAGGGGTCACTTCAAGAAAGTGAACCACAAGAAGTCTCAACCCTCTCATAGATTCAAAAGGAAAGGAGGAACAAACTCAGAAAGAGACCTCTCAACCATCCAATGTTATAATTGTCTTAAACTAGGACACTATGTTAGAGACTGTACTTCACCAGAAAAGAAGAAGAAGAAGTTTGTTCACAAAATACATCATGCACATATGGCAGAAGATGATAGTGAAAAAGAAGTAGGAGAAGAAGAAGAGGAAGAGGAAGAGGAAAGGCCTCAAAAGAAAAGATCTAAAGTAAAGAAAGAAGATCCAGAAGAATATGTCCTATTTTCTGCACTCTCTGGATCTGTGTCTCCTGGAGAAGATACATGGCTCATTGATAGTGGTGCTTCAAAGCACATGATAGGTCAAAATAAAACTCTCTCAAGACTTGAAGAAAAGTCTTCACCTCAAAAGGTATCTCTAGGAGATGATTATCAATATCCCATCAAGGGAATTGGTGAAGCAAGCTACAAGCTTGATTCTAGAACACCCTTGAAAATGAAAGAAGTTTTATATGTACCAGGTTTAAATAAGAACCTACTCTCTAACTCATCACTAGATAAGAAAGGTTTTAGAGTGGATTTCATAGATGGACAAGTACTCATGTGGTCCAAAGGAAAATCAATTAAGGATGCAACTATCATTGGTGAAGAAGAAGGAGGTCTCTACAAGCTCAAGGGACATCCAGAATTTTCCCTTTCTCATGAAACCTCTAGCCCCAGTGAGCTATGGCATAGAAGACTAGCTCACATTAACTACAAAACCTTACCCTATGTAAGCAAGGTGGTCATAGGATTACCAGATCTGAAGGGTGATCATAATGGCTCATGTAAAGGTTGTAAGAAAGGGGAAAATGTCAAGAACCCTTTTCCAAAGAGTGAAACAAAGACTAAGAAAATTTTGAAGCTAATACACTCAGATGTATGTGGACCAATGCCCACTACTTCCCTAAGTGGATTTGAGTATTATCTCTCATTCGTTGATGACTATTCAAGGAAGACTTGGATATACTTTCTAAAAAGTAAGAATGAAGTCTTTGGAAAATTCAAAGAATTCAAGGCCCTAATAGAAAATCTCTCAGAAAAGAAAATCAAGATTCTCAGAATAGATAATGGCGGGGAATATACTTCAAAGGAATTTGAAGACTTTTGTAAAGAATCGTGAATTAAGAGGGAGCTAACCACTCCCTACAATCCCCAACAAAATGGGGTTGCTGAGAGGAAAAATAGAACCATCATGGAAGCTGTAAAGACTATGATACATGATCAAGATCTACCCATGTATCTATAGGCTGAAGCAGCTAGGACAACAATCTATGTGCAAAATAGACTATCCCATAGTGCTCTTGAATTCAAAACTCCAGAAGAAGTGTTTACAGGAAAGAAGCCTGAGGTAAGTCATCTCAAAATATTTGGGTGTCGTGTGTACATCAACATTCCAAAAGAAAAGAGAACCGAGTTGGATCCTTCTGGTAAGAAGGGAATATTTGTTGGATATTGTGAATCATCCAAAGCCTTCAGAATTTACGTACCAGGTTTTCATCATATAGAAATAAGTAGAGATGTAACATTTGATGAAGAAGCAGCTCTCAAGAAATCCAGGAAGTGCCAACTTGAAGAAATCTATGAAGAAGATACACCTCCTAGAATCACAGAGGTTGTGCACATCCCTGAAGATGATTCACCAGAAGATCATAACATGTTGGAACCACAAGAACCTTCTATTATAGATTTATCTAAGAAAAGAAAGACAGCATGGGCTAGAGATATTATTCAAGGAGCTGAAAGATATGGAGCTCCTGAAGGCTCCACTAGAGAAAGAAAGAAACCAAAGCTAGTGTCCAACTATATGGCCTTGATGTGTGATCTTGTGGATCAACAACCTACTAGCTATGAAGAGGCAGCCCAGAAGAAAGAATGGGTAGAGCAATGACAGAAGAATATCAGTCAATAATGAAAAATGATGTTTGGGATGTAGTTCCCAAACCAAAAGATAAAAGTGTGGTTTCTTCCAAATGGATTTTCAAGATAAAACATGCTGCAGATGGTAGCATTGAAAAATACAAGGCAGGGTTTGTAGCCAGTGGATTCTCTCAGAAGGAGGGAATTGACTATGAAGAAACATTTTCACTAGTTGCTAGGTATACTTCAATTAGAACTATCATGGCACTTGCATCTATGATGAAGTGGAAATTACACCAAATGGATGTTAAGACAGCTTTTCTGAATGGTGTAATTGAAGAAGTATACATAGAGCAACCACAAGGGTTTGAGGTTAAAGACGGGAGGACTCATGTATGCAAACTGAAAAAAGCATTATATGGTTTGAAGCAAGCTCCTAGGGCTTGGTATGGAAGGATTGACAATTTCTTAACAAGCATGGGCTTTACCAAGAGTAAAGCTAACCCCAATCTTTATCTTAAAGTGATGAATGATGAACCAGTTATACTATTGTTATATGTAGATGATCTATTTCTAACCGGAAATGAGAAACAAATTATTGAAAGCAAGAAGAAGATTTCTTCACAATTCGAGATGAAAGATCTCGGATTAATGCACTACTTCTTAGGTCTAGAAGTATGGCAAGAACCAAAAGGAATCTTTCTAAATCAAGGTAAGTATGCTTTGGAGATTCTAAAAAGATTTTATATGTTGGAGTGTAAAGCCATGGCCACTCCCATGGACTCCAACTTGAAGTTATTAGTTAATGACTCATCGGAATTAGTGGACCTAACTCTATATAGACAAATCATTGGGTCATTGATGTATTTAACAAATACTAGGCCATATATATGCTTTGCTGTAAATACCCTGAGTCAGTATCTAGTAGAACCTAGAAAGGTTCACTTAATAGCTGCAAAGCATGTAATGAGGTACCTAAAAGGTAGATTAGATTTTGGTATATATTATCTTGGAGGTCATGAACTCCGATTACATGGTTACTCAGATTTTGATTGGGCAGGAAGTGTCTCAGACAGAAAGAGTACTTCAGGTGGATGTTATGGTCTTGGATCTGCCATGATCTCATGGTTCAACAAGAAACAATCTAGTGTGGCTCTCAGTACTGCTGAAGCAGAATATATAGCTGCGTGCTCTGCCAGCTGTGAAGCAGTATGGCTTCGAAAGCTATTATCTGGAGTGTTTGACTTAGAAATGGATCCCACTATGATTATGTGTGACAATCAAAGCTGCATTAAGATGACAGAAAATCCTGTATTCCACGACAAGTCAAAACACATTGAGATCCGATACTTTTATATACGAGATATGGTGCAAAGAGGAGCTATCAAGCTCGAGTATGTGAGCACTGAGGATCAAATTGCTAATATATTGACCAAACCTCTGTCTCGAGTGAAATTTGAATACCTCCGAGACAAGCTCGGTGTAGTTCAAAAGGACCCTCCTCGAAAGGGGGAGCAGTGTAATCACTGATGATGAGTTTGTCTCACCGACAATAAGGTCGTTGATGAGGATACCTGTCTACTACACCTGGATACTTAGAAATATTTAGATTTAGGACTCTTATACTCTTTCTTTTGATGATAGATGTATTAGTGAGAATACATGCTTTTGATGATAGATGTATTAGTGAGAATACATGCTCTTGATGATAGATGTATTAGTGATAATACATGCTATTGATGATAGATGTATTGGTGAGAATACATGCTCTTGATGATAGATGTATTGGTGAGAATACATGCTTTTGATGATAGATGTATTAGTGAGAATACATACTAGAATACATGTTTTGATGATAGATGTATTGGTGAGAATACATACTTTTGATGATACAAGTATTGATTAATGTACTTGTATAGTTGATGATACTTGTACCTGTATCAGCGAGGATACATGTGAGGATTGCATCATCCTTGAACACACATTCTAAAGTGAGTCGTAGACAGATGTCTCCGAGAAAGAAGAAGGATTGCATCATACTTGAACATATGTTCTAAAGAGAGCCGTAGGCATATGTCTTCGAGAATGAAGTCCTTGGTGGACATGTGAGGATTGGATCATCCCTGGACTTCAGTCCTAAAGAGAGCCGTAGACATGATGTCTCCAAGAATGAAGTCCTAAATGAACAGGTAGGGGATTGCATCTTCCCCGGACCTCGGTCCCAGAATTGAGCCGTAGACTGGTGTCTCCGAAAATTGAAGATAGGACTGCATCGTCCCTGAACTAGGTTCAAAATGTACTTGATGGGATTGCATCATCCCTAGACATGAGACTTGTCTTAAAGGTACGTGTGAGGACTGCATCGTCCATGAACTAGGTTCAAAATGTACGTGATGAGATTGCATCATCCCTATACATGAGACTTGTCTTAAAGGTACATGTGAGGACTGCATCGTCCATGAACTGGGTTCAAAATGTACGTGATGGGATTGCATAATCCCTAGACATGAGACTTGTCTTAAAGGTACGTGTGAGGACTGCATCGTCCATGAACTGGGTTCAAAATGTACGTGATGGGATTGCATCATCCCTAGACATGAGACTTGTCTTAAAGGTACATGTGAGGACTGCATCGTCCATGAACTGGGTTCAAAATGTACGTGATGGGATTGGATCATCCCTAGACATGAGACTTGTCTTAAAGGTACGTGTGAGGACTGCATCATCCTTGAATTGGGTTCAAAATGTACGTGATGGGATTGCATCGTCCCTAGACATGAGACTTGTCTTAAAGTGATAAGGACTGATTATCCTGGAACTTGATCTGGATTGTATCATCCATGGACCTATGTCCTAAAGAGAGCGGGATTGATCATCCTGTAATATGATCGTGTGATGATGATGCTGATGATTGTGTGATGATGATGTTGATGATCATGTGATGACGATGCTGATGATCATGTGATGACGATGTTGATGATCGTGTGATGACGATGCTGATGATCGTGTGATGACGATGCTGATGATCGTGTGATGTCAATGTTGATGATCGTGTGATGACAATGCTGATGATCGTGTGATGTCGATGCTAATGATCGTGTGATGACGATGCTGACGATCGTGTGATGTCGATGATCGTGTGATGATGATGCTGACGACGTTGATGTTCCAATAACTGGTTGAGTTACTGATGATGACGAATTGAAGAAAGCTTCCGATGATTTATAGATGTATCATGTATGATGTAGTCGATGACTCCTTGCTCCTGCAGACGTTGTTATAATATCCTTCTCGTTAAGGGGGAGTGTTGAACATTGTTACTTCTAAGAATATTATATTTGTACATTATTATTCCAGAGATGTTTCATCCCTCCAAGGTAACCCTATTATGTATCTGGAGATGATTATTCCTCCGATGGTTTGTGGTAACTAGGGTTATTAGACCCACCATGTGGGGGTCGGCCCTGATCTTATATTTTAGGGGTTATTAGACTTCTCCACGAGAGGTCGGCCCCATTAGGGATTTTGGTCAGTCGGGAACTAGTATAAATAGAGGAGGTGAGCTCCTCATTAGACACACTTACACAACTTAGAAAAGTAGCCCACTTGTGTCTGGGAAGTCTGCATAGGAGGTAGAGAAGGAGGTCAAGTCTTGGAGCACATCTTGTATTTTGGTTGATCATCTTATTGAGGAAATCTTTGTTGGGTTTTCTACCCCATGAGGGTTTCCCAGGGTAAATTCTATGTCTATCTTGTGATTATGTTTCTTTCAGTGATCTTGCTAGTCTATTTGGTTTAAACTTAACAAAATCTCACTCTCGCCCTTCCTGAGTTGGGAAAACTGGGCGCTGATAGATCAACTTAACAAATTAACTAGATAGCATGACACAAATCATCTTAACAACTGCATCGGATAGCATGACTGCTTCATAGAGGAAAACTGAGACCACAAAACCTCTCGGACAAGAAGCCACCTTCCAAGGGCCAAAAAACAACCTAGCAGCAAAGCAAAGGAACAAGCTTTCGGCTTAATCAAGAACAACAGGTCGAACAGGAAGAAAACCAACAACTAGTACTACCATCAAAATATAATCGTAGACACAGGGCGAAGAGAGAAAATGCCAGCCTAATCAACACGTGGTTCTCGGTGCCTGGCTCTGGGCCTCCTGTGGGTCATGGATGCTGAGCACTTCCACTAAGGTCTCCAGAGTGCACGTACTCTCCATTTTGTTTTGCTGAGTCACTTTCATTCCCTCGATGATATCTTTAATCTCTTTCACAATTTGCTTTCGCGCCTGGATTTCACGGGCCAGAAGAATTCTGCCCACCCAGAATGGGTTGGCTGCAATCTGACGGCCCTACTGCTCCTCGACCTCCTGCTGCAGTGATATTTCCAAATGAGCGATATGGGGCTCAGTAACCATAGGAGTTTCCTCTAGGTAAAAATGTGCCCAGTTGAAATCCAGATGGTGGTCATCCACAGGGACGTTCGCCTAGTTGGACGAGCCTTCACCCCTTTGGCTGCCACTCGTCCCGCAGGTCCATTTAGAGCCACAACGACTACAAAGATGCATGTGAGGGGCCATAATGCTTAAGAATATGGTTCCTAAGGGAAAAGAAAAACCTCCAGCTATCTAAAACTATTTAATCTAGAAATGGAATAGAGACAGCATGCCTTTTCTCAGGGTAGGGCAAGCTGCTTTCTCAATTCAGACATGCCTGCACCAGTCCGCCATTTTGGATTTATAATGGTCATCATACCAGGCCTTGATTTTCCATTAATGAAAATTATAACTGTTCCATCCCTTCCCAAGGCCTCGCATGCTTGGTAATCCTGCGAGGCCTAGCATGCTTGTTAAGCCTTCGAGTCCAGGCATGGAATTTCAAATTTTCACTGCTTATCAAATAAAAATTTAATGACAGTTACTAATTTTCATTGCCTATAATTTTATGTTTGATTAAAATTTATAAAATGTCAATTTTTTATGTTATATTCAAATATTACTTATATATTTGCAATTTGTTTTACCATTTTAGTTTAAAATCAACCTAAGATCCACAACATTCATGCTTTACAGACTTGTATTATCTTGTCCAGAGTACAAATTCAAAAATACAATCGCCTCATGCATTAGTTATTCTGCTTCAATGATCAATTAACTGACCTACACCATTAACAATGCTTCACTAATGAATACCAGCTAGTATTCACCCTTCCCGCCTACTACTCTGTCACTCTACCACGTAATTACACTGTATGTTGGCTGCATCATTTAATTTTTATATAGAATTTAATTAATTAATGCGTGTAAAGGTGGCATCGTGGCCTCCTAAAATATAATGGAAAAAATATAATGCAGGCTGCAGCACCTGCCACTACCACCCAGGCTTTAGGGGCCAAACCCATCCATGTTCCATCTCAAGGGATCATCTTCTAGCCACGTGATCGCATGCATGCTTTTAAGGATACACATGCCTTAACACCTTTGTTACCCAGCTCATCTCCAGTTATGAGAAATCTACAGTCGGTACAGATGATATCTATGACCACTATCCAGCCATTATTACTATAATAATTATCCTTCCCCATCCGTAACATCCAAGTCAATTCACCAATACTGTGATAAATACTAAAGCATGATACCCGGTATCGTAGCAAAATAAAATCTTTGGGAAGTCATGCCACTCTTCTTTACTGCCTCTGTTCCATTTCCTTTGTTGTTTTATCAGAAATACTCTTCTTTATCTAATTTAACCTGTAACAGAACATTTCAATTCCCAGGTATGTATATTATTCAAACCATAAATCTAGTTTTTCAATTGCCAAGTGTTTATATTATTCAAACCATAAATCTAGTTTTTCAATTGCCAAGTATTTATATATTTATGAAATAAAACCCCGCAACCCTTCTTTTCCTTCCCGCATGTTTAAGTTTTAACCATTGATTTGTCTTGATCTTACGGATGAGATTACACTGGGTGAATTAAATGAAGTTTAGCTTGTCTGTTTTCCCCTCTACCATTTTTAAAAATTGCAATTACACTCCTAATTGCGATTTTCACCTTGTTCGGCGAAATTTGAATTCATAGTCATTGATCCGACTAATCCCTAATGATAAGTTGTTTAGATTTGACAAAAAATCATAGTAACGTGATATAATTAAAATTGTACTCCATCTTAATCCAAATTTGGTTGGCGCATGCTATATGTTATTTCGTTACAAATGTGATAATTGCATTTCTCAGACCGAAAGGTTTTAATCATGGAAATTCATTATAGTTAATCATTATGGGATCTTTATTGCTCTTCTTAAACACATTTGAGACCAATATGGGAAATTTGTTAGTCGTCATATTCCATAGAAAAATTCTTCTTATTCAATTTCCAGAGATTTCTTGTGAACAATATGCAGAAAAGTCACAAAATTTCTTTAGTCAAATTTTGTGGTGAGAAAGAACTTCAACCTCTTCAATATCATGAACCTCTGTCACCACCTTTTAAAGCCGATGTTTTGGATGACAGCAGTGGTAGTGAAAAAGAAGACTTTGATATTCAATCCATGTATATACGATTCCCTCGGAGTAAGAGAAGGAATATCACTGAGAAACATGTTGATCGAGATGATATAGTCATCCGGGATTTTATAATTAATCAAGCGCCTGTGACTCCACCAATTCCCCTGAAGGAAGGACAAGTGGCCGATTTTTTGGTTTTTGAGGACATTGTCGATCATCATGAATCTTCTAAGAATCATCTTTCAACTTCTGTCACATATATCTAGTGGATTGCTAGATACTTCCCGGAAACCATGTGATAAAAATATTTTGGGAATTTTGTGAAAATATTGTCGGTATTAGTCGCTCCTGAGGATGTCTTTTAGTTTCGACTTGTAATCCCTGTTTTATGGGAAGTCTATCTTTTGTAACTATTTTTGTAATTATTATTTAAAGGGTAGGGGGGAGAAAATCAGCAAAAGAAGACCGGAGAAACTCTGATTGATGCAGAGATTGTAATTTTTTGCAACTTTGAAGTAATACAGTTATTCCTTCTCTTCATTCCTCTTTTATTAATTGATTAAATTTCTTTGATGAATGTTGATTTTCACTTCATATTATTTATGAAGATTGTTTAATTTTTGCAATCAATAATCCATACATTGATCTACTATAGTTTGGATTTGTCTTCACTCATGATCTGTGTGTCTTTTATGTTTAAATTAGGTGAATTTATTTAATTAAAACATTTATCTATTTCTACAAATGATTAACATATTAAATTAAACCCGCATTAGTAACCTCGTTATACTCAATGTGCCAAATCAAATAAAAACTAGTAACCTCACTATACTCAATGTGCCAAATCAAATATGCCACGTGTCACCCTAGGATACTAGATATTAACATTTTAACAACAAAATTTATAGACGTTTTGCTTTAAAGACTTTGTTGGCAAGTAGAAGAATTCTCAGAGAAAGAGCAGCTGCTCTTTCTGCCTACTCTGGTTAGTGAAGGGCTTGTAATTTCTTGCAAACTTTTAGTAATACAGTTATGTTGTTCGGGACATTTAGGCAGTTCTATCCAGGTTTTGGTCACAGGATTGCATATGTAATTTTCATCTTTTCAACTGCAGCAAAGTAAGCTCTTGCAACTGGCCACAATAATAACTGGGCTTGGAAGAAACTCCAGAGACAGAGTGTGAAATTTGCAGCTACTTTCTGTGCTAATCCATAGATTTCTAAGGAAACGAGAAAGTCACATTCCCCAACTAGATGTCAACATTTTAACAACAAAATTTATAGACGTTTAACTTTCGTCAGAGATTAAATATTTTATTATTCAGATTCTCCTTAGAATCTACTTAATCAGAGGGACAAACCATTTTTTTATGTTATAACTTAGCCGAAAAATGAAAATCTGGACAAACCATTTTTTTATGCTATAACTTAGCCGATAATTTGAATTGTTATTCAAACAATGACTGAATATTTTAGACTCCAGAAACTACAAGCTATACTTCACATTTGGACCCCTCTTAAAAATGCCACACTACACTCAGGTCACAAGTGCATCTAAGAAGCACACTACCCTCAGGTCACAAGCGCATCTAAGAAGCACACTACCCTCAGGTCACAAGCACATCAAACAAGCATAAATCTGATGAAAATTTTCAAATTTTAACTTGTATTTTTTGATTTGAAATTCACACTTTTTGAATTGAAATTCATAGTTTTATATTAAAAAGAGTGGATAGATTACATAGCATAGGGGAGACTGGTCCCAAAAAACAAGAGTTGTTGAAACAGTCTCTTCATATTTCAGTGTCTGGTTTTCAAAAAAGGCCTTATGCCTGAAAATTTTGACAAACTGTCCTAAGAGAAACTTACAAGAGTAATACATATAAGAAGGATTACAAAAAAAACAAGCCCAAACAGAGCTGCTAAAACGTCGAGATGAGCACACAAAGAAAGAGTCATTTGCCATGATTGGGACGAGCATTCTTATCCTTGCCTCCTGTAGCTGCACCTGAATTTTCCTCGTCATTGTTCAAGCTGATGGATGGGCTATTTCTACCTTTGTTTCTGATACAGTCAATTCTAGCTTCCATGATGTTGAGGAAGGTATGGAATGAGTCGTTCATCTTACCATTGCTATTCTGGACTTCAGAGGTGAGGTGAGATATGGATTTCTTCATATCGGAGAGGTTACCCCGTAACCAATGGACCTGGGCTTCCAGATCCAAAAATTGCGTGAGAATTTCGGGGGAAGGGCTGTCTTGCCCACGAGGAGAATCAATGGTAACCAAGCCAACATTATCGCCCAATGCATGCTGCCAATTTTTGCTACCTCCCAATTCTCCCGGGCTACCACGAAACTGCTTCGTAGGAACACTTTGATTGCGGACAGCTTCACAGGAGGTCGAGATAAACCCACAATCGGGAGTGGAGAAGACCTTCCAATTCTTGCTTTCAGAATCAAAACCACAGCCAGTATGCTGAACAAGGCCCCTAATTCCCTGAGGAGCCCATATTTTACCGCTTCCATGGTCGACAACTTTGGAATGACCGTGACGAGCATGCTTTGTCAAGCTACCACGAGAGTGCTCATTACCGCTAGAGCTGTGCCCATGAAAAATGTCAGAGAGATATCTCTTCGAGCCAACTCCCCCGGAGTGCCCCTGAACAGTCATCCTACATTTGGGACATTGCAGAGCAGAGAGACACAAATTGCTCTCCTCCATATTCAGAAAAAAAACCACAGACTTCGGAGAAAAACGCAAGGAGAACCTTCAGAGAGAGAGACATGCAAGATACAGAGTGTGCCACCTTCGAGCATGAAATAGCCTCAGAGCATGATTAGTCTGCATTGATCTCCCGCATGCGAGACAGATGGAGCCTGCCAAAGGTGGCCACCATTTTGGATGAGGAGACGTTTGAAAGGAGCAAGAGAATCCCGAGGTGTCAAAAGGATTAGGGACCCTTGGTTTTCGGTTTTGAAACATTTTCATTCCGCAACCTACAATCCTCAATGCGGATTGTGGATGCAAAAATATTCTTCAATGATTGTGGTCTTTTACATTCGCAACCCGCAACCCGCAATTGCAGATTGCGGGAAGAGTCTAAGTCATTGATAAGTTGTTTAGATTTGACATCAAATCATACGTGATATAATTAAAATTGTACTTCATCTTAAACCAAATTTTAATTTTGTTGACATCAAATCATATGTGATATAATTAAAATTATACTTCATACGCGACACTCGTCACTATCCCCGTCCCCCACGTAAACTTATAAATTCTCACGCGATGCTCTGGTCGGTGCTTAATTCCCACTGTCTGTTGTTTCTTACCTGCTCTGGGAGTCATTATTGGTGTTGCTTTTTATAAGCATTCCATCCAAGAGTTCATTAATGCTAATCTCACAACCTTGCTATGCAAAGGCTCTACAAATCATTCTCGGCTACGAGAAATTCTGCTCTGGACTCCCAGTTTTTTCTATTGCTCTGTCTCTGGTTTGGTTGGTTCTGGATCCCGTGGCTCTCTGGTTCTCTTTTTCACTGTTGTGCATACTCCCTGGCTTCCCGCTGTCGCTTTGACTATGTCTGAGTGCTACCGGCTCCACAACTCCGAGGTCTATTGTGTCTGTAGATTTGATTCCTACCAGCAACACAGCTTTGAGGTTTGTTGTGCTCTGCGAGTTCTTTCTGAGTGCTTTCTACTCCGCTTTCGTTTCTTTGCAGACATGCCGCCAAAGAAATGGGTCCGCACCCGCCAGGACACCCAGCAGGTTACTGCTCCTCCGCTCAGTGGCTCTTCCTCCACCCCGCCCATGCGGTTCATGCAGGAAGTGGTTGAGAAGGCCTATAAATTTCATTTTGAGATTCCTATCCAGGCTCAAGCAGAGATAAACGATGCCGAAGATGATGCCAGGGTATCTTGGCGTTGTCTGATAGATGATGAAATTCTCCAGGAATTTGAGGCTCTCATCCCTGACCCTAGTAATACCAGTGGTTGGGCTACATTGTACCAAAAGACTCTCGACCTGCATTGGTCTCACAAGCAAGTTCTGCGAAAATCCCTCATGGATCGGAATGAGGCTCAGGTAGAAATATTGATGCGGCATGATGAGCTATACGACATGCTGAAGCAGATTCTATATAATTAGCAACAATTTGCATGGCGCTTTGGAATTATCCTAGCAAAGGATCTGACCACCCAGCCGGAGTAAAAGGACCACACCAGTAATTAAATCATGCTGTATTCTTTTTGTTGTTCAGGTATTTCTATTTCCAGTTTCGCTTAGTAGGAAGACTTAGTTTTAAAAATTGTCGATCATAATGAATCTTCTAATAAGCATCTTTCCACTTCTGTCACAGATAGCTAGTGGATTGTCGGTATCTCGAGGGACTTCTCGGAAACCATGTGATGAAAATATTTTGGGAATTTTGTGGAAAGGGTTGGTATTAGTCGCTCCTGAGGATGCCTTTTAGTTTCGATTTGTAATCCCTATTTTATGGGAAGTCTATCTTTTGTAACTATTTTTGTAATTATTATTTAAAGGGTAGAGGTCTCATGGGGTCTAAGGGGGGAGAAAATCAGCAAAAGAACACTGGAGACACTCTGATTGATGCAAATATTGTAATTTTTTACAACTTTGAAGTAATACAGTTAGTCCTTCTCTTCATTTCTCTTTTGTTAATTGATCAAATTTTGTTGATGAATGTTGATTTCCACTTCACATTATTTATCGACACTGTTTAATTTTTGCAATCAATAATTCATACATTGATCTATAGTTTGGATTTGTCTTTACTTAGGATCTGTGTCTTTTATGTTTTAAGTGAATTTATTTAATTAAAACATTTATCTATTTTTGCAAATTATTAACATAAATTAATAAATTCATGTTAATTTTTCATAATCTTTAATCTTTCATAATCTTTAATACTGTTTAATATTGTTTAATCTTTTGCAATCTATAATTACATTGATCTAAAGTTTTGATTTTTCTCTGCTTATGCTCTGTCTATCCTTAATGTTTTAAAAGAATTTATTCAATTAAAACTTTTTTCTATTTCTGCAAATGGTTTTTACAGAAAATTATAATTGATGTTAATTTTTCAATTGACACATATTAGTTATAGGTCAATCTTGAATGTGCTTGAACCCTTAAATTGCCATCAGTTAATTTTAATTAGTTGATAGTAATTTGAGCAGATAAGTAATTAATCTCCTTTACAGTGTTCATGAATGTTGATTTTCACTTCAGATTATTTGAAAACACTGTTTAATTTTTGCAATCAATAATCCATACATTGATCTGTAACTGTTTGGATTTGTCTTTACTAATAAATTAACATAAATTAACAACAACAACAACAAGAATTCATAAATTCATGTTAATTTTTCAATTAGCATTTCCAACTACAGGGTAATCTTGCATGTGCCTAATCCTTAAAACTACTATGAGTGAATTTTCATTTCCTGATTGTGTTGTGGTTAAACCACCACTAGTAACCTCGCTATACTCAACATGCCAAATCAAAGAAAGAATAGTAACCTTGCTATACTCAATGTGCCAAATCAAAGAAAGAATAGTAACCTCGCTATACTCAATGTGCCAAATCAAAGAAATAATAGTAACCTCGCTATACTCAATGTGCCAAATCAAAGAAAGAATAGTAACCTCGCTATACTCAATGTGCCAGATCAAATATGACACATGTCACAATACGATCGTTCCACGTGTCACCCTAGAGAAAGAGCGACCACTCTTTCTCCAAGTTTTTCTATGCTTACAATTCCTTCCTAAATGAAGGGTCAGCCGACCCTTCTTACTCGCAATATTCGTTTCATAATAGTTCGAAACTATAAGAAGGGTCAGTCGATCCTTCTTGTATTCTCCATTTTGGCTGTAGCTTAATTGTTGGATAAAGGTTTTCACAATTAACTACAAAAAGAAGGGGCGGTCGATCCTTCTTGTCATATAACGGAAGTCGGGACAAACCATTTTTATATGATATAACTTCCAAGGTGTTCTATTTTTACAATTCACTCGTAATTGAAGCGTCGGCCGACCCTTCTTATTCCCAATATTATTTTCATAATAGTCCGACACTGCAAGAAGGGTCGGCCGACCCTTCTTATTCCCAATATTATTTTCATAATAGTTCGACTCTAGAAGAAGGGTCGGTCGACCCTTCTTATTACCAATATTATTTTCCTAATATTTTGACACTGCTGGCAAGTAGAAATATTCTCAGAGAAAGAGCGACAATCCCCTCCTAAAAGAAGGGTCAGCCGACCCTTCTTATTCCTAATATTCGTTTTATAATAGTTCGACACTGCAGGAAGGGTCAATCAATCCTTCTTGTATTATCCATTATGGCTATAGCTAAATTGATGGATAAAGGTTTTGACAATTAACTACAAAAAGAAGGGGTGGCCAATCCTTCTTGTCGTAAAATGAAAGTCTGGATAAACCATTTTAATATGATATAACTTACAAGGTGTTCTATTTTTACAATTCCCTTGTAATTGAAGGGTCAGTCAACTCTTCTTATTTCTCATATTATTTTCATAATAGTGTGACACTGCAATAAGGGTCGGTCGACCCTTATTACTACCAATATTCCTTTCATAATATTTCGACACTACAAGAAGGGTCGGTCGATCCTTCTTGTGTTCTCCATTATGGATATCGCCGATTTGCTAGATAAATGTTTTCACAATTAACTACGAAAAGAAGGGGCAGATGATCCTTCTTCTCGGAAAACAGAAGTCGAGACAAATTCACACTTTTCAAATCAAAATTTACATTTTTTGATTTGAAATTCACACATTTTGAATTGAAATTCATAGTTTTATGAAAAAAAACTGCAATTTTAAGGTTCATAAGTAGTCAAAAAACACACTATTCGAATAGAAAAACACACTTTTCAAATCTAATATTGCCACTTTCAGAATCCATTTTTGCACTTTAGAAAGGTTTGTATTGACACTTTCAAAGTCTAAACTCACACTTTCTTAGTCCACAACCCAAGATAAGTAAGTAGCAGAGTCAAGAAGTCTTATATTACTCGTAGGTTCACTAACTTATGAGACTAACTGACTCAACATGTGGTGATCCACAGTACGGGTCGACATGTTCTTTGAATTGGTCGAACGGAGGACCTAGTTGGGCGGCTGACCTAACCTCCTCCAACATCTCCCCCATGAACAATGCCTTTGTTCGCCTCGAAGAAATCAGAAAATAATTGGAGTTGGATGAACAACGCATTGATGACTATGAGCTGATACCCGATACTCCCTTAGCTGGAAATGGGTCGTCATGTCTAGAAACATTTCCATGCACGAAAAAGAAGCTGACAACATGGTCTGGTACTAAAAAACCATTCGACGACTGTTTCAAGCCTAACATTGAGGACCGCATCAGTTCATGTTGTCTTAGAGAATAAATCTTCCAAGACAGTGGCTTGCATACCAATCGGTTATTGAAAGAAGAGTGACAGGAAGAAGATTGACAAAAATTGATTGGTGCCAGAAAACATAATGACAAATCCATGTATTGGGACTTCGACAGTGCTCGAAATGCCCTTATATCATGGTCTAGAGAGGATTTTCAAGGGATCCGATTACGAAATGCTCATATATCATGAGGAGAACTAGGGAGAGATCATAAGACTCAAGCATTTCTCATAAAAAAAAGGACAAAGAACAGAGGCAGTAAAGAAAAATGCCATGGCTTTGATTCTCGAAGATTTTAGTTTGTTATGATATGGGGCATGGTTAGCTTATATATAGTGAGTGGCCAATGAGTTGATGGATTGACCAGGATGGGACAGATGGGTAATCTAATTATCACAGTATGGTGGGATGGTGGTCATAGATATCATCTGTAGCGACAACAGATTTTGCTGGAGTAATCATAGATATTACTTGTGTGAAGAAAATAATCTCATCATGATTCAGTCAACATTATGTCTTGTCATTAACAAAATATACAGATGTCTCTCACGTTCCATGTTTCACAATCTAAGCGTTCCACGTTTCACAATCTGAGCATTTCACGTGTCCCCCTGGAAAACTAGGTATCGACATTTTAATAACAAAATTTATAGACGTTTAACTTTCGTCAGAGATTAAATATTTTATTAATTAGATTCTCCTTAGAATTTACTTAGTCAGATTTTAATTTTCACAGGTTGAATATTTTTACAATTAGTACCTCTAGAATGCAAGAAGGGTTGGTAGAGACACTTTGATTGATGCAGAAATTGTAATTTTTTGCAACTTTGAAGTAATATAGTTAGTCCTTCTCTTCATTCCTCTTATGTTAATTGATCAAATTTCTTTGATGAATGTTGATTTTCACTTCAGATTATGTATGAAGACTGTTTAATTTTTTCAATCAATAATCCATACATTCATCTACAGTTATGACCAACCCTTCTTATTCCCAATATTATTTCCATAATAGTTTAACACTGCAAGAAGGGTCGATCGATCCTTCTTGAGTTCTCCATTCTGGATATAGCTAAATTGATGGATAAATGTTTTAATAATTAACTATGAAAATAAGGGGCGGCTGATCCTTCATTTTGGGAAACGAAAATCGGGACAAACCATTTTTTTATTGTATAACTTAGCCGATTGACATGTTATTCAAACAGTGACTGAATATTTTAGACTCCATAAACTACAAGCTATACTTCTCATTTGGACCTAGCTGATTTAACATCTACGTTGCTAGTTTAGAAAACGCAGGAACTTAAAATAGTCCCCAAACTTTAAATGGTACCATTAATATCCTTAATGTTCGTTTAAACAATCTTTAAACTAATTTTAAAAATCAGATATGCCACGTGTCACAATATAAGTGTTCCACATGTCACCAAATTTATAGTAGTTTTGCTTCAAAGACTTTGCTGGCAAGTAGAAATATTCTTAGAGAATGAGCGACCGCTCTTTCTCTAAGGTGTTCTATTTCTACAATTCCCTCCTAGATGAAAGGTCGGCTGACCCTTCTTATCTCCAATATTCTTTTCATAATAGTTCGACACTGCAAGAAGGGTTGGTCAATCCTTCTTTTGCTCTCCATTATGGATATAGCTTAATTTCTGGATAAAGGTTTTTACAATTAAGTATGAAAAGAAGGGTTGGTCGATCCTTCTTGTCGAAAAACAAGGATCGAAGAGAAAAGTCGCTAGAAACCATTTTTATATGTTATAACTTACAAGGTGTTCTATTTTTACAATTCCCTCGTAATTGAAGGGTCGGACGACCCATCCCCCAATATTATTTTCATAATAGTTCGACACTACCAAAAGGGTCAACCGACCCTTCTTATTCCCAATATTATTTTCATAATAGTTCGACACTACAAGAAGGGTTAGTCGATCCTTTTTGTGTTCTCCATTATGGGTATAGTTGAATTGTTGGATAAATGTTTTCACAATTAACTATGAAAAGAAGGGGCGGACGATCCTTCTTGTCAGAAAACAAATGTCAAGACAAACTATTTTTATAACTTTTCACCTTAACATTTTGAACATTTACAAATGCAAATTGCAATTTTCAAATTAAAAACTGCATTTTTTTATTTGAAATTCACACTTTTCAAATCAGAAATTGCATTTTTTTTTATTTTAAATTCACCCTTTTCAAATGAAAATTTGCATTTTTTGATTTGAAATTCACACTTTCCAAATCAAAATTTGCATTTTTGTATTTGAAATTCACACTTTTCAAATCAAAATTAGCATATTGGATTTGAAATTCACACTTTTCAAATCAAAATTGGCATTTTTGGATTTGAAATTCAGACTTTCTGAATTGAAATTCATAGTTTTATAACGCAAAACTGCAATTTTAATGTTCATAAGTAGTAAAAAATGCACTATTTGAATAGAAAAACACACTTTTCAAAGCCAATATTGCCACTTTCAAAACTTGTTTTTGCACTTTAGAAAGGTTGATATTGATACTTTCAAAGCCTAAATTCACACTTTCTTCGTCCAAAACTTGCCTAATTTGTCCAAATTTAATGAAATAGGCATTGCTTATTAGAACATGAATATATGATAATGAATTCAAATGAGTGATCAAGAAGTCACACCTATAAAAAAATTCATAGAAGTGTAGGATTACAAACACGATATATGCCATTTAGTTGTGACACTATCATCATCCAAAATGAACTTACCAATAACATCACCTATCTTATTTAGTGAAAAATCGTTCCACAACTCCATTGGACATCTCAGCAAGCGAACCCACAATGGATTTGTTGCCACAAATTCACTCTGCATATCAAAATCACGACACTAGGGTTTCAAGGCCAATTTTTTTATTATCATAAAACCAAGATCCCCTAACAATGTTGTTAGCATATTCTTCTTAACAGAATATAAAAACAATCAACCCTTTATCCAGGAGATGAAAAACTGACCCATAACTTAGTACTAGGACCCAATTTTTCCTCATCCATTGGTTAAGTGATTTAAACTTGAGTGTTAGAAAACTGATTCATTTATTAGTCATTCTAGATACTTCATTAACTTCTCAAATTTCCATCATTAACATAAAATCTGTGAATATTAATCCATATTCAACATAACAAAACTTGAATTAAGCAAAGCACACACATATAAATATATTCGAATTGAAATGATAACAAATTTTGTTAGACCCCGTGGCTATGTGTTTGGGCTAGATCAATCACCAAACCGTTTCATTATTAATCCTTCGAAGATATGTTTTTCTTTACACATGGACCAAGTTCTCACATCATGTGGCTCATTCTCCCATCTTGAGAAACCTTCTCCTAATTATAAAAAGGAATTAAGGCTCTCACATGAAGTGCCACAAGCAAGACCTCCTTTCTTACCTCTCCAAACAAAAAGCATACCAAAAGCTAACTTCCCATCCCTCTCCTCATGAGGGGATTTTATAGCTTGACATGGATAAAATCTACTCCATGATATCAAGGAGAAAATATCTCTCAAGATCCCATAATGTAGGATATAAGCACAACTCAAGGTAGAAGATGAGAGAAAATATCAATATCCCCATGGAGATCTCAACTCTCCATGAATATCTCAAGTCTCCATGAGACTAGGAAATTAGAAGACTACGTATGAGTTCTTCATTACTTTTCCTTTTTATATTTGAGAGGGAAAATACAAAATTTTAGAGCTTAAATATTTATTATTCATTTCCTCTTATTTAATTTCAATTTGTGCCTTTTTTGTCCAAAAATTCAACAAGCAATATCTTCATAATATTCTATCCATAACTAGCGTGTATCCTATTTCATTAGTAACAATGCCAAAGTATGCTTTTAATATGCTTTCCTTGTAAAAAAAAAAATTTTATTGGTTAAAATTCTCCACATGGTTGAGGAAATAATATTTTTTATTGTGAAGACAGTGAGTGAGTCAACTAATCGCAAAAGTATGTGGCTAGAAAATTTTTAATGGGGACCATTTCTCGGCAAATCGGGACATTTTCTAGAAAAAAAGAAGACTTAACGTAGGTTCAATAGGAGTTAGGAAGCTACGACGGTGGGTGTAAGAGCCTTGAAACTCTAAATCGCATTCAATAACCAGTGTATTCCGTGAGTGAAACCTGCAAGTAAATTAGTTTTTAATTTCTAAGTATTTAAGAAAACGATGGTGCAATTATGTGATAGGAGTGGTGGAGCATCCATTCCTGAGCATGATCTGACTGGTAATAAACTGAGAAACTTATCCTAAATTGAAATTGGTTGAACATTCATACCCGATCACCCATTTGGCGTGCACCGAAAAAATAATTCAGGGAAGAAATTAAACTGATAATGATTTTCAAAAATCAAAGTGTTTGAATGACCGATTTGGCGGGAAACTTAAAAAATATCATTGAAGAAATAATATTGAGAATGTTTTTTGAAAATCCTTTTTTGGTGGTGATATTTGGCATGGTGATGAAATAACGAAAACATTCCACTATATCCGTCCTTACCTTTGGCCATCAAGATGACTCACAGCAAAGAAAATTCCTGAAAATCCATTGAAACAAAAACTTCTTTTGAAAATTTCATTGTGTTGAAAGTATGTCGTGCAGGCTAGAAAATTCATCTGAATTCTGAATTTAACAATGATTATATAAAATTATTGGTTGACTCTCTAAATTTCTGGAAATGATGTTTTAATTTATAGAAATGATGTTTTTTATGAAATGCAATGACAATGGTCAAGTGCGTAAATCATCCATATGCAAGCTTATTCTTTCATAAATTCTTTATCCATTAGAGGAGAGAAATTTTTATCCCAAGCCTACATAAGCCCTATTTTTCAATACTGGCGAGCATTTTTCAGGGAAGGTGCAAAACATGTCAAATTTCTGTTTTGGTAGGAAAATATCTCCATTACCAGAGACTCTTTTTCCAAAAGGAGTCAATGGTCAAGTGAATAAATTATCCACTTACAAACTTATGCTCCCAGAAATTTTTTATCCCTCAAATATGAGAAATGGCAGGAATTTTCCTAAGGCCATTTAGGCTAGTTTTAGATGCAAAACAGGTTAAGTGGTTGTTTTGGAAGGCCCATATTATCTTCACCATAGACTTGTTTTAAAACTTGAGCCAATGGTCAAGTTCATAAATAATCCACCTACAAGATTATACTTTCGTAAAAAAATTATCCCTCACAGGTGAGAAATGGTGGGCACTTACCCAAGGCTACTTAAGCCCTTTTTTTCAACACTTAACCAATTTTTCCAATGGTGAGCGTTTTTCTAGGAGGGTGCAAAACAAGTAGAATGGTTGTTTTGGTAGGAAAATATCTCCATGACCAGAGTATTTTTTAAAAAAATGAGTCAATGGTCAATCAAATAACTCCTTCACCTACAAATATATTCTCTTAGAAATTTTTTATCCAACATAGGTGAGAAATGGCGGTCATTTTCCTAAGGCCATTTAGTCTAGTCTTAGGTGCAAAACAGGCTGAGTGTCTGTTTTGGTAGGCCAACATATTCTTGACCATAGACTTCTTTTAAAACCCGAGAGAATGGTAAAGTGTATAAATCATCCACTTGAAAGCTGATGCTTTCCCAAAAAAATTATCCCTCAGAGGTGAGAAACAGTGGGCATTTACCCAAGGCTACTTAAGCCCCTTTTTTCAACACTTAACCAATTTTTCCAATGGCGAGCATTTTTCTGGGAGCGTGCAAAAAAGGGTGAATGATTGTTTTGGAAGGAAAATATCTCAATGAACAAAGTCTTGTTTTACAAAACGTGTCAATTTTAAATTGAATAAATCATCCACGAACAAACTTACGCTCTCAGAATTTTTTTATCCCTCAAATATGAGAAATGGTGGGCATTTTTCTAAGGCCATTTAGGCCAGTTTTAGGTGCAAAACAAGCTGAGTGGTTGTTTTAGAAGGCCAATATTTTATTGACCATAGACTTTGTTTCAAACTTGATCCAGTGGTCAAGTACATAAATCATCCACCTATAAGCTTACGCTTTCCTAAAAAAACTTTCCCTGGCAGATGAGAAATTGTGGGCATTTTCCCAATGCTACTCAAGCCATTTTTTTCAATACTTAACCAATTTTTCCAATGGCGAGCATTTTTATTTGAGGTTGAAAAACAAGATGAATGGAGATTTTGGAAGGAAAATATCTCCTTTACCAGATACTTTGTTTCAAAACTAAGCCAATGGTAATGTGAATAATCATCCACCTACAAACTTATGCTCTCATAAAAAAATATCCATCAAAGGTGAAAAATGGCGGGCATTTTCCTAAGGAAATTTAGGCCAGTTTTAGGTGCAAAACAAGCTGAGTGGCTGTTTTGAAAGGCCAATATTTTATTGACCATAGACTTGTTTTCAAAATTGATCCAGTGGTCAACTTCATAAATCATCCTCCTGCAAGTTGATGCTTTCCTAAAAAACATTTCCCTCACATATGAGAAATGGTGGGCATTTTACCAATGCTACTCAAGACATTGTTTTCAATACTTGACCAATTTTTCCAATGGCGAGAATTTTTCTTTGAGGGTGCAAAACAAGATGAATGGTCGTTTTGGTAGGAAAATATCTCCTTGACCAGAGACTTTGTTTCAAAAATCATCCAATGATAAAGTTAATAAATCATCCACCTACAAAGTTATGTTCTCATAAAAAAACTATCCCTCAAAGGTGAAAAATGGAGGGCATTTTCCTAAGGCCATTTAGGCCTGTTTTAGGTGCAAAACAGGCTAAGTGTCTGTTTTGGAAGGCCAATATTTTATTGACCATAGACTTTGTTTCAAAACTGATCCAATGGTCAAGTGCATAAATCATCCACCTGCAAGTTGATGCTTTCCTAAAAATCATTTCCCTTATAGATGAGAAATAGTGGGCATTTTACCAATGCTACTCGAGTGATTTTTTCAATACTTAACTAATTTTTCCAATGGCAAGCATTTTTCTTTGAGGGTGCAAAACAAGATTAATGGTTGTTTTAGCAGGAAAATATCTCCTTTAGCAGAGACTTTGCTTAAAAAATAAGTCAATTTTCAAGGGAATAAATCATCCACCTACCAACTTATTCTCTCTGAAATTTTTTATCCATCAAATGTGAGAAATGGTGGGCATTTTGCTAAGGCCATTTAGGCCAATTTTAGATGCAAAACAGGCTGAGTGGTTGTTTTGGGAGGCCAATATTTTCTTCACCAGAGACCCTTTTAAAAAAATGAGCCAGTGGTCATGTTCATAATTCATCCACCTACAATCTAATGCTTTCCTAAAAAAGTATCCTTCACAGGTGGGAAATGGTGAGCATTTTCCCAATCCTACTTAATCCATTTTTTTCAATACTTAACAATTTTTCCAATGGTGAGCATGGTTCTTATAGGGTGCAAAAAAAAGATGAATGGCTGTTTTGGAAGGAAAATATCTCCTTTACTAGAGACTTTGTTTAAAAAATAAGTCAATGATAAAGGGAATAAATCATCCACCTACCAACTTGTTCTCTCAAAAAAAATTTATCCATCAAATGCGAGAAATGGCGGGCATTTTCCTAAATCCATTTACTCCAGTTTTAGATGCAAAATAGGTTGAGTGGTTGTTTTGACAGGCCAATATTTTCTTCACCAGAGACCCTTTTTCAAAATTGAGCCAGTGGTCATGTTCATAAGTCATCCACCTGCAAACTGATGCTTTCCTAAAACAATTATCCCTCACAGGTGGGAAATGGTGACATTTTCCCAAGCCTACTTAAGCCCTTTTTTTCAATACTAAACAATTTTTCCAATGGCGAGCATGGTTCTTTTAGGGTGCAAAACAAGATGAATGGCTATTTTGGAAGGAAAATATCTCTTCTACCAGAGACTTTGTTTAAAAAATAAGTCAATGATCAAGGTAATAAATCAGCCACCTACCAACTTATTCTCTCATAAATTTTTATCCATCAAATGTCAGTACTAGCGGGCATTTTCCTAAGGCCATTCAGGCCATTTTTAGATTCAAAACAGGCTGAGTGGTTGTTTTGGCAGTCCAATATTTTCTTTACCAGAGACCCTTTTTAAAAAATGAGCCAGTGGTCATGTTCATAAGTCATCCACCTTCTTCCTAAAAAAATTATATCTCACAGGTGGGAAATGGTGGGCATTTTACCAAGCCTACTTAATCACTTTTTTTTCAATACTTAACAATTTCGCCAATGGTGAGCATGGTTGTTTTATGGTGCAAAACAATATGAATGGTTTTTTTGGAAGGAAAATATCTCCTTTACCAGAGACTTGGTTTAAAGAATAAGTCAATGATGAAGGGAATAAATCATCCACCTACAAACTTATCCTCTCAATTTTTTTTTATCCATCAAATGTGAGAAATGGCAGGAATTTTCCTAAGTCCATTTAGGCCAGTTTTAGATGCAAAACAGGCTGACTAGTTGTTTTGGAATGCCAATATTTTCTTCACTAGAGACCCTTTTCAAAAAATGAGCCAGTGGTCATGTTCATAAGTCATCCAGCTGCAATCTGATGCTTTCATAAAAATATTATCCCTCAGAGGTGGGAAATGGTGGGCATTTTTCAAAGCCTACTTAAGCCCTTTTTTCCAATACTTAACCATTTTTCCAATGGCGAGCATGGGTCTTTTAGGGTGCAAAACAAGATGAATGGATGTTTTGGCAAGAAAATATCTCCTTTACCAGAGACTTTGTTTCAAAAATAACTTAATTATTAAGGGAATAAATTATCCACCTACCAACTTATTCTCTCAGAAAGTTTTTATCCATCAAATTTGAGAAATGGAGGGCATTTTCCTAAGGCCATTTAGGCCAGTTTTAGATGCAAAATTGGCCGAGTGGCTATTTTGGCAGGCCAATATTTTCTTTACTAGAGACCGTTTTTAAAAAATGATCCAATGGTCATGTTCATAATTCATCTGCCTGCAATCTGATGCTTTCCTAAAAAAATATCCCTCACAGGTGGGAAATGGTGAGCATTTTCCCAAGCCTACTTAAGCCCTATTTTTAATACTTAACAATTTTTCCAATGGAGAACATGGTTCTTTTAGGGTGCAAAACAAGATGAATGGTTGTTTTCTCAGGAAAATATATCCTTTACCAGAGACTTTGTTTCAAAAATAAGTCAATGATCAAGGGAATAAATCATCCACCTACAAACTTATTCTCTCTGAAATTTTTTATCCATTAAATGTGAGAAATGGCGGGGATTTTCCTAAGGCCATTTAGGCTAGTTTTAGATGTAAAACAGGTTGAGTGGTTGTTTTGGAAGGCCAATATTTTCTTCACCAGAGACCCTTTTTAAAAATGAGCTAGCGGTCATGTTCATAACTTATCCACCTGCAATCTAATGCTTTCCTAAATTAATTATTTCTCGCAGGTGGGAAATGATGGGCATTTTCCCAAGCCTACTTAAGCCGTTTTTTTCAATACTTGACAATTTTTCCAATGGCGAGCATGGTTCTTTTAGGGGCAAAACAAGATTAATTGCTGCTTTGGCAGAAAAATATCTCCTTTACCAGAGGCATTGTTTCAAAAATAAGTCATTGATCAAGGGAATAAATCATCCATCTACCAATTTATTCTCTTAGAATTTTTTTATCCATCAAATGTGAGAAATGAAGGGCATTTTCCTAAGGCCATTTAGGCCAGTTTTAGATGCAAAACAAGCTGAGTGGTTGTTTTGGCAGGCCAATATTTTCTTCACTAGAGACCCTTTTTAAAAAATGAGCCAGTGGTCATGTTCATAAGTTATCCACCTGGAATATGATGCTTTCCTAAAACAATTATCCCTCACATGTGGGAAATGGTGGGAATTTCCCCAAGCCTACTTAAGCCATTTTTTTCAATACTTAACAATTTTGCCAATGGCGAGCATGGTTCTTTTAGTGTGAAAAACAAGATGAATGGTTGTTTTGGCAGGAAAATATCTCCTTTACCATAGATGTTTCAGAAAAAGTCTATGATCAAGGGAATAAATCATCCACCTACCAACTTATTCTCTCATAAATGTTTTATCCATCAAATGTGAGAAATGGCGAGCATTTTCCTAAGGCCATTTAGGCCGCTTTTTTATGCAAAATAGGTTGAGTAGTTGTTTTGGCAGGCCAATATTTTTTTTACTAGAGACCCCTTTTTAAAAATGAGCTAGTGGTCATGTTCATAAGTCATCCACCTGCAATCTGATGCCTTCCTAAAAAAATTATCCCTCACAGGTGGGAAATGGTGGGCATTTTGCCAAACCTACTTAATCCCTTTTTTTCAATACTTGACAAATTTTTCCAATGGCAAGCATTTTTCTGGGAGGTTGCAAAACAGGATGAATGGCTATTTTGGATGGAAAATATCTCCTTGACCAGAGACTTTGTTTCAAAAAGTAGTCAATGGTAGAGTGAACTAATTTTCTGGTAGGGTGCAAAATGCAATAAATTTGAATTTTTATTGCACAACATTACGTTACTTAGAGTGTAAAATTACAAGTAAATTTTGAGTGTAAAATTATAGTGTAAAATTACAAGTATAATTTGAGTGTAAAATTACATTTATGATATATTTTAGTTTTTTTTAATTAGAGAAAATATGTCTGAAATATAATGCCAATATTGATTGTTTTTTGTTTATTTTGCAGAGTATCTCATGAATGGATCATTCAAATGAGCCATATCAACAAAATATTCCTCGAAAAAGAGGTCAATGTTGATGTATTTGTAACTTCAGAATATATTCACTTGTATATTATCTCTATACTTTATTGTATCCCCAACGGAGATGTATTATTCCTCCGATTGGAAGTGTCATCATTTGTATTTGCAAGTGTTGCAAGTTACATTATAAGTGTCGTAACTTATATTTGATGGGTTATTAGACCACCTTGGTGGGGTTGGCCCTGTATGAGTCATGTGGATAGGTTATTAGGCTTCCTTAGGAAGTTGGCCCAATAAGGGTTAAAGGAAGGTTATGTTGTTGTATAAATAGAGAGTGTGTCTCTCTCATTTTACTCATTCACTCACTCATCCAACTCGCATAGTTGAGAGAGAGGAGTGCGCACAAGTGGAGGAGGAGTAGCTGCTGGAGCCATCTATATTTTGGGGTTTGATATTCATGATCTTAGTATTGATGCTCATTCTATCTATTAGGAAGTTGCAGGGTTTTTCACCTTCTTGGTTTTCCCTGATGAAAAGCTTTGTGTCCATTGTCTCTTGTGATTGTTATGATGTGCTTGTTATTCTCTTAGTGATCCTAGATAATATTGAATGAAATTATCGAAAAATTAACATGGTATCAGAGCGGTACTAAGAAGAAGACACTGTGTAGCTGCGTAAGCTAGGGATTCCTAATTTTTGGGTTTCTCCACACAGTTCATCAAAGGAAGGAGGCTAGATTGACTCTCCTAGTAAGGGCACATCTTTCTATCGAGACAGAATTCAATTTTGAGCATTTTCAGTTTTTGGCCTGTCACTACTGCGAGAAATTAGGGTTTCGAAGAAAGTTGGAATATTTGGAATATGAGACCAAGGATGGATGCTCTTCAGAAATATTGTTGTTTAGAGACCAAGATCAAACTTTTTGGTTGGGCAGAACCCCGGACTCTATCAAACCCTAGTTCGGGATTTTGACGAGAAAACCAGAAACTGTAGATCCGAAAGTTTCAAAGTCAACTTTGAAGGGTCAAATCTTGGAGATTTCAAAATTGAAGTATACTAGCTTGATCAACTCAGCAGGCGCATCTTTCCATCCAATCATAAGATTGAAATTCCAAGTTTGAATTTTTAGGGTTTCTCTGACAAACCCTAATCTAGCTCCAGATCCAGGTTTTAGCAAATCAAGTGGTAAGACCTAAATATTTTATTTCCATTTGAGTTTATCATTAAGATGTCTCACTACACCAAGCTTGAGCATAATCTTGAAGGGGCTGATAACTTCCGAGCATGGAAGTATAGGATTGGGTTAATCCTAAAAGAAAATGAATTGGACACCTACATAAGTGAAGAGGTTCCAGTTCCAGAGGGAGATGAGGCTAAGGCCTTACACAAGAAGAACTTGGTCAAGGCCAAGAGAATCATGGTTGATTCTATCAAAGACCATATCATACCCCATGTATCTTCCCTAAAGACACCTAAGGATACGTTTGACTCCTTGACCAAGTTTTTTGAAGGAAAGAATATAAATTGGAAGATGACATTGCTGAACCAATTTAAAGGGGTAAATATCCAGAATGGAGAGACCATCCAATCCTACTTTACTAAGGTCTCTCAAATCAAAGAACAACTTGAAGCTGTGGATGAAGCAGTGGAGAATGGAGAAATGGTGATGACCACATTGAATTGCCTACCTAGGTCATGGGACTCCTTCATCAAAGGTATCTGTGCAAGAAATAAATTGATCTCTTTCAGTAGACTGTGGGAGGAATGTTCCCAAGAAGAATCTAGACTTGTGGCCCGAGAAGAAAACATGGAAAATGAAGATCAAGCTCTCACAACACACACTAAGAGAAGTAAGTTCAAGAGGGAGCAATCTCATCACAAGAAATATTCTCACCACCATCAAAGAGAGAAGAAAGATCTGAGATGCTTCACATGTAATGAAGAAAATACATAAACAACAAGAACAACAAGAACAACAAGAAGAGATATCATGCTCATGTTGTCGAGGATGATGAACCTCCCAGGAAGAAGACTAAGGTAGAAAGTAAAGGCTCTTCAAGTGATGAAGAATATGTTCTAATCTCTACTCTCACAGGTACCGTTACACATGGGTGCAATTATTAGCTTATTGATAGTGGGGCTTTCAAACATATGACAGGATTTAAAGAATCTCTTATGCACCTATCTGAACATGAGTCACCTCACAAGGTGAAACTCGGGGATGACTATCAATACCCTATAAAAGGAAGTGGTGAAGCCTCCTACAAGTTAGACTCTCGGAAGTCTTTAAAAATGAAAGATGTTATATATGTACCTGGACTCAAAAGAATCTTCTCTCCATATCATCTTTGGATGCAAAAGGGATGAGAGTTGCATTTGTGGATGGCCAAGTACTTATGTGGCGAAAAGGTAAGACCATAGATGATGTAGTAGTGATTGGAGAGCAATAGGAACGATTGTACAAATTTAAGGGACAACCTGAACATGCCATGGTACATGAATCCATGGAGCCAAGTGAAATTTGGAATAGAAGGCTTTCACATGTGCACTATAGAGCACTACCAATTTCAAGCAAAGTAGTAGAAGGTCTTCCTAAAATCTAGTCAAAGCATAAAGGTGTTTGCAAATGATGTGCAAAAGGAAAGAACACAAAGAAGGAATTTCCATGCAGTGAAAGCAAGGCAAAAGGAATCTTGGAGATTATCCACTCTGATGTATGCGGTCCGATGTATTCCTATTTTCTGAGTGGGTATGTATATTATGTTTCCTTCATTGACGATTTCTCTAGGAAGACTTGGGTTTATTTCTTGAAGAATAAAGATGAAGTTTTTGATAAGTTCAAGGAATTCAAAGCCTTGATAGAAAACCAAACTAATAAGAAGATCAAGACCATTAGATCCGACAATGGCGAGAGTTCACTTCAGGAGACTTCAAAAATTTATGCAGTGATTGAAGGATTAGGAGGGATTTGACCACTCCTTACAATCTACAACATAATGGAGTTATAGAAAAGAGGAATAGAACAATCATGGAAGCAGCACGGGAAATGTTTCATGACCAAGATCTTTGTTAAATTTTGAGCATTAATTCACAATACTCTAGGATCTTTACTGAGAGAATAACATGTACAGTATATCAATGCATATCAATCATAACAAGCATGTCAATCATCACAAGAATCAAAATCATGAGAGACAAGAGACACAGAGTTTCCGTGGAGAAAACCCTAAGGTGAAAAACCCCACAACTTCCTCAGAGATAGAGAGAGCAATGGCTCAACCAAAGTACAACCAAAATACACTAAGATAGTCTCCTAGTAGCAGATGATCCTCCTCCTCACTAGTGCGCCACTTTCTGAGTGAGAGAAGTATGAGTTTCTGAGTGATCAAAATAGAGATCTCCCGATCTCTATTTATACAAGTCTGTTTGCCCAGTGACCTTATGGGGCCGACTTGTCTAGCTAGGTACATCAACCATATAATATATATTTCAGGTCCGACCCCACACATGGTGGTCTAATAACTCATCGCCAAGTACACACACTTGCGACACTTGTCAATACACATGACAACACTTCCTTATAGAGGAATAACACATCTCTTAGAAGGGTACAATAAATATATATGAAATAAATAGATAAAATACATTCCGAAGTTACATATACATCAACACTCCCTCTTAATTAGGAAGGTATTTCTTGACACATATCTACTAGAAAAGTCTTCTTCTCGGGATCATCGTCATCGATGCATCATCCTCGAATCATCGTCATCATCACTGCTGCTGTTATCTCAAACAATCTCTGAATCTACTCATCATAGGAAGTTCTACAGAGCCAGTCCTTTTTCATACTGGATGTAGGCCCACCACCTGCAGGTCTTCATCATCACTGGCCATACTGTGGAATCCTCAGGACTTATTACGTGAGTCAACAAAACCTCGAAAGAGCATCCTAGGACTGATTATGAGCACACAGCTCAACCTATCGGATCTCCCATGACCTTTTACATGCTACTGCATAACCTGTCCATGGCCACAGAGTATCACGAAGCACAACCCAGATGCACACACACAGCACTTACACTCACCATCATGGGAAGACCAACCTACCACCATCCATGAGAGGCTCACATCACTTACATCAACGAACATGGGAGAACACATCTACCACCATGTCGGAAAGGCTCTGCACTTACATCAACGCACATGGGAGAACACATCTACCACCATGTTGGAAAGGCTCTACACTTACATCAATGCACATGGGAGAACACATCTACCACCATGTCGGAAAGGCTCTACACTTACATCAATGCACATGGGAGAACACATCTACCACCATGTCGGAAAGTCTCTGTGCATCTGTGTCTTCGGAACTCATCACACATGATCCAACTGATTATGTAATGTATCCACCTGATACATATGATCATCCTGATCATCATCATGCATCTACCTGATGCATACCAAGTATCTACCTGATACATATCATCATATATGATCCACCTGATCATACAGTGTATCCTCCTGATACAAATACAAATACATGATACATATCAATCATGATCTACCTGATCATACAATGTATCCACCTGATACATATACAGATACATGGTCCAAGCATCCAGCATGATGCATATTCAAAATACATATAAATGATCCAACTGATCATATCCAGCATCATCATGATGCATAAACAGATCAGTAACTGGATCATCGTGCTGATGCTCACCATCCAGCGCTTACATCCACAGCCATGTGAAGGATCCTCCTTCCAATATGCTTGGAATGGATTCTACAAATGTGTCCATCACTTCTTCCTTGAAGTGTCATCGATCTGAAGAACACCAAACCTCTCTCTGAAGTACTCGAACTTCACTCTGGCTAGTGGTTTCGTCAGCACATCTGCAATCTGCTCGTTCGTCGCAACATACAGGAGCTTCACTACTCCTCTCTGCACCATATCCCTGATATAGTGATATTTGATCTCTATGTGTTTTGACCTATCATGAAAGACTGGGTTCTCAGACAGCTTCACACAACTCTGGTTATTATAGAAGATACCAGTAGCATCCAATGGGAGATCAAATAACTCAAACAGTAGCTTCTGAAGCCATACTGCCTCACAACTAGTTGAACAGGCTGCAACATACTCTGCCTCAGCTGTACTCAGTGCTACGTAGGACTGCTTCCTGCTAAACCAAGAGATCACATTTGATCCCATACTAAAGTAGCACCTAGATGTGCTCTTCCTATCTGCAGCACTGCCTGCCCAATCTAAATCAACATAACCCTGTAGGTTAAACTTTTGATTTGCATCATACTTGAGCCCATATTCAACTATACGATTCGAGTACCTTAGAATATGCTTTACAGCAACCAGGTGAACACTCCTCGGATCTGTCAGGAACTGGCTCAATGTGTTCACCTCAAAGCAAATATCTGGTCTCGTATTCGTCAGGTACATCAAGGACCCAGTCATCTGACGATACATAGAGACATCAACCGGCTCAGATGAAGCATCACATAAAAGCTTCAGATTTGATGCCATAGGTGTGGCCATGGCCTTGCAATCCATCATCCCGAACCTCTTCAGGATATCTACAGTGTACTTCCCTTGTCCAAGGAAGATCCCATCTATACTCTGCCACACCTTCATACCTAGGAAATAGTGCATCATCCCTAAGTCCTTCATATCGAATTCAACAGCAAGCTTCCTCTTTGTATCTGCAATCAATCTGTCATCTCCTGTTACAAACAGGTCATCCACATATAGGAGTAGAACCACATGATTCCCTTCCTCAACCTTGTAGTAAAGGTTGGAATCCGCTTTACTCTTAGTAAAGCCCAAACTAGATAGGAAACTGTCCATCCTAGCATACCAAGTTCTGGGAGCTTGCTTCAAGCCATACAAGGCTTTCTTCAATCTGCACACATATGACTCCCTGTCATGTGTTTCGAAACCAAGTGGTTGCTCCACATATACTTCCTCTTCAACTACACCATTCAAGAAAGAAGTCTTGACATCTATCTGGTGTATTTTCCATTTCATTGCTACAGCCAGGGCAAGTACTGTTCTGATGGAAGTATACTTGGCTATGGGTGCAAAAGTTTCTTCATAATCTATTCCCTCTTTTTGAGAGAAGCCACGAGCTACGAATCTTGCCTTGTATTTCTCTACACTACCATCTGCAGCATGCTTGATTTTGTAGATTCATTTGGAAGTCACAACAGACTTCTCTTTAGGTCTTGGGACAACATCCCAAATATCATTTTTCATTATTGATTGGTATTCCTTGACCATGGCATCCTTCCATTCTTTCTTTTCCGCTGCTTCTTCATAACTGGAAGGTTCTTTACTCATGATGTCACAGAGTAAAGCAACATAGCTGGTATGTGATCTGGTTCTCTTCTTTGCTCCATGTTCTTCTTCTGGAATGCCAAATCTTTCCGCATCTTGAATGAGCTCTCTAGCCCATGCGGGTTTCCTCTTGTGAGAGTTATCCTCACAGGGTGGATCTACAGGTTCTTGCGGATCTTCAAACTCATGAACAACTTCTGGAATTGCTTCAATCATGGTAGTGTGTTGAAATCTAGTTTCCTTAGGTTCTTCATAAACTTCGATAGGTGCCTTCCTTGATTTGATGAATGCTGAGTTTTCATCAAATGTTACATCCCTACTGACATCAATCTTCTTGAACCATGGAAAGTATATTCTGTAAGCCTTCGATCTTTCACTATAACACACAAAGATACCCTTCTTTCCTGAAGGATCTAGCTTGGTCCTCTTTTCCTTTGGGACATGTGTGTATACTAGACAACCAAATATTCTGAGATGGCTGACTTTAGGTTTCTTACCAAAAAAGACCTCTTGTGGTGTCTTGTTGTCCAATATCTTGTGGGGTGTTCTGTTCTACAGATATACAGTTGTCCTAGCTGCTTCTTCCCATAGATGCATTGGTAGATCCTGGTCATGCAGCATTGCCCTTGCTGCTTCCATTATTGTTCTGTTCTTTCTTTCCGCAACTCCATTTTGTTGTTGATTGTAAGGAGCAGTCAACTCCCTCTTAATCCTTGAATCATTGCATAGTTTCTTGAAGTCACCTGAGGTGAATTCTCCACCATTGTTGGATCTGAATGTTTTGATCTTCTTATCAGTTTGTTTTTTCATCAAGGTTTTGAAATCCTTGAAATTATCAAATACTTCATCTTTGTTCTTCAAGAAGTAAACCCAAGTCTTCATGGAGAAGTCATCAATGAAAGAGACATAGTAAACATACCCACTTAGAGAACTAGATGACATAGGACCACATACATCTGAGTGGATGATTTCCAAGTTATCTTTTTCCTTGCTTTCACTGCTTGGAAATTCCTTCTTAATGTTCTTTCTTTTTGCACATCCTTTGCAAACACCTTCATGCTTGGTCTTGATTTCAGGAAGACCTTCTACAACCTTACTTGCAATGGGTAATTCTCTGTAGTGCATATGTGCAAGTCAACTGTGCCAAAGTTCACTTGGCTCCATGGAGTCATGCACCATGGCATGTTCAGGTTGTCCCTTTAATTTATACAATCCTCCCTCTTGCTCTCCAATCACTACTGCATCATCAATAGTTTTACCCTTTGGCCACATTAGGACTTGGCCATCTACAAATGCAACCCTCATGCCTTTTGCATCCAATGCAGAGATGGAGAGTAGATTCTTCTTGAGCCCAGGTACATAAAGAACTTCTTTCATCTTCAAGGATTTTCCAGAATCTAGGTTGTAGGAAGCTTCACCACTTCCTTTGATGGGGTATTGATAGTCATCCCCAAGTTTCACTTTATGGGGTGATTCATGTTCAGATAGATTTACAAAAGATTCTTTGAACCCATTCATGTGTTTAGAAGCCCCACTGTCAATAAGCCAATCATTAAAACCATGGGAGATAGTACCTGTGAGAGCAGAGATTAGAACATACTCTTCTTCGCTTGATGAGTCATCATCGTCACTTTCTGCTCTAGCCTTCTTTGGGGGTTGTTCATCATCTTCAGCAGCATGAGCATGATATCTTTTCCTACTGCCCTTCTTCTTCTTGATATTGTTTTTCCTTTCGTTCTTGGTACATTCTAAAGCAAAATGACCCTTCTCATTACATGTGAAGCATATGAGATCTTTCTTATCTTTATGTTGATTATAGTGTGAAGATTTCTTGGCATGAGAGTGCTCTCTCTTTGACCTTCCTTTCTTGGTGTGTACTATGAGAGCTTGATCTTCACTTCCCATCTTTTCTTCTAAGGCCACAAGCCTTGCTTCTTCTTGAGAACATTCTTCCCGCAATCTATTGAAGGAGATCAACTTCTTCCTTGCACAAATTCCTTGAATAAAGGAATCCCATGACCTGGGCAGGCCATTTAGAGTGGTCATGACAACTTCACCATTCTCCACCATTTCATCTACCACTTCCATTTGTTCCTTAATCTAGGAGACCCTAGAAAAATAATATTGAATGGTTTCTCCATTTTGAAACTTTACTCCTTTCAATTGGTTCCGCAGGGTCATCTTCCGATTTATGTCCTTCCCTTCAAATAGCTTGGTCAGAGAATCAAACATTTCTTTGGGTGTCTTTAGAGATGACACATGTGGGATAAGATGATCCTTGATAGAATCAGCAATGATTCTCTTTGCCTTGACCAAGTTCTTCTTATGCAATATCTTAGCCTCTTCATCCTCTGGGATAGGGATGTCTTCTTTTATGTATGAGTCCAACTCATTCTCTTCCAGGATTAACCCAATCCTATACTTCCAGGCTCGGAAGTTATCAGCCCCTTCAAGCTTATCCTCAAGCTTGGTGTGGTGAGACATCTTAAAGAGTACTTCAAATGGAAATAGAAAAGATTTAGGTCTTACCACTTGATTGGCTGAAAAATGGATCTGGTCCCGGATTAGGGTTTGTCGGAAAAACCCTAAAAATTCAAAATATGAATTTCAACTTTCTGAAATAATAGAAAGATGCACCTTGATGAGCGGATCAACCTGGTGTATTCAGAATTTGAGATCTGCAAAGCTACACCCTTCAAAACTGCCTTTTTCGTCTTCCCGGATTCACTAAGGAGGACCCTGAATTAGGGTTTGAGTTTTCCAGAGATCTACCTAGCCAAAAATCTCGATCCAAAGCTCTAAACTTCGATTGTTTCAAGGAGCTTCTAGCTATGTCTTCAGATTTTAGAAATTCCTAGTTTTGTGGAAACCCTAATTTTTAGGGCCAAATCTGAAAATGCTCAGAATTGAATTCTGATTGGACAGATAGATTCTCCTTAATGAGTAGATTCAATCTACTCTACTGCATTTCCAAAATATATGGAGAGAAATTCAATAAACAAGAAACCCTAGTTTCCATCACTACACAATGTCTTCTTCTCAGGTTAGCTCTAATAACATGTTAAATTTTGAGCATTAATTCACAATACTCTAGGATCTTTACTGAGAGAATAACATGTACAGTATATCAATGCATATCAATCATAACAAGCATGTCAATCATCACAACAATCAAAAGCATGAGAGACAAGAGACATAGAGTTTCCATGGGGAAAACCCTATGGTGAAAAACTCCACAACTTCCTCAGAGATAGAGAGAGCAATGGCTCAACCAAAGTACAACCAAAATACACTGAGATAGTCTTCTAGTAGCAGATGATCCTCCTCCTCACTAGTGCACAGCTGTATATGTACAGAACATCTCCGGAATAAAGTACAAATGTAATATTCTTAGAATTTACAATATCTCAACACTCCCCCTTAATGAGAAGGATATTATAACAACATATGCAGGAGCAAGGAGTCATCAACGTCATACATGATACATCTATAAATCATTGGGAGCTTTCTCAACATCATCAATAACTCAACCAGTTACTGGAATATCTTCAAGATCTTCAATACTAGAACATCAACATCTTCAGTACCGAATCTTCTGCAGCACTTGAATAGCTACAGCAATATCATCATCTGGATCCTCATGATCAACAGCATCGTCATCACACGATCATCAGCATCGCCATCTAGACCATCACGATTAGCACCATCGTCATCACACGATCATCAGCATCGTCATCACACGATCATCAGCATCGTCATCACATGATCATCAACATTGTCATCACAGTATACCCTGCAACACACATGATCCTTCCTTTCAGAATCACAATCACGTTTAAGACTATCCTTCCTTTCAGAATTACTGGATTTACTGTCTAAGGATGATTAATCCACTCAATCTCTATTAAGACTATCCTTCCTTTCAGAATTACTGGATTTACTGTCTAAGGATGATTAATCCACTCAATCTCATTTAGCACTACCCTTCCTTTTGGAATTACTGGATTTACTATCCAAGGATGATTAATCCACTCAATCTCATTTAGGACTATCCTTCCTTTTGGAATTACTGGATTTGCTGTCCAAGGATGATTAATCCACTCAATCTCATTTAGGACTATCCTTCCTTTCGGAATTACTGGATTTACTATCCAAGGATGATTAATCCACTCAATCTCATCTAGGACTATCCTTCCTTTTGGAATTACTGGATTCACTATCCAAGGATGATTAATCCACTCAATCTCATTTAGGACTATCATTCCTTTCGGAATTACTGAATTCACTATCCAAGGATGATTAATCTACTCAATCTCATTTAGGACTATCCTTCCTTATAGAATTACTGGATTTACTATCCAAGGATGATAACTCCACTCAATCTCATTTAGGACTATCCTTCCTTTCAGAATTACTGGATTTACTGTCCAAGGATGATTAATCCACTCTCATACATTTTGAACCAAGCGCTCAGGGACGATGTAGTCCTATCACGTCCATTAGGGACTTCATTCTCGGAGACATATATCTATGGATCAATTCAAGGGACCAAAGTTCGGGGATGATACAATCCCCACCTATCCACCAAGGACTTCATTCTCGAAGACATTTGTCTACGGATTCCTTTAGAACATGTGTTCAAGGATGATGCAATCCCTACTTGTCCACTAAGGACTTCATTCTTGAAGACATCTGTCTACGGATTTCTTTAGAACATGTGTTCAAGGATGATACAATCCCTACCTGTCCACCAAGGACTTCATTCTCGAAGACATCTGTCTATGGATCAATTTAGAACATGTGTTCAAGGATGATGCAATCCCCTCGTCAACATAGACCCTGTCTAAGGACCATCCACCAACCTCTCTATCGACATCACCAATATAGGTATCCACATCATCGAACTCACTGTCGATGCAGGCAATCTCATCATAAGTGACCACATCACTCCCCCTTTCGAGGAGAGTCCTACCAAGCTTGTCTCGGAAAATACTCAAACTTTACTTGAGGTAGAGGTTTGGTTAGTACATCAGTAACTTGTTACAAATTCGAACTTTATAATTCCTTTCTGCACCATATCTTGTCAGATCTCTATGTGCTTTGACTTATCATGGAACACTGGATTCTCTGCCATCTTGATACAACTCTGTTTGTCACATAGGATCACAGTTAGGTCTATCTCTAAGTCAAACAATCCTAAAGCCATACTTCTTCACAACTAGCAGAGCAAGCAGCCATATATTCCGCTTGTGCTGAGAGCCACACTAGACTACTTCCTGCTAAACCATAAGATCATGGCTAATCCCAGACAATAACATCTTCTCGATGTGCTCTTCCTGTCTGATACACTTTCTGCTCAATCAACATCTGTGTAGCCATCTGAAGTCATGATCTCCAAGATAGCATAGATCAAAATCTATCGTATCCTTTAGGTACCTTATCACATGCTTTGCAACTATCAGGTGAACACATCTAGTTTCCACTAGATACTGACTCAAGGTGTTCACAGCAAAGCATATATCTGACCTAGTATTTGTTAGATACATCAATGACCCAATAATTTGTCTGTACAGAGTTATATACACTAACTCTGATGAGTCATCCATTAACAGCTTCAAGTTGTAATCCATGAGAGTGGCCATTCCAACACATCAAGTCCTTTTAATATTTCTTGGCATACTTTCCCTGGTTGAGAAAGATTCCTTCTGAGCCTTGCCATACTTCCAGACCTAGGAAGTAATGCATCAATCTGAGATCTTTCATTTTCATTTCTGCAGCCATCTATCTATGCCATATCTCATTAGATGGGTCTACTGATATGAGCCTCAATATCATTCGAACTATGTGGTGAGTTCCTTCTTGCATCCATGTCATCTGTGTATAGAAACCATATTCAACCTTGTAGCAAAGGTTGAGATCCACATCACCCATGGTGATCATTAAGCTCATCAATTGACTATTGATCCTGGGTACCCATACAGAACCTAATTCACACTTCTTCTTTAATTACACCATTAAGAGAATGGTCTTATCTAGCCACTTGGAGAAAACATCTCGTCATGATTCTCTTCCTCTTTCTAAGAGAATATTCTAGCCACGAGCCTTCTATATTTTGTTTGATTTGTAAATATTCTTGTTGATCATCCATCACTTGTTCGGTGTTCATCATTCTTCATGATCTTTCCTACAAATCAAAATTAAGTACATGATTAGAAATACTTTATAATCATGAAATCATGTTGACATGATAACCTATTATGCATAAAGATATCATTTACATAGTTATGCAACTATCTTGACCAATACTTTGGCACAACACTTTTCCATATCATGTATGCATACAGTGGCTATCTAGATGCCTTCCATCTCTACCAGAACATACTATCAAGAGTGTGCACAGCTCTCAGCATGTCAACAAAGAGGTTTCATTCTAGACAAGCAACAATGGAATGTTTGTCCAACTTACCAATCATATGCATATTAGTAGTATATTGTTCAATGCTCTATAATTGTTTACACTCAGCATGATATATTCTAGGAATACAAATATGCATACAACCTATTACAAGCAATATCATTTACTATTTCAAATAACAACTCAAATACTTATCTTTTATGTTTGTGTGGTTGCCTCCCGCTTGATCTTCTATATGTCTTTTGAACTTCTATTCATTCTATACCACTGTGCATGCTCAAGTGTGCACTAGTGTCATCCTCATGATCTCATACACAAACATACATTCATTAGTATATTATAATCTTGAATATGTATAGCCATGATCATAGATAATAAACATTAGTATTCAAGGTTTCAGGGAAGTCTTCTTTTACTCATGCATATTCTTGTTTGATCTGGTTGGTTAAATCATCAATCAGGATAAGAGACATAATACTCATAAACTCTTGATTACTAACTTTATAAGCATAACCAATCATACCAAGTATACTTATATAAGGGATCCTAACACAAGGTAAGATTCTAACTTGATATAGGAAAACATACCTAGATTAGTATACCTGCTTAGTTATGTCTAACATACCTAATCAATATCTTCTTTGTTCTCTTCAATGATTTAGAGATCCTATGCTGGAACCTGCATATCTCATAGGTTAAGCATAATAGAACAAAGTCATACATACCTTGTAAGTAGAACTTCTATGTGATCAAGGATTATGGATGAGTCTTTGTCTTCATGTTGTCATGGTCATGGAACTTGATTTTTCTTTCGTGATGTACCTGTATCTTGTTAGCAGACAACATCAACCTCATACAACACCACAGTGCATTCATACAATCATATAGCCTTAATCAATAAATGTCTTCTATCATTCACATGCATTCATACTATTACTAGGTGATAAGACAAATCTAACATTAATCAAGATTGTACTAATAAATAATATGAAGACAAACATATTATGAACTTAATGAAGAATCAGATTTCAATACATACCTGAACCTCCTTAATTCATACTTGTTGAGACTTCTTGTAGTCTTCTTATGTAAGGCCTTAGCCTCAACTCCCCCTAAAACTTGATCTGGAGCTTGATTAGGGTTTGTTAGAGAAACCCTAAAAATTCAATATTTGACTTTCACACTTCTGAATGGATGGAAAGATGTGTCTTGCTGAGCTGATCAAACTTGCATACTTCAATTTTGAAATCTCAAAAATTTGACCCCTCAAAATTGCCTTCGAAACTTCTGGATCTTCTAGATAGGATCCCGAACTAGGGTCTGATGAAGCCCACCCTTATACCCAATCAAAAGGTTCGATCCAAGGCTCTAAAATCTTATTTTTCTGATGAAGCCCACCCTTATACCCAATCAAAAGGTTCGATCCAAGGCTCTAAAATCTTATTTTTCTAAGGAGCTTCCAGCTGTGGTCACAGACTTAAAAAATTCCAACTTTTGCTAAAGCCCTAATTTTCCATCTTTCCGATCAAAATCCCGAACTCGGGTTTGATCAAGCCCGGTCTTCTACCCAACCAAAAATTTGATCTTGGTATCTAAATTTCGATTTTCCTAAGTAGCATTCAGCCGTGGACTCCAATTCCAAAAATTCTAACTTTCTCCGAAACCCTAAATTCTGGAAGCCATGCATGAAGGTGCTCCAAAAATAATTCTGATTTGAGAGAAATATGAACCTGATTTTTTCTGCTGTAACTCCGAACTTTTTGATCCACAGGGTCTGAAAACATTTTTTGTGGTATCCTGACCTATCATCTTTCCATCCTGACAGGTCTGACCTCAATTGGATTTTCTGAGAGAGAGTTATGCCAAGTGTCGCAACATGACCTGTTTATGGGATAAAATGGGAGAGCGAACTTGTACGGCATGCCGCATGTCACTGGTTCAACTTTGGCCTTTGAAAACTTTTTTTGAGATAATACAGTCCGTTTACTACCTGTCACTTTTTACGAAATTTCATTTGGATCTTCCTAGCCCAAGTTATGACCTTTTTTCCAAGGTCACCTGATTATGACTAATATTTGGAAGAGGCAGAACTCTAACTTGTACTGATCATAACTCACAAAGTACAACGAATCTGAGGGTGTCCTTTGGACACAAGGTAACTCAGGATGTTATCTATGACCTATAAAGGTTTCATATCCTGAGCCTTCGCTGAAATGGATTTATAGTGAAAGTTCCACGATGACGGGTTTTTACTATACAAAACCCTAACCTTCAAATTGTTGCAAGTGAATCAAGTGTCGTAAGTGCCATACATTGCCTTCCTTCAGGTTAGCTATGATACCATGTTAAGATTCAATATGCTAAGATAGAAAATATAAGCATTACATTCCATTCCAAAATAATAGCATATACAGGATCACCGAAGAAACAACAAGCACGGCATGAACACAAGAGACACAGATTTATCCTAGGAAACCCTCATGGGGTAGAAAACCCAGCAAAGCTTCCTCAATATAGATGAACATCAATATACAAATATGCAAACCAAATACATGATCTCCTCCTCCTTCATAGCAGACCTCTCTCTCGCAAGTGCGTTGCATTTCAAGTGAGGGAAGTGTGTGTATAATGAGGAACACACCTCTTCTATTTATACACATCTACGACTTGTACTTTATATTAACTAGGTCGGCCCCAACTTTACCACTGGGTTAAACACCCCACTACAACTGAATGGGCCGACCCGACTAGGGTGTTGTAACAACCCTTTGACCCACATAACACATACAGGGCCAACCCCCACTAGGGATGTCTAAAAACCCAAGTTACCACATTCCGACAGAGGAATAAACATCTCTGGATATACAATAAGATCTTCACGGAGGAATGAAACATCTCTGGAATAAAGTACAAATATAATATTCTTAAAAGTTACAATATCTCAACAAGGAATACCATTCGATCATGAAGAATGATGTTTGGGATGTGGTCCCAAGGCTAGAAGGGAAGTCTGTTGTGACTTCCAAGTGGATCTACAAGATAAAGCATGCTGCAGATGGTAGCATAGAGAAATACAAGGCAAGGTTTGTGGCTCGTGGCTTCTCCCAGAAAGAAGGGATAGATTATGAAGAGACTTTTGCACCTGTAGCTAGATACACTTCCATCAGAATAGTACTTGCTCTGGCTACAGTAATGAAGTGGAAGATACACCAGATGGATGTCAAGACAACTTTCTTGAATGGTTAAGTCGAAGAGGAAGTGTATGTGGAGAAATCACTCGGTTTTGAGACACATGACAAGGATTCATATGTGTGCATATTGAAGAAACCCTTGTATGGATTAAAGCAAGCACCCAGGACATGGTACGGTAGGATAGACAACTTCCTATCTAGTTTGGGATTTGCGAAGAGTAAAGTGGATTCCAACCTTTAGTACAAGGTTGAGGAATGCAATCCAATGATACTCCTACTATATGTGGATGACCTATTTGTGATAGGTGGGGATAGATTGATTGCCGACACGAAGAGGAAGCTTGCTGCCAAGTTCGAGTATGCAGTAGAGATCCTGAAGCAGTTCGGGATGATGGACTGCAAGGCCATGGCCACACCTATGGCATCAAAACTAAAGCTATTGAGTGATGCTTCATCAAAGTTGGTTGATGCCACGATGTATCGTCAGATGATTGGGTCCTTGATGTACCTGACGAACACGAGACTAGATATTTGCTTTGCTGTGAACATCTTGAGCCAGTTCCTAACGGATCCTAGACATGTTCACTTGATTGTTGTAAAGCATATTCTAAGGTACCTAAAGGTTACGGTTGATTATGGGCTCAAGTATGATGCGAATCAAAAGTTTAACCTGGAGGGTTATGTAGATTCAGATTGGGAAGGCAGTGCTGCAGATAGGAAGAGCACTTCGGGGTGCTACTTCAGTATGGGATCAGTTGTGATCTCTTGGTTTAGAAGGAAGCAATCCTATGTAGTAGTGAGTACAACGGAAGCAAAGTATGTCGCAACTTGTTCGGCTAGTTGTGAGGCAATATGGCTAAGGAAGCTACTGTTAGATTTATTTGATCTCCAGTTGGATGCTACTTGTATCTTTTGTGACAACCAGAGTTGTGTGAAGTTGTCTGAGAACCCAGTGTTCCATGACAGGTCGAAGCACGTCGAGATCAAGTATCACTGTATCAGGGATATGGTGTAGAGAGGAGCAGTGAAGCTTAGGTATGTTGCCACGGACGATCAGATTGCATATGTGTTGACAAAACCACTAGCTAGAGTGAAGTTTGAGTACTTCAGAGAGAGGCTTGGTGTTCTTCAGATAGAAGATACTTTGAGGAGGAAGTGATGGGACACATTTGCAGTAGCCATTCCAAGCATGGTAGTAGGAGGATCATTTCCATGGCTATGGATGTAAGTGATGTGTGATGAGCATCATGACGATGCTCCAGATGATGTTTTGTATGATGATGATCTCATGATGATGATGTGCATCAAGATGATGTACTGTATGATGATGTGCATCAGGATGATGCACTGTATGATGATGATCAGGATGATCATGTGATGATGATGTGGATTAGGATGATGCACTGTATGATGATGATCAATATGATCATGAGCATCAGGATGATGCTCCGTGCGAGGATGATCATGTTGTTAATGAGTATCAGGATGATACTTCGAGGCCGTGGATATGTGGCAGGTTGTGCAATAGCATATAATAGCTCCCTGGGAGATCTGATAGGTTGAGCAGTAAGCTTGTAATCAGTCCTGGGATGCTCTTTCGAGGTTTTGCGAGGTAGGCATGTAATCAGTCCTAGAGATTCGATAGGTTGTTCTAGGCAGGTAAAAGTCCTGGGATGCTCTTTAGAGATCTTTTAGGTCGCAAGATGCTCTTTTAAGATTTTTCCTATTCACATGTAATCAGTCCTAGAGATCCGATAGGTTGAGTAGTAAGCTCGTAATCAGTCCTAGGATGCTCTTTAGAGATCTTGTCGGTTGTTCTAGGCACATAAAGGATCACGAGATGCTCTTTAAAGGTTTTGTGAAGGTTGCATGTAATTATTCCTAGGAGATCTTATCAGTCGTGCTAAGGCACATAAAGGATCCTGGGATGCTCTTGTCAGGTTTTGCAGAGGCACATAATCTGTCCTGAGATTCCACTTCTATCAGGCCACTCATAGAGATGATGAAGACCTACAGGAGGCTAGGCCTACATCTAGCATGAAAAAGGGATAGCTCTGTAGAAATTCCTATGACGAGAATAATTGAGATATAGCACCAATGATCACGATGACGAGTACAACAGTAGTGATGATGATGCTCTGTGATCCAATGACGATGATACAACTCCAGAATTGAAGACTTGTGCTGATATGTATTGATGACCCATGTCAGGAGAATACCTTCCTAGTTAAGAGGGAGTGTTGATGTATTTGTAACTTCGGAAGATATTCACTTGTATATTATGTTGTACTTTATTGTATCCCCAATGGAGATGTATTATTCCTCCGATTGGAAGTGTCGTCATTTGTATTTGCAAGGGTTGCAAGTTACATTATAAGTGTCGTAACTTATATTTGATGGGTTATTATACCACCTTGGTGGGGTTGGCCTTGTATGAGTCATGTGGATGGGTTATTATGCTTCATTAGGAAGTTGGCCCAGTTAGGGTTAAAGGCAGTTTAAGTTGTTGTATAAATAGAGAGTGTGTCTCTCTCATTTTACTCATTCACTCATCCAACTGACATAGTTGAGAGAGAGGAGTGAGCACAAGTGGAGGAGGAGTGATTGCTAGAGACATCTATATTTTGGGGTTTGATATTTGTGATCTTAGTATTGGTGCTCATTCTATCTCTGAGGAAGATGCAGGGTTTTTCACCTTCTTGGTTTTCCTCGGTGAAATTCTTGGTGACCATTGTCTCTTGTGATTGTTATGTTGTGCTTGTTATTCTCTTAATGATCCTAGATAATATTGAATGAAATTATCGAGAAATTAACAGTCAACATAAGGGTCTAGATTACTCAGAACTTCCAACTTTGGAACCACGTGACATTGTCCTTCAATTCACTCATGGTAGAGGCAAAAAGACAACACAATCTATTTCTCATCGACAATGTCAAGGATTTGAAGATAAGAACTCCATACCACAAAATGAGTCCACAAGTTTCCCTCAAACATCAAGAAATCATCCAACCATTCTTCAAACTCAATGTCCTCAATGTAAACAACCAATGACAAAAAACAATGTTGCTAGACAATAGAGGCAACCTTTGTCTCCAATTGCAGTTGAATGGAATGTTAATGCAAAAAGTGGAAATATTTATGAAAGAATGAACTATGCTCCATAGAATGTGAGGGTCCCATTAGATGTTGCCATTACATCGAATGTTGGGTTGCAAAATAAAAATATGTACCAAAGAATGAACCCATTTTTGCAGAATGAGGCCCTACTTTTCCCTCAAAGATCAGTGATTGACGCTACTATTGTTACAAATCACTCTGAGCAAAGTGCCCGTTGTGTTTCTCAATAACCTAGGGATCCTTTGACTGCATTTACTAATGAAGGGAATCAAAGTGTAGAGTGCAATGGGAAGAAATTTGAAAATGAACCTCTTATGAACTTGGATGCAACTGGAAGACATGAAACAATTGAAATAATTTCATTTCATGAACAAATTGACAGAAATGCAACTATAGAAAATCAAAATTCTACAATTGGTTAAGTTGTAGCAGAAATCCCAGAAGGGTTTTCAACAAATGAAACTATGAATGCTAAGAGAAGGTCACTAGGAAATTGCTTAAGGACACCCTTATTGCATCTTAAGAAGCGATCGGGATGGTATAACCACAGACTAAATGAGGGGAAGAAAAATTTAAAGAAATTGGGAGATGGTTTTCTGGAAAATCACTTGAAGATGCAGATGAGAATGACATTATTGCTGGAATCGGGTACTTCATGAGAAAAAACTATAATGAAGAATCTAAAATTGAGGATGTTCTTGAACATCTAGATGGATTTTTTGATAAAATTTGATCAATTGTTGTGGCAAAGATTCATAAGGATTTTATGCCGAGGAACATGGCTTCAATATTTATCGAATCAAGCATGAATCATAAGGCTTTGCAATGTCCTAAGAGAATTGATACTCATGGTGTGCTAAAGGGGGTTAATCCAACATTAGTTTGTAGCGAAATGAAAAAGTGGAGCAAAGAAGCTGAGGATATTGATCTATGGGTTGGGAGAGAACTTATGGTTTCACATATGGAGTTAGGGTCAAGCAAGTGAATTCACATGCTTCATTTATGGTTGAATCATTTGAAAAGAGGTATGGAACTATAGTCAATGAAGTTTCTTTCAAACTTGGTATTGATTCTCATGTACATTATGATCGAGGTGGGAAGGTGTGTGAGATATTATTCGAGTTACTAGAAGAAAATGGCTTGATGTCTTGTGTAAGCCTTGGAAAATGGGATGGAAAGAAGAATATAGACACGTTTTAGCACATGCTGCTGATCCTGAAAAATGAGGAGAACTTAATGAAACACATAAATAAGCTTTCAGAAGATGGCATCACTATGGTAGATGGAAGGGCTGTGAAAATTAATTTGTTTGAGTGTCATGATATAGTGGCCATATGTATTTTAGTATGCAATAATAGTGTTTCTCCAATGGGAAATCATTTTTGTCCTTGGTGCACATGCCATAAAAGAGTGATACACATGGTTATAGATAAAATCAACATTGGAGAAGGAGATATTATCTGTAGTTTTTCTGAATGTTATGCAATGTCAGTATAATTGCTCCTTGTAAGTTATGCAAATTTATTACAAGTTTTGAAATTATTGTTTATATCTTGCCAAAACATTCCTAATATAACTATGTTCTTGAACTTTACTATAGGAGTTGAATCCTGCTTTGGAACCAAGGAAAGGATTAGATGAGCATATTACAGTCATTCAACCAACCTTATATGGTAGAAAGATGAATATTGTGAAAAACTATCCCACTGATAGAAGAAATGATGAAAAGGTATACACTTTCATGATTGGATCTTAACTAGAAATTAAGATTCTTAGTCTTTCAATAATTTCTACCCTCAAAAAATGTTGGTGCCAATTACAATTAACTCCTGGCTCAATGGCCAAGCTTGTATATTGTTCTCGCGATGCTAGGCAAAACAATTTTGAACATGTTTCGTGAAATTCAAAGAATTGCACAAGATTATGACAAGGTACATCCAACTAGAGGCATGGAGAAAAGAAAATTTGTTCAAATTTGGGAGGAGATCGAGAAATTTGGTGTTCCATGTAAGCCATGAGAACCATACCATCATAAAATCCAACAAGACAATGATCTTAACTATGGGAAATCAGATGGATCAATATTAGAAAAGATCCTCATTCAACATGAGGGAATTTTAAAGGTTTATAATTATGTTAACATATCAAATATTTTTTATGTGGACCTTGACTAACAATAAATGATGTTGCTATTATGTTTTTACTATTTTTGAATGGCTCTCAATGTTATTTACTTTGATAATGAAACTTGGTATTTATTCATATGCATTGAAACTTATGTATTATTTCTAGGTTATTGAAGGCCTACCAGATGAAGAGAAGAATAAAAAGTTGGCGTGGATGTGAAAGTGTTGTATAGAATTCCACATGTTGTAACTGGAAGGGTGTAGGGGGGATGATGTCTATGCATATGAAAAAATGTACGTCAGTTTCATCATATTATCTAGTTTGAATGGTCGTATCATTTCATTCATGACAAACAGTTTGATCCACTGTCATTGCAGGATTGGCTTCCTTGCAAGTGAGTTGTTGTGGTTGTGTTCTTATTGTTTAGGAGATGATATGGTTCCTTATATGCATGTCCAAAGGGCCCATGCTCTTGAGATGACACATTCTATTTGTCCTTATACATTGGGACATTTAAGGAATGAAGTAATGGAGCATAAGCATAGAGAAATGAAAATTTTGAATAGAAACCAAGGAGAAGGAAGAGGAGTCCATAAGGAAAATAGAAGCACATTTGAACATGATAGAATGTTTCTTGTAAATGATATGAGAGCACAATTTTTCAATCTTGTTATGAGATCAGAAGACACTTTCCAAAAGTTTAGACAAAGAAGATTCTTGCCTTAAAATATTAGAAGTCAACTTCGTGTTGAATATGATAAGTCAAGGAATCAATCGAATAAGGAAACTGCAACACAATTGGCATCACAGTTCCCTAATGTCACTTGTCAACAAGTGGAACAACTATTTAAATCATGGGAAAAATAGTCTAAGAAATCATTGATTGCACCACCAACAGTAAGTTTGTCCTATCTTTATATGTTATCTCGTTTGATTTTGAGTTTATAGTGTGAGGAGTCATAATGTGTATGTTTAATTATTAATATGTCCTCCTAGTTCAATAACTATCTTATGAGATCAAAACCAATCAGAAAATATGGAGAAGAGGCTCATCGTGAATCACATCACTTTGGAAAGAACAAGGCAAAAAATGGTGTTAAAACAAAAAACAACAACATGTCTTTCCCCTCAATAGTGAGTATTATATTAATTCAATTCATTACATATCAGCATGTCTTTATCAATCTAATTGATTTGTGGTTGAAGTTACAACTTTTGCTCAAACTCTGACTTTTTCCACCTCGTTGATCACATGAAATGAGCCAATCCGGTGTGATCAAACACAACAAATTCAAGGGGAACTTGGTTTTGATACCCTCATGATGGATGATGACAATAACAATAAAACTTTGGGTCATTCATCATCGACAAAAGAGGCATTGGAGACTAGTCAAATACAAGAATTGAATGGAGCAACTATTATTGATATGCCATTAATGGAATCTATGATTCACAATAGAAGGTGTCTTTCATCCTCAATAAATGGGGCATCACAAAGTGATGATGAACAAGAAATTCAAGGGACGGCCCTTGGCATCCAAGTATTGGAAGCTAACAATCATATTAAAATTGGTCTTGATAAACTAAGTATGAGACAACCAAAAAAGAGAAAAGTACAAAATGATCATAAAGCAACATTGTATGCAAAGTGGTGAAGAACATAACATTCGTAATGAAATGGAATTCATATAGTCTTAATATATTAAAAGACCTATTTTGTTGATATTTATGGCCTTAATGTTTTAAAAGACTTGTTTTGTTGAAAAGTCCAAAATGATCATAAAGCAACATTGTATGCAAAGTGGTGAAGAACATAACATTCATAATGAAATGGCATTCATATGTTTTTAATATACTAAGAGACCTATTTTTTTGATATTTTGGTGATATTTATGGCCTTAATGTATTAAGAGACCTATTTTGTTGAAAAGTCCAAAATGATCATAAAGCAACATTGTATGCAAAGTGGTGAAGAACATAACATTCGTAATGAAATGGAATTCATATGGTCTTAATATATTAAGAGACCTATTTTGTTGATATTTTGGTGATATTTATGGCCTTAATGTTTTAAAAGACATGTTTTGTTGAAAAGTCCAAACTGATCATAAAGCAACATTGTATTCAAAGTGGTGAAGAACATAGCATTCATCATGAAATGACATTCATATGGTCTTAGTATATTAAGAAACCTATTTTGTTGATATTTTGGTGATATTTATGGCCTTAATGTGTTAAAAGACCTGTTTTGTTGAAAAGTCCAAAATGATCATAAAGAAACATTGTATGCAAAGTGGTGAAGAACATAACATTCGTAATGAAATGATATTCATATGGTCTTAATGTATTAAGAGACCTATTATTGTTGGATATAGCTCTGAAATAATTCTATTATTAGGCTTTTAGAAGGCTAAAACATGCACAGGTTGAAGGATACTAGGGCTGCCATGATTACTGGGTGCTTTTAGAATCCAAAATCAACGAGAAAATTCTAGAATAACAAGCTGGTATGCCGACAACATCCCTAGATTTATAAACGATGAGGTTTAGTGCTTCTTTGAGGTCCGAATTGTGCACAAATTGCCCATAATTAACCCAGAAATGCCTCTCAATGCTATTAGGAGTTTAGAAACATGTTTGAGAATTTATTTTAAAACCCAGAATGTGCCCAAATTTGAGAAAATATTGCTTACTGTCCCTTTTATGCCCTTAAATCAACAGTCCTAAAAAGTCCTCGGAATTGCCTAGAGCATGCTCATCATCATTCCCAAGCATCCAACTAGGTTCTCTCCATGACAAAGCAAGTAACCAAGAAAAAATACATGGGTACATCAAGGTTCCATGATCATGTCACTGCCACTGAATTTGTGATGCAAATCATAAGTGGATACCCATGCAAAATGGGGGGTAACAGTTCGACAGCTTGGTGAGGGTGGCCTCTATGAGAGTTGTATAAAAATACAAACTTTATAATGTGGAAACAAGAGATCCACTTAAATATGTTGCGAAGCATCTATAGATTCATCTATGGAAAATAGTGGGACGAATTCTATGGACCTGTCCATATAAACTCCATCAAAGAAGGTGAGGAAGCACTTAGCTCCATGAAAAAAGTGGTCATAGGTGCAAAAATGTCACTATGAAATTGTTGAGAATAATTCCTCACATGATAATAAAGTATAAACCAAAGCATTGACTGTAGAACCACTAACTCCTAGACATAAAGAAGATCTCAATATAAAAACAAGGACTTCATAAACATGAATACCATAAGAATCAGGACTAAATAAACATGAATACCATACTTCATAAGCATTGACTGTAGAACCACTAAAGCTTGGACATAAAAAGTAAGACAACTAAAAACATTTTTCATTATATGTCGATAAATACAAAACTCCATCATACAAAAATTAATTTTAAATTATCTGTCGATAAATACAAGACTCCATCACATAAAAATGCATTTTTCGTTGTCTGTTGATAAATACAAATCACCATCATAAAAAAATGGGTTTTCTGTTATCTATCGATAAATACATATATACATTGAGTTATACATGTCTAGCATGTTTTTGAGATGGATGCAATCCCTCATCTTGAGCAGAAGACAAATATGAATGGTCTCTCTTTCCTTTTGTAGAATACTGTAATTGTTTTGGAGTTGTATAAGGCATGTTTTGCAATTTGTTTTCAAGCTCTTTAACTCTCTGTGTAATTTTTTTTAATTTCCAAGCAAAACAGTTTTTTCCTCCATCAGTTTGTTCAACATTTCCACATTTTGCTTATACTTCGTTGATTCCTGTTTTTACTTGACCTCCAATTATTGTCTAGTATTTTGAAACTGATCTTTAACTTCAGTCAATTCACATTTCAGATTCTGTATTTCTTTCTCATGCTCTTTTACCCTCAACTCTGTCTCATTGGGAATGATAAGAATTGCCATCATCACAATAGCTAGACCTTGTAATTCCTTCTTCAAATCAACAATTATGGAATTAAGTTTTTGAATTTCCATATCACATCCCAAATGTTGAACTTTTCGACCGTCGAAGAGTTTTGATTCCAGCTCTCTTATTTTTGCATATTTTCCATCCATCTTCTCTTTCATTTCTTTATATAATGGTGATGAGCAAAACACATCACCTAGTGCAATGCTCGTTGAGAAGCATGCTTGTAGCATCTTCTCTCAATTTTCTAAGGACTTCTCTTGTTCTTCTAAGAACATTGTACTTGTATGTGGTTTTATCCTTCTACCCTTACCCTCGTCCCCTTTGGTACCGTTACCTTCACCCTCACCACCTTATTCACTGTAAAAAAAAATTCCTCTCCTTTGGTTTTTAAGTTCCAGATATTCAAAGATCCTTTCAAACTTTTTTCCTCTCCGCTTATCATCTTGCTTAGAAATGGTTTTTCTCAAACTGGAAATTAATGATTCTAACTCTCCAACTTTTTTTCCATGGCTTCCCTTCCACTCTTTCATCTTAAACTGATATTCTTGTATTAACTGTTCATTTTCTTTAATTTTCTTCTAAAATAACTGTAAAGGACCCATTTTTGTCCTTATTTGTGGTACATTGAAAATAGGTGGTCTTTTTTTGAACTCTTCTTTGAGTTCACTCACTTCGGCATTAGCTTTTTCCAAATCCTCTTTATACACAACTCGCACTGACTCAATTTCATTTTCAACTTCATCGGTGATTTTGTGTACCTCTTTAGATAATAGTTCAACCATTTCTTCTCTCTCTTTTATAATTATGTTTGCTTTGAATTGATTATCCACAACTGTCTTTTGCAACACTGCTATCTGTTTGAGGCATTCTATAATATTATTATCTTTTCTCAAGTACTCTTCCGCACAATTGCATATATTGGAAGCTTGTTCCTTGAAATGCTCCATTTTATCATATAGGATGAAGACGTATCTACTATGAAACTTATATGATGGAATGCCTAAATGCATAGTGGAATCCCTTGAATCGGATTTGGAAGAAAAATCATACTCAATTTCCAACTGTTTAGGAGGAATTCTATCAAGAACCTCTTGAGAAATGGAAAAGTGAGCAGTAGTTTGTTCCATTTTGTTGCATGTCACCTCCTCCCAATGACCTATATCTATATGTCCATGTAACTCTTTTAAGGTTGTGGTAGCACGAACTACATCAATTGTGAAAAAATCAGGAGACTGTACTCGTAATTCATCATGGTGCTCAGAACTTTGTATTGGCGATTCCTCATTCTGTTCAAGAGGATGCAATGGTAATTCCCCATGGTGCTCGGGAGATTGTACTAATTCCTCGTACTGATGAGAAGACCGTGTTGATGTATTTGTAACTTTGGAATGTATTTCATATATATATATTGTATTCCTATAGAGATGTTATTATTCCTCTATACGGAAGTGTTTGTATTCCTATAGAGATGTTATTATTCCACTATACGGAAGTGTTGTCATTTATATTGTAAGTGTCGTAACTTATCCTTGATGGGTTATTATACCACCTTGTTGGGGTCGGCCCTGTATAAGTCATGTGGGTTAAAGGGTTATTAGACCACCCTATTGGGGGTCGGCCCTATCATCATTATGTTATGTGGTTAAGTTAAGGCCGACCTAGTAAAGGTTATTGGGAAAGTCAAGTCAAGTATAAACAGAGTGCAGGAGGCACTCTATTTGATCATTCACTTTCTCTCACACACACTCATTGGAGAGTGGCGTACTAGTGGAGGAGGAGAATCTATTGCTAGGAGGACTATCTCTTATACTTGGGTTGTATCATTTCTCTCTCTATCTCCGAGGAAGTTGCAGGATTTTTCACCTTCTTGGTTTTCCCTGGTGAAACTCTGTGTCTCTTGTGTGCTTGCATTATTCTGTCCATGATTGATATGTTGTAGATATGCTGTACATGTCATTCTCTTAGTTAATATCTTATATCAAATTGAAAATTATGAAAAAATAACATGGTATTAGAGCTAGCCTGAAAGAAAGCATGGTATGGCATTTATGATAGTAGTTGCATTTGCAAAGCTAGGGCTTAATATAGCAAAAACCAATCATCATAGAACTTTCGCTATAAATACATTTTGGCAAGGTTTCAAGATCTAAAAATATTACAAGTCGAAGACAAGATCCCCATGTACCTTGTATCCAAAGGGAAACCTCTAATTCGTTGTACTTTGTGATTTATGATCTATACAATATATGGTTTTTGCCTCTTCCAGATCTGAGTCATAAACAGGTGACCTAAGAAAAAAGGTCATAAATTGGGATAGGAAGCTCCAAATGAAATTTATTAAAAAGTGATAGGTAGGGAATGAACTTTACTTCCACAGGCCGAAGGTTCAGAGGCTGAAAGTGAGCCAGTGACATGTGTCACTCTGTACAAGTTCGCTCTCCTGTTTTATCCCATAAACAAGTCACGTTGCGACACTTGGCATAACTCTCTCTTAGAGAATCCATTTGAGGTCAGACCTGTGGGGTTGGAAAGATAACAGGCTAGGATACCACAGGAAAAATTTTGAGACCCCCTATATCAGAAATTTCAGAGTTACATCAGAAACAATCAGGTGCATATTTCTGTCAAAACAGAATTGGATTTTGAGCAACTTCATTCATGGCTCCGGGAATTTAGGGTTTCGGAGAATGTTGTAATTTTTGTATTGGAGACCACGGCTGGATGCTCCTCATCAAAATAAAAATTTAAAGACCAAGATCAAATTTTTTGTTTGGGCAAAAGGTCGGGCTTGATCAAACCCTAGTTCAGGATTTTGATCGGAAAGGTGGAAAATTAGGGCTTCTGAAAAAGTTGGAATTTTTGAAATTTGTGACCACAGCTGAAAGCTCCTCAGAAAAATCAAATTTTAGAGCTTTGGATCAAACCTTTTGGTTGGGTAGAAGGGTGTGCTTTATCAAACCCTAGTTTGGGATCTTGTCTAGAAGATCCGAAAGTTTCAAAGGCAATTTTGAGGGGTGAAACTTTGCAGTTTTCAAATTCTGAGTATACCAGCTTGATCAGGTCATCAAGGCACATCTTTCTATCCTTTTAGAAGTTTGAAATTCAAAGCTTGAATTTTTAGGGTTTCTCTAACAAACCATAATCCAGCTCCAAATCGAGTTTCTACAAATCAAGTGGATTGGATTAATCCTAGAAGAGAATGGATTGGTCACCTGCAAAAGTGAAGAAGTTCCTGTTTCAGAGTGAGATGAGGCTAAGGCCTTATATAAGAAGATTACAAGCAATCTCGACAGGTATGACTTATCTAGGTATGTTTCGAGTATTGTTCATGATTAAGCTTATGGTATGTTTGTCTTCATTAAGGTTAGTACAATCTTGATTAACTTTAGACTTGTTGTATCACGTTAATAAAATATGAATGCATGATACAAGATATTCATTGATTAGGGTTTTGACACTTATGATTGTACTAATGCATTGTGGTGTTGTATGAGGTTGATGTTGCCCACTAACATGAAAGGTACATCAAGAAAGACAATTCATGTTCTAGTTCAAGAACATATGACCATGGTGACATGAAGACAAAGATTCATCCATTGTCATGGATCACATAGAAGATCTACTTACGAGGTATGTATAACTTGGTTCTATAATGGTTAACCTATGAGATATGCAGGTTACTAGCACAAGTGATTGAAGAGAACAAGAAGACATTATGCGGGTATGTTAGACATAACTAGCTAGCATGCTAATCCAGGTATGTTTTTCCTATATCAAATTAGAATCCTACCTTGTGTTAGGATGTTATGTTGTTGTATGGTTGATAATGATTATTCATGAAGTTAGAAATGTATGTAATCAAGGGTTTATGCATATTATGTTTCTTACTTTGATTGATGATATGACTAACCATAAGATTTCTATGGTCAAATGAGAATATGTGTGAGTAAAATAAGTACTCCCTGAAACCTTCAATACTAATGCTTGTTTGAAATGATCATGACCATACATGTTTAAGATTAGTTAATAGTATGAGACCTTGAGGATAACACAATGATGATACTAGTAAGTATGCATAGTGATTGAAGATGGATATAAGTTCAAAGACAGCTAATCCAGGAAGAAAAGATCAAGAGGGAGCACACTCCATTAGTTCCTGCAAGGAAGCAAACATTGAGAGGGAGTCCACCATACAACCAAACAAAGATAAGTATTTGAATTATCATTTCTTGCATACTTGTTTGTTTAAATAATATTGTTCAATAATGTTCCTAAACTTAGGGTGTGTATTATGCATATTAGAATAATTGCATTAATGAACAATATACTACTAATATGCATGTGATGGGTAAGTGGCCTATGGCACTGTATAACATTCCATTGCTACTTATCTAGAATGAAACCTCTTTGCTGACATGTTGGGAGTTGTGCACACTCTTAACAATGTTCTGGTAGAGATTGGAAGGCATCTAGAAAGTTACGGGATATGGATAAATGTTGTATTGAAGCATTGGCTAAAATAATTGCATGACTGTATGACATATTTATTTATGTGTAAGAATTTGTTCTGAAAACTATGAGATGTTTCTAATCATGCAATTTAACTTGCTTTGTAGGAAACATCGTATATCATCACCTACAAAGGAAATACTACAACTTTTGTTCCAACAACAAAGCTATCTATTGAAGAATATGAAGTTCCTAGGATTCGGGATGAAGTAATGATCGAGGAATACCAGTCGATCATGAAGAATGATGCTTGGGATGTGGTCCCAAGACCAGATGGGAAGTCTGTGGTGACTTCCAAGTGGATCTATAAGATCAACCATGCTGCAAATGGTAGCATAGAAAAATATAAGGCAAAGATTGTAGCTCGTGGCTTCTCCCAGAAAGAGGGGATAGACTATGAAGAGACTTTTGCTCCTGTAGCCAGATACACTTCCATTAGATCAGTACTTGGTCTATCTGCAGTGATGAAGTGGAAGATACACCAGATGGATGTCAAGACAACTTTCTTGAATGGTGTAGTCGAGGAGGAAGTGTATGCGGAGTAGCCACTTGGTTTCGAGACACATGACAGGGAGTCATATGTGTGCAGGTTGAAGAAAGCCTTGCAGCAAGATCTTACGACTTGGTATGGTAGCATAGACATCTTTCTATCCAGTTTGGGCTTTACCAAGAGTAAAGCGGATTCCAACCTTTACTACAAGGTTGAGGAAGGAAATCCAATGATACCACTTTTGTATGTGGATGACCTATTTGTAACAGGTGAGGATGGGTTGATTGTCGATACCAAGAGGAAGCTTGCTGCTAAGTTCGAGATGAAGAACTTTGGGATGATGCACTATTTCCCAGGCATGGAGGTGTGGCAGAGTGCAGATGGGATCTTCCTTGGACAAGGGAAGTATGCATTAGAGATCCTGAAGAGGTTCAAGATGATGGACTGCAAGGCCATGACCACACCTATGGCATCAAACCTAAAGCTTCTATGTGATGCTTCATCTGATCCGGTTGATGTCACTATGTATCGTCAGATGATTGGGTCCTTGATGTACCTGATGAACACGAGACTAGATATTTGCTTTGCGGTGAACACAATGAGCCAGTTCCTGACAGATCTCAAAGGTGTTCACCTGGTTGCTGTAAAGCATATTCTGAGGTACCTAAAGGGTACAGTTGACTATGGGCTCAAGTATGATGCGAATCAAAAGTTTAACCTATAGGGTTATGATTCGGACTACGCGGGCAATACTGTAAATAGGAAGAGCACTTCTGAGTGCTCCTTCAGTATGGGATCAGGTGTGATCTCTTGGTTTAGCAGGAAGCATTCCTGCGTAGCACTGAGTAAAACTGAAGCAGAGTATGTTGCAACTTATTCAGCTAGTTGTGAGGTAGTATGGCTCCAGAAGCTACTGTATGAGTTATTTGGTCTCCCGCTAGAGGCTACTGGTATCTTTTGTGACAACCAGAGTTTTGTAAAGCTGTCTGAGAACCCAATGTTCCATGATAGGTCGAAACACATTAAGATCCAATATCACTATATCAAGGATATGGTGCAGAGAGGAGTACTGAAGCTCTTGTATGTTGTGATGGATGAGCAGGTTGCAGATGTGCTGACAAAACCACTAGCCAGAGTGAAGTTTGAGTAATTCAGCAACAGGCTTGGTGTTCTTCAGATTGACGATGCTTCGAGGAAGAAGTGATGGACACATTTGCTGGAAGCCATTCCAAGCATGGTGAGAGGAGGATCCTTCCCATGATTGTGGATGTAAGCACTGGATGATGAGCATCAGGACAATGCTCCAGTTACTGCTCTATATATGCAACATATTGGATGCTTGATATGATCGGTTGGATCATGTGTATGTATATGCATCATGTTGGATGCTTGTTATGATCAGTTGGATCATGTATATGTATATGCATCATGTTGGATGCTTGGACCATGTATTTGTATATGTATCAGGTGGATTCGTTGTATGATCAGGAAGATCATGTATGTTGATATATATTAGGTGGATACAATGTATGATCAAGTAGATCATGTATCTGTGTATGTATCATGTGGATACATTGTATGATCAGGTGGATCATGTATGATGATATGTATCATGTAGATACTTGGTATGCATCAGGTGGATGCATTGTATGATCAGGATGATCATGGATGACGAGCTTCAGGATATTGCTCCAGATGACATGCATCAAGATGATGCCGTGATGATGATCATGTACATCAAGACGATGTATGATGAGTAGCATGTTGATACTCTGTGGCCGTGGATAGGTTGTGCAAGGGCAGCATGTAATAAGTCCTGGATATCTGGACAGGATGAAAAAGGCCTCAGATGCTCTTTAAGGATATTGCTTGGCAAGACACTCTTTTAAGGTTTTGCTAGACCACATGTAATAAGTCCTGGAGATCTAGATAGGATGAAAAAGGCCTCAGATGCTCTTTAGAGATCTTGCTTGGCAAGCCACTCTTTTAAGGTTTTGTGGGGACCACATGTAATAAGTCCTGGAGATCTGGACATGATGAAAAAGGCCTCAAATGCTCTTTATAGATATTGCTTGGCAATACACTCTCTTAAGGTTTTGTGGTAGGGGTCACATGTAATAAGTCCTGGAGATATGGAAAGGATGAAAAAGGCCTCAGATGCTCTTTAGAGATTATGCTTGGCAAGACACTCTTTTAAGGTTTTGTGACAGTCACATGTAAAAGATCTTGGGAGATCTGATAGGTTGAGCTGTGTGCTCGTAAAATGCCTGGGATGCTCTTTCGAGGTTTTGTTGATGCATGTAATCAATCCTGAGGATTCCACAGTATGGCCAGTGATGATGAAGACATGCAGGTGGTGGGCCTACATCCAGTATGAAAAAGGACTGGCTTTGTAGAACTTCCTATTACGAGTAGTTCAGAGATTGATTGAGATAGCAGCAGCAATGATGATGACGATGATTCGATGTTGATGATCCAGTGACGATGATCCAGAGAAGAAGACTTGTGCTAGAAGACCTATGTCGAGAAATACCTTCCTAGTTAAGAGGAAGTGTTGATGTATTTGTAACTTCGGAATGTATTTCATATATGTATATTGTATTCCTATAGAGATGTTATTATTCCTCTATACATAAGTGTTTGTATTCCTATAGAGATGTTATTATTCCTCTATATGGAAGTGTCGTCATTTATATTGTAAGTGTCGTAACTTATACTTGATGGGTTATTAGACCACCTTGTTGGGGTCAGCCCTGTATAAGTCATGTGGGTTAAAGGGTTATTAGACCACCCTATTGGTGGTCATCCCAGTCAGCATTATGTTATGTGGTTAAGTTAAGGCCGACCTAGTAAAGGTTATTAGGCAAGTAAAGTCAAGTATAAATAGAGTGCGGGAGGCACTCTATTTGATCATTCACTTTCTCTCACACACACTCATTGGAGAGTGGCGCACTAGTGGAGGAGGAGAAGCTGTTGCTAGGATGAATATCTCTTGTACTTGGGTTGTATCATTGCTCTATCTATCTTTGAGGAAGTTGCGGGGTATTTCACCTTCATGGTTTTCCCCGGTGAAACTCTGTGTCTCTTGTGTGCTTGCATTATTGTGTCCATGATTGATATGTTGTAGATATGCTGTAGATATGCTATACATGTTATTCTCTCAATTAAGATCTTAGATCAGATTGAAAATTCTGAAAAACTAATAGACTATACTACAAATTCCTCATTATGTTCCCTACTATTACATTTCCTAACGTATGTTTTATAAACAGGTGGTTTTGGAAAAGATATATTTTCATGCTGGTTGATATCACCAATATATGTTTCAGTAACATGGGGTCAACATAAATCAATAATTTTTTGAGGTGTGCTCGGGAAACTAAATTTAACCTTCCTTAATTGGCTCTCTTACAGGGTAGAGTGGATTTTCTTAGCCAATAGATAAGGAATATCTACAGGTATATCTTCCACCCAATGTATCACTACCCACATACATTCACCTGTAATGTCCTTCCTATGATGATTTAGAAACTTCCTAAGGACAATATGAATCAATGTTTAGTATATTCCAGGAGGGACATCTTGCATTCTTTAACCATTCCCCAGAACATATATTTCTCTCCCACAAATTTTATTGGCCATCTGGTTCTTCTTCTGTCTGGGGGTTTTTCAAGAGCTTAAAATCGCTCACCCTCTGTGTGGAATATTTGTAGCTCGGGAAACCAAATCAAGTTCGAGGTTTACCCGCTTCCCAAAAATTTCGAGTTCCATATTCCTAGCATCATATTTCAAAATTACCTCATCTATCTCCTCATCAACATAATTGAACATTCCAAACAAAAAGTTGAAAACTTCTACTTTCCTCAAGATAGTTTCCATACCTAGTGGCCAAATATTTGCATCTCTCCATGCATCATAATACTCTTGGAATTTACTTACTGTTATCCTAGCATCTGTGGATGCATGTGTTTCAACTATGGTTGCAGAGGAGGATGCCTGTGTTTCAACTATGCTCGTGGTAGAGGATGCAATTGTTTCAAGTTCGGCCATGGTTGTTTAGGTTAGAAGCAGAGGTGAGGTGATGCATGCAAACTGTATTTCAGGCTCATAAATTATTCCCGTAAAGAGTATTTCAGCAACAAAACGCTTTGCTTGTGTATTTCCAAGCCATAATTCATGACTTGGGCATGCACTTTTCCCTAAGCTGACATCCGACTTTTAATATTTTTTCAGGCCTTGTCATCGGAGGGAATTTTATAAATTGGTTGTACTTTGACATAAAAAAAGTGCACAAACATAAGCTTTCATTTTATATAAATGGGTTGTACTTTGGAATTTATAAACTCGTTGTACTTTGACATAAAAAAGCGCATAAACATAAGCTATCACTTTTCAGTACTTGGCCATTTTTGCCAAAGGGGAGCATTTTATGGCATGGTGCAAACTACATTTATTGGTTGTTTTGGAAGGCCATTATCTTCTTGGACAATGAATTTTTATCAGGAATGAGTCGATGGTCAAGTGCATAAATCATCGACCTGACATATTATTCTATTCAAATTTTCTTATCCCTTAAAGGTGAAAAATTTTGGGCATTTTCTTGAGGCCATTTAGGCCAATTTTAGGTGCAAAATTGTCTGAGTGGCTATTTTGGCAGGCCAATATATTATTTACCAGAGCCTATTTTCCAAGACTGAGACTATATTCAGGTGCATTGGTCATCCACCTACAAGATGGTTCCCTCAGAATAATTATCTCTCTCTCTGAGGAAATGGCGGTCATTTTCCAAAAGCCACTTGAGCCATATTTTTAGTACTTAGCCTTCTTTGGCAAAGGGGGGGCATAAAATGGGAGGGTGCAAAAAATGTTGATTGGTTGTTTTTGTGGGCCATTATCTTCTTGGCCATATACCTTTTATCGTGAATGAGTCAATTTCAAAGTGTGTAAATCCTCCACCTGAAAGATTATGTTTTTCGATAAATTTAATCCCTCATTGGTGAGAACTAGCGGGAATTCTCCTAAGGGCATTTAGGCCAGTTTTAAATGCAAAAAAAGTTGAGTGCTTGTTTTGGTAGGCCAATATTTTCTTCACCAGTGACTTTTTTCCAAGACTGAAACTATATCCAGGTCCATTAGTAATCCACCTACAAGATGGTTCCCTCTAGAGAGTTATCTCTCTCTATGTGTGGAAATGGCGGTCATTTTACCAAAGCCACTTGAGACATATTTTCAGTACTTAGCCATTTTTTCCAATGGCGAGCATTTTCTAGAATGGTGCAAAAGAGGTTGATTGGATGTTTTGGAAGGCCATTATCTTCTTGGCCATAGAAATTTTATCGAGAAGGATTAAATTCTCAAGTGTGTAAATCCTCCACTTGAAAGCTTATGTTGTTAGATAAATTTAATCCCTCACTGGTGAGAACTGGAGGGCATTTTCCTAAGGCCATTTAGGCCAGTTTTAAGTGCAAAAAAGGTTGAGTGGCTATTTTGGCAAACCAACATTTTCTTCACCAAAGAATTTTTTCCAAGACTGAAACTATATTCAGGTGCATTAGTCATCCACCTATAGGATGGTTCCCTCCAAATAGTTATCTCTCTCTCTTTGAGGAAATGGCAATCATTTTCCCAAAGCCACTTGAGCCATATTTTCAGTACTTAGGAAATTTTTCCAATGGGGAGCATTTTCTGGAATGGTGCAAAAGAGGTTGATTGGATGTTTTAGCAGGCCATTATCTTCTTAGCCATAGACCTTTTATCGAGAAGAATTAAATTCTCAAGTGTGTAAATCCTCCACCTGCAAGATTATGTTGTTCGATAAATTTAATCCTGCACTGGTGAGAATTGGCGAGAATTTTCCTAATTCCATTTAGGCTAGGTTCACTAGTACATGTGGACATTTTTGCCACAGAAAATCATTGCTATTGCAACACTTTTCCGCTGCTATAACGACAAACGGGACTCTTTGTTTTCATGGCACTAATTTCGTCACTGTAGCAACACTTTCGAATGTTCATGGCTACAACATTCATGGCTATAGCATGGAACTTTTGTGGCTATAGCGATGGATGTTTATATTTTAAAAAAACAAAAATGAAGCGATCTACGTCTCTCTAGTGACGAACGTTCGTGGCTATAGCACCGAAAGTTCGTGGCTATAGCAACGGTTATTCATATTTAAAAGAAATAAGTGAACCGATCTCCATCTCTCTAGCAATGAATGTTCATGGCTATAGCACCGAAATTTCATGGCTATAGCACTGAATGTGCATGGCTATAGTGACGGATATTCATATTTAAACGAAATAAGTAAAGCGATCTCTGTCTTTTTAGCAACGAGCGTTCATGGCTATAGCACCAAAATTTTGTGGCTATAGAGCCGGATTCTCATATTTAAAAAAAATATGTCCATCGCTATAGAAATGACAAGCCCCAGCAAGTTTCGACGAACTTGCTATACTAGCGACAAAAATTTCCATTGCTAGTATAGCAAGTTCGTCGAAACTCGTCGGGGCTTGTCGTGTCTATAGAGACGAACATGTCTGTTTTAAAAAAAATAATAATAAATAAATTTGGAGGTGATTGCATACAACAACAGAAGTCAATTATCTGTTATCCCCACCCCATCATTTTAAATATCTACAGAACACTCGTAAAGATCTACAACAACAAAAGTCAATTATCTGTTATCCCCACCCCATCATTTTTAGCGCTTGTTACATAATTATTCTTTGTAGCTTCCTCCTAAATCGAAGCTTTGTTAAATGCACATTTTTCCTCATTATGTGTTTGAAGTTCTGAAATAGAAAGAAATGTATGATGATAAGATAGACACTTGCTTTGGGATGTCCACACAAGCTCCAAGCATTCATGTCATGTGTTCCTTTTATTCAATTGGAAGCAAATGTCAAGGAAGATGTGCAACTCTAGTGCAGAAATAGAGGATGATCTTGCTCAGCAGACTGGTCATATGAATCCAGGCTTTGGAGAGAATGTTGAAGTAACTAGAACTAGCATAGAAATACAAAATAGTTTTACTAAATACAATCTTATGAACTTGGAATCTGAACATAGTTTTAAAAAAACTAGAACCGGCATGAAAATAAAGAATGATAATTACAAGAAAGCTTGTCTTATCAACCAGGAATCTGAAATCAGTATTAATGTAGGATGGACAGTTGAAGCAACAACACAAGATGGAGGGCAACCAAAGTCTTGTAATGAGCAATGCATCATGACTTCAGATTTAGGTATTTGTAAAATTGGTTCTCACTGTCATTTGAAGCTGCATAATTAACATGCAATAGAGTTCTCAGTTCAGGTTTGATATGCTCATCTTTGGGTCATATATATGTTTCTGTTATGTTCCATCCTTTCTGAAAATGTTTTGTTAACATGGTATTTTTACTCTTTTTAAATAGAGGACTGGCTTTAACTCTTTGCTTAATGATTTGGAAAGTATGAAGCAAGATAATTTAATTTATTGGTGTATATTTAGATTCTGAAGTTCAGAGTGAAATAGCAGTTACTGACAAAAAGGTCTCCGAAGGAACAATTACTCCTATCTATTGATAATGGCATGGAGCTAAACGTTAAAAATTAAAATAGTTTACTGAACATGTAATACCCTTGTAAGTTGTAGGTGGTGCAGCATAAATGTAACATTTATTAGGCTGTTTTATTGTAGGGAATCCTAGCACCCAAGGTGGAGGAAAAATTCATTATCTTGAAAACCTTGAAAAGGATGTCAAGGAAGCAACAAAAGCAAGGTCATATGTGCTATGCATGACATGAAAAGTTTCTAACAAAGATGCAAAAGAGACTGAGAAAGACAATTTCAAGGTCAAGACTTTAGAGATTAGTCTTGAATCTGTTTCATCGACAATTGGAGAGTGTGCGCTCTCATAGGGTGGTGTGTTCCCAGGTGATGGTAAAGAGTCTGCCAATGATTGTGATCTTTCTTTGGTGCAGTATTCACGCCAATCTAAGGATGGTCAAGTTGGGGCAGAAAGACATGAAACAAAACATTAACCTTTAGGATGTTTAAAATGCAAGGATGCAGAGGTTGAATCCAAAACATTTGAAGCTGGAATCCAAAAATATCGCAGTATGTCCCAAAGTCATGGTATATCTACAGTTAGATTTCATTCAGGAAAGGTTTTCTCTGAAGAGAGAAGGAAATCTCCTGCTATTGTGCCTAATTCTGAACATGAGAAACCTTTGAAAGCTAGGCAACCCAATGAAATATCTCAGGTGCAATTTTAAAATTTGTATCCAATATCCACTATAAAGCTCACATTAATTATTATGGGGATATGGTGTTATCATTCCATGGTTATCTTTGAAGTGGATGCATTGTTTCTTTCAATTATAAACCTGGATTTCCTTTCCATTCCTCTTAATTTTTTTCAATTTTGTTCTGTGCAGAACAATGTCTTGGAAGACTTAACTGAATGTAGATGAGGTCAACTTGAAGATCCTATTTTGACCAAGACCTTCCAAAATGAGGTAGAGAACAATGGTAACAGAAACTTTGTTGTCTGTGAATTGCACTCAATGTCTCAAAAAGGAAACTATTATCAAACTACTAGTCAAGGAAATAAAGAGGAAAGACATCTTGTCATATCTTTGAATGAGCTGGACAGGAGCTCCAATGAAAGACTAGAAATGGGTTTCTGTATTACAATGGATGGGAAAGCTGCACCAATGAACTCAGAAAATTGTTTACTTAGCATCACTTTGCCATCAAGTGCACGTCTTCCTGATATTAACAAACAATGCCCATCGTTAAGTAATGTTTCAACAAGGACTTTATCAGATTTGAATACCATAGTAGTACCAGTATCAACCTCAATTCAACAACCTTTCACTGATTCACAACAACTCCAATTGTGTGCACAAATTCTTGTGTGTGGATCTCTTTATGTGAGTTATTTTTAATTTCTTTGAGTCATCTCAATTCGCAACCTTTGTTACACTTTTAATTGACATATTTTTTTGTAGCTGGTGATGTTGATTGTCTGAGAATTTTTTTATATGACTAATTATGCTTGAAGTCCAATAGGCATCGCCTGTGGTTTAAATCAGAGCTGCTTTACTTGGACCTTGAAGGTTCACAACTTATGGGGGACATTTGAGCTCTGACCTTGTTTTGACATGTATCAGTTAGCAACATAGCATATAAGAACAATAATAATAGCTAGTATTTGATGATAACAATGACAATATTAATGGCTCATGCTCTTCAGAGAGATCAATGCTAATGTTATAATGAATTTCTTTTCTCAGTGAGGGATCGTTGCCAGAAGAATCTATGATGACAACAACTTTTGGCAATATTATTGGTATATATTTTCTACTCAGATGTTTGTTATCATTCCCATTCTGCCTACTTTTCTTATTGAAATGTATTTGGTCTAAAGAATCTCTTCATAGCACTTACGATTCCAACCATGCATGGTCCAAGCAATCTGATAACGTCCCCAATGTGGTTTTTCAGCAACTTGTAGTGGTATTGATTCATCCAATCACAGGAAGAATTTGTGGGTACAATCTTGGTGTTTGGCTGCAGCAAAAATACAAGTGAATATATGCAGTAATGCTTGTAAGGCACACACTCCCAAAACTTCACGATGGAATATATCATCAGTTTTAGCTAGCACTATGTTTGAAGGTGCTATGCAAACTGTGAGTCCTGCTCTGAGTTTCCTGATGCAAGATTTATGGGCATAAGGTCAGTTGATTTAGCAGCTGCAAAAAGTCATTGTTCAAGTAGTAGATTGGAAAGCTCTCCTAATATGGGGAGGATTGGGCACATGAACAATCCATCAACCATTATGAGTTCACCATTTCCTGTATGGACTATGCCGACTCCCATTCACAAGGGAGTTCAATTAATCAGTGCTGCAGAAAACCTTTACCTAGATTCTCCCCAAATCACTCCATCAAGGCATATTTCTCTAATCACACAGCTTGGAAAGTATGCAATGGGAGCCCTGCTTATTGGACTTCTTGTAGTCCATATTTACCCTAGGTAACTGCTCGAGCAAAATCTGAGTCTGAATTGTCATTTTCTCCCTTTGTTGTGTCCGAACCTATTCATGAAACCCTTAATGATAGTAGTTCAGTACCACTTTTTGTGCCTTATAAAATTAATGCACCTCCGGTTCCTTCTATTTCTTCTACTATGATTGGAACTACTATTCCTTTTTTTGGTACTGATGATAAGATGGAAGCCCAAAAAGGTGGCATGGGAATTGAAAGACAGTTGAGTGTTGAGCAGAGACCTAGAAAGAGGAGGAAGAGCCGTGTATTAGAGGAAATTGACGAAACTAGCAGGTTGACTCCTGCAAGGTTGACAATGCCCGCCTCTGGTGGATCTATACCTTTGCCTACGTCTCAGGTGGTATTATCTCAAGGTTCATTGGCTGTTTCCCGGAATAGTCATGATGGTGGAAAATCAAATTCTTCCATGACCACAAGTTCAAATATGCCATTTGTACCTTCTCCTTCTTATTATCAGATAATATCAGGAGGAAAGGGAGGGCACAGAGTCATTTTTTCTAAGGAAACAGCAAGTTGTATAGAGCAGGCTAGATTGTATATTGAAGAGGCTGCTTCTTCAGCAGCAACCGCAGTCAAGCACAGTCAGTTCATTTGGAGCCAGTTAGTTGTTCAAGAAGACTCTAGACTGAGTTCTGACTGTGAAGCAAAGCTTGTATCTACTGCTGCTGCAACATATGCAGCTGCTTCTGTTGCAAAAGTGGTTGCAACAGCAGCAAAGGTTGCACATGAAGATGGTCTTCAACAAAAACTCATGGCTGCAGAGGCATTGAATAGTAATAATGCATTGCATGGTATTTAGTCTGGTGTAGCTGAAGGTGGTAGCCAAGGGCATCAAAGGAGAGCAATCCATAAGCTTTCATCAATGAGAAAAGAGAGACAAATTGATGCTACTCCCTGCTTGCTAATGTCAAATGGTTGTCATTCCATAGACATCAATTCTGAAGCTGGTTCAGCTGCTACAAAATAGGCACAGAATTTGGATGCAATTGAAAGAGCTGCTGGAATAGCCTCAAAAGCAGTATCACAAGTAGGTGTTCTTATAGCCATGGGTGATCCTATTCTATTATCATTGAATACTCTTTTAAAATCTTGTCCAGATGGCTATTGGAAACTTGGGACTCATGGAGCAAGAGTCCTTGAAAGATATGATGGTCTCCAGGCTGGAATTCAGTTGAGTAAAAAAGATGGGATTGAAAATTCTAAAAAATCTATGGGAATGCAAAAGGAAAAGGAGAACAAGGAGGTGTTAAGAAAGGAAACACTGAGAAAAGTTCATGAGTGTACAAGACAGTAAAAGGGCTTCTTCTAAATTCTTATTGGATGATTCTCAACATGATACTCTTCCCATTGGAGAGGATTATGATGCTCAAAAAGATAATTGTTTGTCTGATCCAATTCATATTGGCATGTCTGTTGTCGATCTGCAGGCTGGTACAACAAAGAAGGTTGCAAGACCTAAAGATGAACCTACTACCCATGTGCAAGAAGATTCATTGGGTCTAAAATCTGATCAAATAAGGGATGGATCCCTTGTAGAGGTGGGCCACTTAGTTTAGGTTATTCTTCTATGTTCTTTTCCTGTATTTAGTGTTCATCTTTTGTCAGGGTATTTTGTTCTATGATTAGCCTTTTGGACAGGTGTACGTTTGTTCTCTTGCACATTAGCATCAGTTCTGCAACCATTCTCACAAGATGCATTGTTTGTCTTAACGCCATTCACCCATGCCTTTACTGAAGGATCCTGGCAAGTATTCTCCAAGAGACTAATGTCAGGATACTGATCTTTAGGAAACTTGGAATGATTTATAAAGGTACACCTTGTGGATCGATCTCCAATTTTTTCAGATGAGCCATTTGAGTCTGTTCTATTTCTCTTGTTGTTTGGCTGCCCACCCAAATTTGAGTCATTTGAGCCTATTCTATTTCTCTTGTTATTTGGATTCCCACCCACATCTGTGATACGCGGTCTAACATTTTCTTTTTCCAGTTGCTTCTGCAAGATTAAACAATTATCCATTCAAGAACAACATAGAAATAATTCCATAACTATTAAAAACTGGAAAAAAAAAAAAAAACAGATTACAAACTTAACCAGCTGATTAATAAAATTTCTTATACAGCAACAAGAAATGTGCAAGTCATATGACACAAGTTTCAATATCCAAGCATTAAGGGATGATCTTATTTGGTGATTTTTTTTGAAAGAAGAGACAAACAGTGTGTTTTTAACCAACTCCAGAAAGGATAGGGTTTGCAAAAGGACAAGCAACTAAAGCTAAAGAACATGTTTCTAAATGCTTGGCATTATAACTCGTGTTCATTCTTGTTGAGAAGGAAAGTCTGTTAAATAAGCTCTCCATAAATTTAAATTATGCCTAAAATTTTAAAATTTTGCAAAGTAGCTTAGGACATTATCCACCTTGAAAATGCAGAATTCAACAAATAGTTAACATACCTCAAATTCCTTGCCTTTCAACATTATTTCTTTATATGCTTCTGGCTCATGTGATTTCAAGATATTCCAAAGGATGCCTCTAGCTGTGCGGCGGTGCTTCCCATCTGCTGTCATATTCCCTCCACAACTTTCAATGATATCCACCTGAAATTAATTTAATCCAATTAATAAGCTGACAGTTCAAGTCCAAAATTTTTGATTTAAACTGCAATACAAAATCCAAGATATAAAATTCCCCGACTCTTGACACAACCAAGAGGAATAAAGAATGAATACAAACTGTGTCAAAACTTGATTTGCATTGCTCTATCAGTATTCTGCATCTTGTTTTATTGTACTCAGCAGTCACATTGACCTACTTTTGAATTTGTAGTCATTTGTTAGCCATTAACAAAATTATCCTATCTTATCTATGCCATACCCTAAAGTCCTCATACATGGTGAGATCATAGAAACAAGAAACCCAATCCAAATGAACAACAACAGTGCTTGAAACAGACACGGGGGGTTCACTAGTGAGGCAATATCATATCATGTCCATTCATATTGGGGGTTTGAATACTCTTTAAAACCTCAAAAATATATTGCCCCATATTAAGGGGTCAAGGAGGGTTTTTAATTTGACATAGTAATATAAATATTCGGGGTTATTTTATATGGGTGGGTTGAGGAATAACCTCCAAATCGTGGGATAGATGCATACCTACAAATCATGGGCTCAATTCATACCCACCTAAAACTTAAGGACCCTCCATTTTTATTGAAATTGCTTATGATCCTAATTTTTGCATAAAAATGATAGTAGTGTACCAATGATAATATCGATGGAAGTCTCTTTCGATTACTGGCCTTGAGCAATCCTCATTTAATAGCATATTTAGGCTTAATTTGAATTAATTTTATATTTTTTTTAATCTTTAATTTAAGAGATGTAGCTAATCGAGAGTTCCATAGTTGAACAATTGTATTGTATTTTTTGTAGGCATTCGAGTAAAATATCTAACTCTTCATTTTTTAGGTTAGGGTTTAGGTGGGTATTGATATTCAATCAAACCTTGCTCCACGATAACTAAGAAAAGTGAGATCAATATTTCTTGGCTCACTAGAACCAAGAAAAGTTGGATCAATCTTTCTTGCCTAATTATTTCTTTCAATTTTTTGTATTCTTTTTAACATTTTAATAATTTCTACTAAGGAATAGTTGTTAGATTGAGTTATATTTGGCACATTCATAATTGTAATTTAAGTTATTATATGCAAGGCATCCATCTTAATATTGTATTGGAACTGACATGAACATAGGTGAAAATTTAAATCCGTATTTACATACCCTATGTGTTATTGTTACCATGAAATGGTATCATACAAGTTTCACCATATATGTATCTTTATAATCATTGCATGCTTGAAACATAACAATGAAGATTTTTCCCTCTCTTATAGAAAAAAAAAAACTAGATATAACCCAAGAAAAGGTAACTAAACGTTGTTAATTCCCTTCATTGCAATAATAAATGTAGAGGAAGTGGCGGCAATTGATTGCATTTTGTGAATGACCCAAATCCAAGCTATGCACATGATCATATGGTGTTATCGAAAAGTAAGAGGGATTTTTCTATGTTCATTTGGGTTCAAACATCAATGATGTTTGTTTTGATAGGAAGGTAGGGGAGTCCATCCATAAAAGGATTTCAATTTTGCATTGTTACGGAGTTCAATTTATTAAGCTTATAGAAAACATGAGCTCTCTATGGCTATACTTCTATTTAAATGATATAAAATTGGTAGATTGGTAGGCTGTGGTGTGAAACATTTGCAATTCTCATCTTTTCTAAGCATTGCACTAACTATTGGACTATCAATATTTTACATTCTTTGTTATGTTGATCTCTTAATTGGGTTTCCTTTTACGCATTTTTCCTTCCCCGACACTATTTCGTTAGGTATTCCACTATCCAACGATACAACTTGATCATTCACCCTTGCAATCATGGTGGGATAATTATTAGCATTATACTATGATTTTATTTAGAATCGCGTTTTCTTATACTATGATGTGTTAGGGCTCTTGTTTGTTAAAATTTGATAATATGATATAAAGGGGTATTATAAATGGGTTGATAAAAATGGATACCTAGAATATCTAGTGAAACTAAGGGTTTTCTTAATTGGAAAGACATATTGAGAGGGGGGTTCAACAATACACTTTTAGGAGGCATTTTTCAATATTTAGTGAAATTAGGGATATTATTTAATATCATGCAAATGATCGTGCTATGTAACAACTTCACTAAGTGAACCCCCTGTGGAAACAGATTAATATAAATAATAAAGAAAACATGGCAATTTGTCAACCAGAAAGCAACAGTTTTTCACTGAATCATTCACATCTCGCCACACATGGTGATTTAATGGTAAAACATTAATTGGTATATAGTTACACTCTTGATTTTCCCATACTCTTTAACATAATGTGTATTTGTGCATATGAATTGAGAAGACTGCATCTAAAATGCTACACACTAAAAATTCTAGCAATTTGTATTTCATCTATAAGTACCAAATATCAGCTATTGAGACAGCAAACTTTAGATAGATATACATTTTTCTTAGGGCAGATCTAAATCTTATCTTGATCATCTTAAGCCTTAAATACAAAAATTGACAGGGCTGAGAAAAAAGTGTCAGAAACATTGTTTGTGCTATGAGTAATGACAATTTTATGTTATTCCTGTCCACAAAGGCATGCAGGAATCAATACAAAATGCATTTTAAGTCCACTAACTGATAGGTAATAACGTACAACCTGGAAGAGTCATCACAAGAATTGTCTGATTTCCAATGGTTTTTTGACAGAACAGATTGAACTTATTAACTAATCTACAGGACAAGGAAACAACATTAAAAAAATGTTTACAACAGCACTCAAATTTAGAAGGGAAAATGATTAACTGATAAAAAATCATATGAATAAAAACTAGTTATTGCAAAAACAAACTTGAGGAAAAACTTGCTCTAATTGTAGATTTGCCCAGATGCATGCCTAACTTTCTCCTTATATTCCATTTTTTATCCTTTTACTTAAATTTTTAACATAACCATTAATTGTTTCAAGATGTTTGAGAATGTTTCCAACCATATGAAAAAAGAAGAATTTTAGATCACATTCAGAATTCAATATACTTGGGTGCTATTAATGAATATGATCCCAATATAGGCAATGTTTCACCAACATTAATGATTTATGATTTATGTCTCACATTCATTTTTTAAATATCCTTGCTCATCTATTAATTTAAAATATACATACAGGGGCAAGGAAACTCTTCCTTGTTTCCCCCTTTTGTGCAACTAGATGCCTAATAAGTACATGGGCAAGTAGAGTAGAAAGGCATACTCATTGCTCAGATAGGAATCATAATCAAGTGGTTTGATCTTCCAATGTGGCCCTTTGAATATATCTTTCTGCAAATGTAGCCAGACTGTCTAACTTTCAACTAATGCTAGGTGCATCATATGCCATGTCAGTAAAGGCAATGATGAGTGGTGCAAAATGCTAGAAACCCGATTATGAAGTAGGTTAAGCTAGAAACCCGAGTATCAAAAATATCAAGGAAAATATTGGAAAGGAATCAAAGATCAATAAACTTTAAAAACATATAAAAATATCCATTTTTCATTTTTTCTAAATAAAAGCAACATCAAATAAATGCATTACCACATGACTATGACAATAAAACTTATGTACGAGATGTATAAGATGTCAAGTGATACATCATGCATCAAGAAAAAATATGATCCTTAGTCCTCACTCCTCCAAAAGCTCAAAAATCAATAAGCAACACAAAATTACATCCAAAAAAATGTATCTCATCATTATAAGTCATCAACAATGTAATCATGTGAATATACTATCAATTCCCTCTACTTTTTTTATGGGCAAAGGTAATGGCTCTTCCTTTAGAATAAGAAGATCTTGGCATTGAAGTGTAAACAATATATCGGACCATGCCAAGGTAAAAATCATCATGGGAATCAAAATTAATTAGGTTGTCCAAGGAAACCATGAGTCCTCAATGCCACAAAAGGTCACATTGGGGTGGCCTGATCCAAGAACAGTAAAACAATTTTGCTCGATGCTTCACAAATCATATCGTCTTGTTTCATCAAGTGTTGCAACTATCAGCTCGAAAGATCATGAGAAAACATTAAGAGCAAGAACAAGGGATAAGTCTTCCAATGAATTATGCTCTTGGCTATCCTATTTATTTTGGATATTTATGGATTGAACCAAATTAGTCCACTTCAATCAAAGATTGCAAACAAATTGGTGTACATTCCTGCTTTCCTTTGATGCTTTTTCACAAAGACCAAGGGTAGAAGGAACCTCCTTTTGAAAAGTAGAACCAATTCACAGATGCTGCTATATATGTGGACAAGGAGATTGAAAAAAAGGCCTTGTTGAGTTGCCTCTAGTTAAAGACCCAACAGATGGACCAAAGCTTGTGAGCAATAAGAACCTGGAGAGTATCTTGAACCCAACAATGTAGAGGGTGTAGATGATGAGGATGCAACTATTTATAATTTTGTAGCACTGCCAAAATACCAACAGAGGAATATTCTATGTAGTATAGATTCAATAAGTCTTCCCATAGGATCTCTAGATTTTCATTTTTCTACTTATAATTTGAATTATATGACAATAATACTTCTTTGATGAGATTCCAAACCTTTTCATTACTGCTTTCATATTCTCAATCTTGAAGGTATCATTCTTGATGAAATATATATTTTTCACATTTTCCTGTATTTTATATATAAATTGCACCTTTGAACACTGACAAACCTAAAAATGTACACCTAAACCCATGCCCAGACCCATAAAAATTGGCAGCCCTGCTTATCCTCTATGAAATGGCCTCCATGTCTGTACGTTTACATAGTTTGAATAACTCTAATCCTAATGGATCAACAAATCTTGATCTGGACATAATCCTTGTTCCCTCATAAGCATCTCTAGCAACGTGAGATTATATATATAGCAGTATAGTTATGAAAATTTTCACACTAGTTTGGCTTACGAATTCCAAACATGATTTCTAAGAATGTGAAATACAGAGTCTTTCTCATGACATTTGATTTTGCTCTTAATCAAGATATTTTTTTTTCAAGAGATAGATTATGTTTGCAAGATCGATAACACAACAAGGACGCATTCTATATGAGATTAACATCACCCCATGTAAACAACTGCTGTATCTTTAGGACATTAGTTGAGAAAGAATTAAGACACACTGAATGTCAACCCAGAAGAAGAAAACTCACTATTAAGAAATTGACATTAATAGAATTCAAGGCATAGTGCACACCCACATTAAGAAAATAATCTTGTCCAACACAAGCATGAGAAGTAGATCTTGTTTTAACTTTTTATCAAGAATTCTGTTTGGAATGAGGATCAAAATAGTATAACCATTTCAAAAAAATACAAAACACAACTAAACTAAATGTAAGGAGAAACTTTAGCAAGATATAGTCCTAAAACAAGTGTGTGGGAATGACTTTGCCTCAAAGGTTTGCCAAATGGCAATTATGATTAACAATAATCAACCAAACTCCCTACATGTTAGTTGGGGATAAATTGTCATCTATCCCAACTTCATTTACCTAAGTTACAGACAAACAACAGTGTAATCTCATGTCATTGTCCAAGACATTAACAATGCAAGAAAACATGGAGCCTCAAATCAACATTGACAGAACTGTATGAAATCACAAAAATAAAATCTGACCTGTGCCAATGGGAAAATTAAAACAAAAGAAAGAACTATAAAAATTAGGTCTTCTATGCACCCCAGTATAGAGAATACAAGTAATGAAGCAAAATAAAAGGTAGAAAATCATGATAATCCTAAGAAGAAACAGGCAAGTTAAAAAAAGACATTATAAAAAGCACAACTAACTACACCTATATTTCAGATGGCATCCACCTTAATGTTGGAAAAACATTTCAAACCCATAAATTAGCATCAGTGAGCTATCCAGAATTGTTATGTAACTTACCTACTTTTGGGTCAAAGGAAATGTAACTTACCTGCTTTTGGGTCAAACATACTTCAGAGAAATATTCAAGGATAACCAGCTCATGAAGTAGAAAATTTCCTAAAATTATATAGAAATAATTTCACGAACTTTTGAGAGACCCAAACACAAAGGATTTCATTGTGATGAACCCAATTATAATGAAACAATAATATATAAATTGCATAAGTCATACTAATAAGATCACAACACATATCTAATGAAGGGATATAACCTTTAGAGAAAATCTATGAGAATGATATTCAATGAATAAGGAGAATATAACCTTTAATGATAAGCTTCATAGAATTAGAATAAGTAAATATTCTTGTTCAGAGGAAGGAATTGAGGAAGAGAATTATCAGATGGGCTTAGGCATGAATGCATTTAGATCCCTTTACATTTACTATGGATGCACTGCATTAACTTACCCTACAAATGTATGGCCCTTGCAGCTGAATTGCTACTCACTGGGGCTCTTAAAACTCTTAACTTTTAATAGTGTGATGGAAAATTGTATTATCACTGATAATGTTGTGATAACCAAGCTGGATTTGGTTGAATGGGATGGCACAATCGAGGATTGAAACCAATAAAATTGTGCCGAAGGAATCACGATAATCCTTTAGGCCCACAAGAGTGTGGTCTAGCAGCAAGCAGCAAGGTGATCGGGCTTCTCTTAACATAGAGACCCAAGTTCAAACTCCCCTAGTGGGTGCAGATGAAGAGTCCTAGATGATTTTGATGGCATAGATACACCCCTCAGAGTGGAGCAGCTTAGCCAAAGAGATTCTATAAAACGTATTTCTCGGAAAAAAAGAAAGAAAAAAAAGAAAGATAACCCTCTAGAGCATGATGATGTGTTAGATCGCTCCCCTTGGCATGGTCCAACCTGTTGTACTAAACACAAACTTGCCTGGGGTGCACATAATGTAAATTATACCCAGTTTGCCTATTCTTATTGTTTTCAGATCAATGGACCTGTTGTAGTTAACAAAAGCTTTCTTGGGATGCTCAAGGTAAATACTAGCAGCTTAACATGGATCCAACGTAAATAACAGCAACTAAGATGAGCACTCACACCATATTTGCAGATACTAATATATTTCCTAAGCATTTTCAAGTGTTTGTAGCAAGTTTCATCTTATAAGCAAGAGTTACTCCCTTGGAATTTGATGAACTAGGACTATTCTAGTGGCAGGAGAAAAGGAATAAGTTCTATGATGAAGAGGGAAATTCTAAACATGCCTTTATAGCAAAGCATAAGGATAAGGGAAGGCAACATTTTGGTCAACAAAAAGATGAGAGAAATCCAAAGGCAAGGCAACTTCAAGCATTGAGATTCAAGAAACTGTGACTTTGGACAAAGTAAGAGAGGCAAGAACTATTTTTGTAGAAAATTTGGCTTGTATGAGAAATATTATAGGGAAAAATTATTATCTATTTCATTCAAAGCCTAATACACATTCAAGTTACTATCTTAAAAAGGTACCTTAGAAGAATAGTGATAATGAACGAAAATTATATATTTTGTTTTTTGTAGAAAATGCTTCCCTTAACTATCAATAAATCATTATATTTACATGAGCATTCTATAAAAAGGGTTGTGAGGTAAACCATGACAGAATCTAGAATTCAGGGCATTAAAAGTCTAAAGACATACTAACTAAATTTTTCGAAAGATATCAAAGTGCCACTTGGTGTGAGAAGAAATGTGGAAGTGTCCAAAAATAAATAGTACCATCATGGTGAGTACATTCAAATCCAAATATTTAAGTTGGTATGATGTTTTCCCCATTTTCACAATTCAAAATAAGTATGAATTTAAGAAGGTTTTTAAAATCACTTATGGTGAAGATTACCATTTGCATGAAATGCACTAGGAATTTGATTAAATGAACATAGAAGATGGGGAATCCATCTAGGTCCTCAACTTGCAATCATGTATGAGTGGTATGTGCATGCCATTCCTAGAACCATGGTCATCTTCATCTTGCAAAAAAGAATAAGTGATGTAATTAAGGTTGAGAGGAAGCAAAAATTCCTGAGAGAGATTTCAAGAGGTACCCATTAAATTTGTTTCCTTTCGATTTCGAAGATGAAAAGCATGTTAAAAATGAGTTGAAGCCATAACAAATTGATAAACTTAAGGATGAGGTTAAGGGAATTTGTAATGAAGTTGTGTAGTTATGAGATAAAATTAATCAACAAAAGCTTGCACAAAGGAGGAAAATGATAGGAATGGAACATAAATCACAAACTAATTCAGAGGAAAGGACATGGTTCATTGTTAAATTGACTAACAAACCTAGTTATAACATTTCTTCCCCGAATACTGTTATGTATGGTGAATGTCTTACCTCTAATTTATGTTGTTCAAATTTCAAATATGTAATCAAGGAGACAAATCATGGTCTAGATTCATTTCATTCATTGGTCTATGAACATGCACCTCATAGTTTTAATTACTTACCCTTCATAAATTTTGAAGCATGCTGAGACTCAAATATTTTAAGAATGTGACTTCTATCCTTGAATGCTTGTTTTGTTTTCTACAAATTCCCAGAAGGATGATTTAAATAGTTTCCCAATTCATGGTTTCAATAACTTTTTAGCTTATTTGAGCTACCCAATTCCAAAGTTCCAAAGTTATTTTGAATGACATTGAATGTACAACTGTAGTATTCTCTAGGACAACATATAGTTTGTTCACATCATTTTGGGGCACATAACATTCTGTCCTAGGATCACATTTGTAGATGTGATACTTTGGAGGTGGACATTAATCTGCCTATAGGGAGATGACATTAGTTTTTTTTAGGTTGTTTGCATGTGTATTTTGATACAAATCCACCAAATTAGCAAACAAAGTTGACAGATGGCTTTTGTACGAAACAAAAAAAATTGTAGATGTACATTGGAAAAAACATTGAGTACATATTATAGAGCATATGCATGCATTAGCCATTCATGCTGCTACAGCAACTGCAGCTGATGCAAATATGGTCGTTGCACATGCCATAGATTCTGGGGTCCTATTGACAAGCAATGGACCCTCCACTCTCAATGGAAGCATAGAAAAATGGGAAACACTCAAGATTCAGACCATGTTTCTAGGATATCTTGTATGTGTTATTGCATGTGTTTCATTGGTTTCTGTCCTCTATTTTGCTATGTAACAGAGTTAATACCCAATTTAAAATTATTATTTTATTTCATAATGACTACCTAATTCCTGTATCTATGTGCATCTTCTCTTAATCCTTGTTCACTACAAAGTTGTCTTAAGTTATTTGTTCCTAGCTTGGAACTCTAGATTAGATTTGCATTTTGCATGTAGACTAGAATTATCATTTATTTTGTATTTCACATATTAGATTAGGTGTGTTTTTTTTTTTTCATTATCTAAAAATCTAAATGTGGATTGAGTCACAATTGGTAAAACCCAAATTAGTAATGGTTTGTGGGCTAGAATTTAGATGGGTTCTCTACTCTAAATGGTGAAATGTTTAAGCGGGACTTCTCACTAGGTTTAACCTTGAGTATTGGCAAAGAGGATATTTTCTTTATCAATGGTTTTGATAAAGAAGGAGGGCCTGGGAAGATTCTCTATGTAAAGAAACATTTTATTTTTTATATGTTTTTTATGAATTTTCCCCATATATTGCATTGGACCTGCAAGGGCATTGCATGACCTCCCAAGAAAGGAATTTGATTTCATGGCAATGTTTAAGTAGGACTTCTCACTAGGTGCCAGGAATTTGATTTCATGGCAATATAGTGTTTCCGTCAATGTATATTTGGGTGGGGGGGGGGGGGGGGGGGCAGGTATGTTTCCTTTGCATTCTTGTTTCCAAAATCCATAATCATTTCCATGTTTCATGCAACTATCTCTGCATGCTCCTAAAACTTTCGCTGCCAATACTGCATGCACTGAGAATCATATCTTAACTACCAAATCTCACATGCAATGTGCACATGCATCTACAAAAAAATAGTAAACCTAAAAGAATGCCATGTATGTAACCACACTAGAATCCCAGTGAAGATGATGAACATGGTCCCTTGAAATATGCATCGCACTAATGTATCACAGAAACCTCCATATAATCCTCACTACTACCAACTGTTGGATGCAAGTGTTGGCATCAAAGTTGGCACCAGTATTACAATGGGTCTAATCCTGGGTGCTAGCACACTCACAAGTTACAACAACACCTAAGGAATGCTTGAATTGGACCTAGGGCATCTTTGGGACATCCACAAGTTGTACCCCCATCCCTAACATGTAGGTGTACAAAACTCATCCCTCAGGTTGGGGGAGGTGACCACAAGGAATGTTATTGATCATGGCTTGAAAAAGTATTGAGAGGGCTAGGAAGCACAGAGAAGTTATTTCCCAAAACTGATTTTGACAAAGCTTATAATCTTTGGAGATCATTATATTATTAAATGACACAAAAGAAAGCTTGGGGAGACCATATACCTCACTAGCATTGAGCATTTATTTCTTGCAGAGGAGTGGTTATTAGAACAAAAGCAGGTTCATTTTTGGAGAATTTGTGGCCTTTTAGGCTGAGCTAGCAGACTAGATTTCAGATAGGTTTGATATCATCAACAAAGATGTAGACTCTCTACATCCAAGAGCTAAATATGGCATGTTAACAATTCTGGCCTATATTGTATGAGGAAGCCAGTGCAGTCATGTTAAAATTGCATCTCATGACAATAGATCCACAATCATAGAATTTTAACCCTACAACTAAAAGTGAAAACATCAAAAACCCCTATAAAATCTTCATATCTGCATAAATTAAAACACTACATGGATGATTCAAGGGTGTAGACACCACATATCAATAGGTTAGATCATTCCAGCGGCAAACAGTGAATAGATCTAAGAAAATTAGAATCTGAAAATCAGATTAACATGATTAATCTGTAACAGCTCAGCAGTAAAATAAGTAACAACTCAATGAAAAGAGAGATCTGGAACATATCAGGGTAGTGTACTAAATCTCTAACAGCCAAACACTATGAATATTAATCATATCAGCAAACACACTTTGCACCAGCAATCGCATATCTTTATGTTTCTAGAAAAAGAAGATTACATACACGGCGTCTTAAAAGCTCACAATGCAAAAGCGCTCCTCCTAGACAATATTGCTTCACACATTGATCACACTACAACTATCACATGACTCTTCTCTACTCTACTCCAGCAAAACACTAATGTTGTGAAATGGTGTGCTACTTTTAGATTGAAAAGTGTACACACCACATATCAAGAGGTTAGATCATTCCAGCAGGAAATAGCAAATAGATCCAAGAATTAGATCAGCATGATAATTCTGCAATAGCCCAGACATGGGGACAAATATAGATATGAGGAGGGGAACATATACGACAAATTTTCAAAAAATTTGCACACACACAGGCACACACATAACCCCATTAACAAACAGTTCATTTCCAAACCCCCAACCCTAGTGTACAAAATGTGCATTTCAGACTTACCGACGACATCTCGACGGCCTCCTCTGCAATGGTGTTGATCTCTTAGTTTGGAATCCCTCCTCTGCAATGTTCTTGGCGGTCTCGGCTCTCTCGGCAGTCTCGCCTCCCTCCTCTACAGTGGTCTCTGCTCACTCGGCTCTACACGTCTTTTCTCACTCGGCTATACACATCTCTGCTCACTCAGCTCTGCTCACTCGGCTCTACATGTCTCTGCTCACTTAGCTCTGCTCACGCGGGAGTAATTTTTTTTTTGGTTTACACGCGGGATTAATTTTTTTTTGGAATATAAACCACAAAATCTCTACTAAATCGAGCTATGGATGTGAACGCGGGAGTGTATTCCCAATGTGCACGCAGGAGCATGAAATAAAAGTGGTCATATGGAAGGTCAGTAAAGGTGTAGAAAAGGCACCCTATATTTTATTGTATCAAACAAATGAAAACTTACTAAAACTTACTAGAAGAGCCATTGGATATGGACACAAGGCATTTTAGTCGGCTCCAAAATGGAAGTTAACCCAAGGACAAAAACTTATATATGTCACATAGTAATCACCAAACCTTGAGTCTAGAATAACCATCAGATAACACTTTTGAAAGTGTTCACGTAGAATATCAAGCAAAGTATAGAATTGGTGATAACTAAAGGTTGTTTGAGGAAAAGGCTTGGGGACAATGAACCAAACTACATTTTGTAAGGATGCATTATTGAAAGACATATATACTAAGTATATAGGATCTATAAAATGTAATGGGACATCACTTGTAGAATAGTGCGGCTAAGAGTTAGATGGGATCCATGAAGGTTTGGTAAGATTTCTCTAACAATATGTTAAATGATGTCTTATGCAAGGGAAAAAGGTTAAGATAAAGCACTCAAATATTAACTTGATCTAACAATGAAATTATTGAGTACCTCATATTATCTTGTATTTATGTATCTTTAATGCCAACCAAATTGAGATTATATTCTTCTTGCATGTGCTTAATAGGTTCCTTCCCCAAGATGCTTGCTCTATTCCAAAAGGCCACGTCCATCCCAAGTTACCATGTAAGAACCCTTCCTCCCCAAGGAGGACGCATTCACCTATCCATCATTATCTAGATTATTGAAGCAATTGTTGAGGGTTCCTCATTCCCAATTCATGTTTGACTTCAATGTAATTGTTTGTGGACATATAAATGTATCTTCTCAGCTCTAGGGATTCATGCATTAGTATTTTAATATTTTCTCACCTTGTGTGAACACTTTGTATTTCTATATAATACGAGTTGGTATTCCAAAAAAATATTAATCCATTTTCTTTCCAAATATAATTAGTGTGCTCTTTATTGTTCTTATTAATATTGAATATTATCTAGGTTATTTCTCCTTTAGCTGGTGCACTCCCTCTCTAAACTATTTTTTATAGGTTACATAGATTAGAAATACACCAAATGGTATTGGATCATTGGTATAGGACATTATCTCTATCAGAATTATATGTTCAACAACTCTCTCAGCTAATTAATTATTTAGAAGAAGAATTCCATAGCTGTTTCATTAGAGTGTGCCTTCCCACCCAAATATACATTGACACCTACTATAAGGCTCTCCCTGACTTTGGTTCAACATTGAAATGGAATTATCGTATGGGAAAGTATATTGTTTATGTGGAACTGTTCCATGGAAACCCAACACTTCCACCTAAATCAGCCCCAACCATTACATCTCAACAACAAGCAAATTCACTCCAATGAGATTGCTAGCTCTAGTGCACTAGTTCCTATCCCTCTTCAACTGGGTTTTCCGTAATTGTCTCAACACTAAATAATTCAAATTTGTATTTACTAGACTCCACTATCTTTATTAGTAGGTTGTACACTCTTCAATTACTTTTCCACACATTGATCGTATCCCAAACATTCCTATAAATTTTGCATCACCAAGCTTTATAGAGTGCCTCACATATTTCTCATAATTAGCATCTTTAGGTACTAGCGATTTCAACATCATCCATCCCCTCTAATGTAACTAGAACTACAGGAAAGTATTAGGTCTTTCTCACATTAGGTGATTTACTTTTACTACCATCCTACTCTATCACACAAACATTATAGGCCATATTCTTATTGGTATGGGAAATCATTTTTTCCAATAAATTTTGATATGAACATAAATTTTCTTCAAGAAAACATGGAGGAAGTAGATTGTCGGTGGCCCTTTTGTGGCCTAGCTACACATTGAGGACTTTTATGATCCCTCACTATTCCTCTCAAGCTAGTTGATTCTTACTTCATACAGATAATGCAATGTACATCATTCAAATTTGAGCTTCATGTATCTACATGGATATCATGAGGACCATTCTACATAGTTATCCTGTTCCTAGCACACAAATATTTCTCATTTTTTGGATATTAGGCACATAGTAGCCTCAATATTGCACCTCACTAGAGCTAGTTCTACTACTTTCCAACAACATTTTGTATGATGTCATTCTTAAACTGGGAAACATTGGGGATACAATTCACCTTTCACAATAATATGCTTATGGTTTTGATTTATGGTGTATATGTAAAGGTGCTAAGCTAAGTATTATGCTATGCCCAAATGGAAATCTGGGTGGCACATTGATATACATGGCATGTTGATATGGATGGAATGCTAAAAAAAAAAAAAAAAAACTTTTCGGCATTTCCTAGCTATAGAGACGAACATACTTTTCGTGGCTATAGCCACGAACGTACCTTTTGTGGCTATATCCACGAAAGTTCATGGCTATAGCCACGAAAGGTATGTTCGTGGCTATAGCCATGATCGTCGGGGGGATTTTCAATTTTTTTCCAAGAATTTAAACAGTTTTTCCACGAAAACATCAATTTTAACTGTTTCGTGGCAAACTTTCATGGGACTTTTGAGCCATATGTAGTAGTGGTTTAAGTGCAAAAAAGGCTGAGTGGCTATTTTGGCAGGCCAATATTTTCTTCAGTAGAGACTTTTTTCTAAGACTGAGACTATATTCAGGTGCATTTGTCATCCACCTACAGGATGTTGCCCTCCAAATAGTTATCCCTCTCTCTCTCTATGTGAGGAAATGGTGGTCATTTCCCAAAGCCACTTGAGCCATATTTTCAGTACTTAGCCATTTTTACCCATGGCGAGCATTTTCTGGAATGGTGCAAAAGAGGTTGATTGGATGTTTTGGAAGGCCATTATCTTCTTGGCCATAAATCTTTTATCGAGAAGGAGTAAATAGTCAAGTGTGTAAATCCTCCACCTGAAAGCTTATGCTCTCAGATAAATTTAATCCCTCACTAGTGAGAACTGGAGGGCATTTTCCTAAGGCCATTTAGGCCAGGTTTAAGTGCAAAAAAGGATGAGTGGCTGTTTTGGAAAGCCAATATTTTCTTCACCAGAGACTTTTTTCCAAGACTGAGACTATATTCAGGTGCATTTGTCATCCACCTACAAGATGGTGCCCTCCAAATAGTTATGTTTCTCTCTGTTAGGAAATGACGGTAATTTTCCCAAAGCCACTTAAGCCATATTTTTAGTACTTAGCCATTTTTTCCCCTGGCGAGCATGTTTTGGAATGGTGCAAGAGAGGTTGATTGGATGTTTTGGCAGGCCATTATCTTCTTGGCCATAAAAATTTTATCGAGAAGGAGTAAATGGTCAAGTGTGTAAATCCTCAACCTAAAAGCTTATGTTGCCAAATAACTTTAAGTCCTCACTGGTGAAAACTGGTGGGCATTTTCCTAAAGGCATTTAGGCCAGTTTTAAGTGCATAAAGGCTAAGTGGTTGTTTTGGTAGGCCAATATATTCTTTACTAGATACTTTTTTCCAAGATCGAGACTATATTCAGGTGCATTAGTCATCCACCTATAGGATGGTTCCCTCCAAATAGTTATCTCTCTCTTTGTGAGGAAATGGAAGTCATTTTCCCAAAGCCACTTCAGCCATATTTTCAATACTTAACCATTTTTTCCTATGGCAAGCATTTTATGGAATGGTGCAAAAGAGGTTGATTGGATGTTTTGGCATGCCATTTTCTTCTTGGCCATAGAACTTTTATCGATAATGAGTAAATGGTCAAGCGTGTAAATACTCCACCTGAAAGCTTATGTTGCCACATAAATTTAATCCCTCATTGGTGAGAACTGGTCGGCATTTTCTTAAGGCCATTTAGGCGAGGTTTATGTGAAAAAAAGGCTAGTGGTTGTTTGGGCAGGCCAATATTTTCTTCACCAGAGACTTTTTTCCAAGACTGAGACTATATTCAGGTGCATTTGTTATCCACCTACAGGATGGTGCCCTCGAAATAGTTATCTCTCTCTCTCTCTGAGGAAATGGCGATCATTTTCCTAAAGCCACTTGAGCCATATTTTCAGTAGTTAGCCATTTTTTCGCATGGCGAGCATTTTCTGAAATGGTGCAAAAGAGGTTGATTGGATGTTTTGGCAGGACATTATCTTCTTGGCCATAGACCCTTTACTGAGAAGGATTAAATGGTCAAGTGTGTAAATCCTCCACCTGAAAGTGTAATGTCCCTTGTTAGGAATTTTGTTAAAATGACAATTTTTCACTTTTTTTCCTAGTTAGACCTTTGACTAGTTTTGAGTTGTAGGTCCCCAAATTGCTCCAATTGCTCCCAAACCTTCTGAGAAGGTATATGGATGATGTGAGAACATAAATATGTGTTTAAGGGATTTTTTTGTACCTTTAAAATAATTCTTCAAATCCTCTTTCAATTCTAGCCAACGTAGGGAACTTTACTAGTAATTTCCCTTTGACTAATATTGGTCTCTAGGTCTCAAATTGACTCCAAATTCCTTCAAATATTCAAAAAAGGTGTATGAATGATATTATTATTTGAATATGATGTTCATGGATAAGATATGGCCACCAAAAGACCTCTGCAAACTCTATTAATATTTTGGACCAAGTATGCAATTTTACTAGTAATTTGGGGTTCAAATCCCCCTGGGGTATGTATTGAAAATGGCTTCCCAAATGCCTCCAAAACCAATCAAATTTATGAAAAGAGGTAAGGTATGTCTCAAGGATTTTTTTAAGGTATCATTTCCATTATTAATTTATTATTATCTCTGTTCCAACCCTCTCCCATTCAGCTGTAAAAATCACCAATTCGACCCTTGGGGAAATGGCACTATTTCTTCAATTAAACTGAGTAAAAATACTTCAAATGCTCAAGTACAATACATGAAACTTGTAAAATACATCCGTGGAAGTATATTAATCATAAATGTATCATATAACCATCCATTCATTCGAAATCATCAGCATTATCATGCTATACATCAATGTAGTGGGGAAATGGCACTATTCTTTCATTAAAAATGAGATTTATACATTTCTACTTGGAATTTCAACCCGAAACTTTATGGAGATGAAGAACAGAGTATTTAATTCATTTTACAAAAGAAATGGGGCATGAAAAGCTCCCCCAAAGAGTAAAATAGCTCACCAAAAATTCCCTCCCTCAAGGATCAAGAATATGCCATCAAAACTGGAAATGGTTGAGAGAATGTGTTGCAATAGAAGAAACCATGAACTTACCTATAGCTTACACCTGCAAATAAAGACTCCATTAAAGCTCCAAATGAAAGGTATGAATGGCCTTTCCAATTACCAACTTGGATGGGAATCTTTCACCCTCGAAATTGGCTAAGGCAAGAAATTGGTCATCCACTAGCTCTCCCTCTACACAAATGCAATTGCAAATTCTACAAATGATCAAAAGCTGGTTTAATTATTTTTTCTTGACATTTATAAAGTTCTAATGTCCTCCATGGGTCGAATTCCTTCCAAGAGACTCATGCCAACTCAAGTTGGGAAGAGATTCCAAAGAACGCCACTTGTACAACAATTCCTAGTCTCCCACTTCCACCAAATCACATGTGGAAGCATCTTAGCTGCCCTAACACCCTTGAGCGCCCTCTTGGAGTCTATTTTTATCCCTGACATGTAATATATGTCATATGTTATCCTTCAAGTTGTTAATTTTTGAGCATCAATTCAATATACTCTAGGATCTTTACTGAGAGAATAACATGTACAACATATCAATCACAAGAAGAAAACACAAGAGACAATAGACACACAAAGTTTCCTTGGGGAAAACCTTAAAGGTGAAAAACCCCAATAAATTCCTCAGAGATAAATAGAGCAATGATACAAAACCAAAGCATAAGAGATAGTCTCCTAGCAACAGCTTCTCCTCCTCCACTAGTGCGCCACTCTCAAATGAGTGTATGAGTAAGAAAGTGAATGATCAAATAGAGTGCCTCACACACTCTATTTATACTTGACTTGACTTGCCTAATTACCTTACTAGGTCGGCCTCAAGTTAACCACTTAACATAATGCTGACAGGGATGACCCCCAATAGGGTGGTCTAATAACCCTTTAACCCACATGACTTATATAGATCCGACCCCATCAAGGTGGTCTAATAACCCATCAAGTATAAGTTACAACACTTACAATATAAATGACAACACTTCCGTATAGAGGAATAATAACATCTCTATAGGAATACAATATACATATGTGAAATACATTCCGAAGTTACAATTACATCAACACTCCCTCTTAAGTAGGAAGGTACTTCTCGACACATATCTGCTAGCACAAGTCTTCTTCTCTAGATCATCATCACTGGATCATCGTCATCGAATCATCATCATCGTCACTGCTGTTGCTATCTCAATCAATCTCAAATCTACTCGTCATAGGAAGTTCTACCCTTTTTCATGCTAGATGTAGGCTTGCCACCTACAGGTCTTCATCAACTACAGAGCCATCCCTTTTTCATGCTGGATGTATCACATCTACAGAGCCATCCCTTTTTCATGCTAGATGTATCACATCTACAGAGCCATCCCTTTTTCATGCTGGATGTATCACATCTATAGAGCCAACCCTTTTTCATGTTGGATGTATCACATCTACAAAGCCAACCCTTTTTCATGTTGGATGTATCACACCTACAGAGCCAACCCTTTTTCATGTTGGATGTAGGCCTAGCCTCCATGTAGTTCTTCATCATCTCTACGAGCAAGCCATCAAGTAAGTACACCTCAGGATTGATTACACTGCCTCTGCAAAACCTGCAAGATCTCCCAGTACTGATTACACTGCCTCTACAAAACCTGAAAGAGCATCTTAGGACCAATTATATGCCTCTGCAAGACCTGTGTACCATACTGTCACCTCATCATCTTCAGATCATCTCATAGTCCACATAGCACAACCCAAATGCACATCACACAACACTTACACTCACCGGCATGGGAAGACACACTTCAACCATCCATGAAAGGCTCAGCACTTATATATATGCCATGGGAAGACACACTTCAACCATGCGAGAATGGAACTGCAATTATATCCATAGCCATGGGAAGACACACTTCAACCATGCTAGGAATGGCACAACACTTATATCGCAGCCATGGGAAGATACACTTCAACCATGCTCGAATGGCACAACTCTTACATCAACAAACATGGGAAGACACACTTCAATGATGTCGGAATGGCCCCAGCCCTTATATCTCAGCCATGGGAAGATGCACTTCAACCATGCTAGAATGGATCCAACCCTTATATCTCAACCATGGGAAGACACACTTCAACCATGCTAGAATGGCTCATGTGCATCTGTGTCTCTGGACTCATCACTTTCCCTTGGAAGGAATCTTGATCTGAAGTACACCAACTCTCTCTCTGAAGTACTCAAACTTCACCCTGGCCAGCGGCTTGGTCAACACATCGGCTATCTGCTCATTCGTTGCAACATACAGGAGCTTCACTACTCCTCTCTGCACCATATCCTGGATATAGTGATATTTGATCTCAATGTGCTTCGAACTATCATGGAACACCGGGTTCTCTGACAACTTCACACCACTCTGGTTGTCACAATATATACAAGTAGCACTCAACTGGAGATCAAACAAATCGAACAGTAGCTTCCTAAGCCATACTGCCTCACAACTAGCCGAACAAGCTGTGACATACTCTGCTTGGGTTGTACTCAGTGCCACACAGAACTGCTTCCTGCTAAACCAAGAGATCATACTAGATCCCATACTGAAGCAGCACCCCGAAGTGCTCTTTCAATCAATGGCACTGCCTACCCAATCTGAATCAACATAACCCTCTAGGTTAAACTTTTGATTCACCTCATACTTGAGCCCATAATGAACTATACCCTTTAGGTACCTCAGAATATGCTTTGCAACTATCAGGCAAACATGTCTCGGATCTATCAAGTACTAGCTCAAGGTGTTCACCGCAAAGAAGATATCTGGTCTCGTAATCATCAGGTACATCAAGGACCCAATCATCTGATGATACATCATGGCATCAACCGACTCAGATGAATCCTCACACATAAGCTTCAAGTTCGATGCCATAGGTGTGGCCATGGCCTTGCAGTCCATCATCCAGAACCTCTTCAAGATCTCTACTACATACTTCCCTTGTCCAAGGAAGATTCCATCTACAATCTGCCACACCTCCATGCCTAGAAAGTAGTGCATCATACCCAAGTCCTTCATCTCGAACTTAGAAGCAAGCTTCTTCTTCGTATTAGCAATCAATCCATCCTCACCTGTCATAAACAGGTCATCCACATACAATAGTAGTATCACTGGATTTCCTTCCTCAACCTTGTAGTAAAGGTTGGAATCTGCTTTACTTTTAGTAAATCCCAAACTGGATAGGAAGCCATCTATCCTGCCATACCAGGTCCTGGGTGCCTGTTTCAAACCATACAAGGCTTTCTTCAGTTTGCACACATTAGTCCCTCTGTCATGTGTCTCAAACCCGAGTGGTTGCTTCACATACACTTCCTCCTCGACTACACCATTCAAGAAAGCTATCTTGACATCCATCTGGTGTATCTTCCATTTCATCACTGCAGCCAGGGCAAGTACTGATCTGATGGAAGTGTACTTGGCTACAGGAGCAAAAGTCTCTTCATAATCTATCCCCTCTTTCTGGGAGAAGCCACGAGTTACAAATATTGCTTTGTATTTTTCGATGCTTCCATCTACAACATGCTTGATCTTGTAGATCTACTAGGAAGTCACACAACAAAATTCCCTTCAGGTCTTGGGACCACATCCCAAACATCATTCTTCATGATCGGCTGGTACTGCTCGATCATGGTATCCTTCCATTACTTCATCCCGGATGCTGGGAAATTCTGATTCTTCAATATCTTCAATAGATAGCTTTATTGCTGGAACAAATGTTGTAGTCCTTCTTTTGTAGGTGAATGGTATATGATCTTTCCTACAAAACAATTTAAATTGCATGATCAGAGACATCTCATAGTTTTCAGAACAAATTCTTACACATAAAGGAATATGTCATATAGTCATGCAATTATTTTAGCCAATGCTTCAATACAACATTTATCCATATCCCGTAACTTTCTAGATGCCTTCCAATCTCTACCAGAACATTATTAAGAGTGTGCACAACTCCAACATGTCAGCAAGGAGGTTTCATTCTAGATAAGCAGCAATGGAATGTTGTACTGTGCCATAGACCACTTATCCATTACATGCATATTAGTGGTATATTGTTCATTAATGCAACTATTCTAACATGCACAATATACATCATCAGTATGTACATAACTAAACAACATCATTTAAGTAATAAATGACAATTCAAATACTTATCTTTGTTTGGTTGTAGGGTGGACTCCCTCTCAATCTTTGCTTCCTTGCAAGAACTACTGGAGTGTGCTCCCTCTTGATCTTTGCTTCCTGGATTACTTGTCCTTGAACATATATCCATCCTTGATCACTATGCATGCTTACTAGTATCATCATTGTGTTATCCTTGAGATCTCATACATTCATTAGTATAATCTTAATACTATCAAAACACAATAATCTTAAACATGTATAGTCATGATCATTTCAAACATAGATAATAAGCATTAGTATTCAAGGTTTTCAGGGAAGACTTCTCTTACTCATGCATGTTCATTTTTTACCATAGAACTCTTCTGGTGAGTCATATCATCAATCAAGGTAAGAGACATAATATGCACAAACCCTTGATTACTTAAATTTCTAACTTCATGAATAATCATATACAAAAGTATAAGATCCTAACATAGGGTAGGATTCTAACATACCTGGTCATCATATTTGCTAGTTATGTCTAGCAATGTTTTCTTGTTCTCTTCAATGACTTGCATAACTCATAAGTTAACCATTGTAGAACCAAAATATACATACCTCTATGTGATCCATGGCTATGAATGAGTCTCTGTCTTCATGTCACCATGGTCTTGATCTAGAACTTGATTTGTACCTTTCATGTTAGCGGATAACATTATCCTCATACACCACCATAGTAGATTAGTACAATCATAATACAATCATAAGTGTCATAACCCTAATCAATCAATGTCTTATATCATGCATTCATACTTTTACTAGGGTGATAAGACAAGTCTTAAAATTAAACAATATTGATACTAAACTCAATAACATGAAGACAATCATATTATAAACCTAATCATGAACAAATTTCAAAACATACCTATAAGTCATACCTGTCAGATTGCTTGTAGTAGTTGTTGTTGTTGTTCCTTTTGTTCTTAGGACAAGCAAAGGAAAAATGTCCTCTTCTTGGCATGTGCTGTGGGAGCTTGATCTTCATTACCCATCTTTTCTTCTCAAGCTACAATCCAAGCTTCTTCTTGTGAGCATTCTTCCCACAGCCTACTGGATGTGATAAGTTTCTTCCTAGCACACATTCCTTGGATGAAGGAATCCCATGACCTAGGAAGGCCATTAAGAGTGGTCATTACCACTTCTCCATTCTCTACAGCTTCAAGTTGTTCTTTTATCTGGGAGACCCTTGAAGAGTAAGACTGCATGGTCTCAACATTCTGGATCTAGATGTTCTTTAGTTGATTCCTCAATGTCATCTTCTGATTTATGTTCTTCCCTTCAAATAGCTTGGTCAAGGAATCAAACATCTCCTTAGGTGTCCTTAGGGAAGACACATGGGGTATGAGATAGTCCTTAATATAATCAACAATGATTCTCTTGGCTTTGACCAAGTTCTTCTTATGTGAAGCCTTAGTCTCATCTCCCTCTGGAACTGGAACCTCTTCACTTGTGTAAGTGTCCAACTCATTCTCTTCTAGGATTAACCCAATCCTATACTTCCATGCTCGGAAGTCATCATCCCCTTCAAGCTTATCCTCAAGCTTGGTGTGCTGAGACATCTTAAGAAGTACTTCAAATGGAAATAGAAAAGTTATTAGGTCTTACCACTTGATTTGTTGAAAACTGGATCTCGAGCTGGATTAGGGTTTGTTAGAGAAACCCTAAAAATTCAAACTTCTGAAAGGATAGAAAGATGCACCTTGATGAGCTGATCAAGCTGGTATACTCAGAATTTGAAAACTACAAAGTTTCACCCCTCAGAAATGCTTTTCAATCTCTCGAATTCACTAGGGAGGACCCTGAATTAGCGTTTGATTTTCCCGGAGTTTCATCCATCCAAAAAGTTCAATATTGGTCTCTAAACTTTGATTTTTCAGAGGAACTTCCAGCCATGGTCTCAGATTTCAAAAATTCCAACTTTTGCAAAAACCCTAATTTCCAACTTCTCTCGAGAGGACCCGAAACTAAGGTTTGATTTTCCTGGAGCTTCACCCAACCAAAAAGTTCAATCCAAAGCTCTAAACTTTGATTTTTCCAAGGAGCTTCTAGCCATGGTCTCAGATTTCAGAAATTCCACTTTCTCTGGAAACCCTAATTTTTAGGGCCAAAAATGAAAGCGCTCAGAATTGAATTCTGATTGGACAGAAAGATGCGCCTTGCTGAGGAGAGTCAATCTAGCCTCCTGCCTTTCAAGATATGTTTAGAGAACCCAAAAAAAAGAATCCCTAGCTTCCACAACTGTACAGTGTCTTCTTCTCAAGTTAGCTAGGATACCATGTTAATTTTTGAGCATCAAATCAATATACTCTAGGATCTTTATTGAGAGAATAACATGTGTAGCATATCAATCACAAGAAGCAAACACAAGAGACAATAGACACACAGAGTTTCCTAGGGGAAAACCATAAAGGTGAAAAACCCCATTAACTTCCTCAGAGATAGATAGAGAAATGATACAAAACCCAAGCATAAGAGATAGTCTCCTAGCAGTAGCTTCTCCTCCTCCACTAGTGCGCTGCTCTCCAATGAGTGTATGAGTAATAAAGTGAATGATCAAATAGAGTGCCTCCCGCACTCTATTTATACTTGACTTGACTTGCCTAATAACCTTACTAGGTCGGCCTCAACTTAACCACTTAACATAATGCTGACAGGGCCGACCCCCAATAGGGTGGTCTAATAACCCTTTAACCCACATGACTTATACAGGGCCAACCCCATCAAGGTGGTCTAATAACCCATCAAGTATAAGTTACGACACTTACAATATAAATGACGACACTTCCATATAGAGGAATAATAACATCTCTATATGAATACAATATACATATGTGAAATACATTTCGAAGTTACAAATACATCAACACAGGTTTGATTTGTGTCATAGGTGTCATAGCATCTTCATCATTGTTGTCATAGAGCTAGGTAATCTAGCCCAAGTGTCTCACTAGCTCAAAATTGTTTCTTCCTCTTCCATGGGAGTTACTCTTCCTCTATATTTCGACCTCATTGACTCATGACAAGTATTATTGACCTTATAATTCATCCCAAGAACATTAGGCTTCCCATGGATTCGAAATTGCAAGAAGAGGATGCCATGTGGCACATAAATTCTAGCTTGTGTGGGTCCCACTTCCTCCATGTGCCTTCATGATCAAATGCCACTTTGATTTTCACTTGTATATATTCATTTATCTCCTTTATTAAATATGTATGTCATCCTAATGTCTAACATCATTTATTATGCCCATTATTCCAAATCCCAAATCTTCCACCCCAAACCTAGGAAACTAGTAATTTTCCTCCTTGGCAATTATTTGACCTTTAGCATCAATTTGACAAACTCTAATGAATAGGGTCAATTCACTTAGGCCATTGTGACCTAATGCAAAATTTGGGACATGACAAATCCTCCCTTCCTAATATTGCTTGTCCTCAAGCAATTTCAAACATGGGTGTTGAAGAACATGCTTTCTATATAATTCTTTGAAGGTTCCATTGAATTGCCCAACCTCGAGTCTTTGAGTTTCCATGAAGATTTTAGAGAGGAACCACCATGGTTGTTGCTGCACTACTCTGATAAAAATCACTTTATTAAGTGGGAAATCCATCTCCCATACTTCTTGTTTCCCCAAAAAATTGAAACCAATGAGACAAAAATTATTCCAAGGTCCCATTGCTTGTATTGCACCCCAACAATTAAGAGTGCTCTCCAACCCACACCATTATATACGAGGATTCTTGGATCCCATTTTCTTGTATGCATTCTTCCAAACATCATGAGTACAAAATATATATCATCAAAGTATATAACAACATAATGAAAATGTACATCAAGGAGGTGCTTCATCAAAGAATCATGAAAGTGCTTATACCTCCAAGCAAGTAGACCACCATTTTCCAAGTGCATACAAGCTTCAAGTGACCAATCAAATCTGCTCCAATGACATAGGTGAGGATCCCATGTCCTATAATGCTTCTCCAAAAGGATTTGATATGCATCAAAATATTCAGCCATGTATTCTTTCATCCAATAAGTGAATGAAGAATCTCCACTAAAATATGAACCAAATAAGGAGCAGAAAAAACAAGGAGACTTCAAATGACTCAAAGAAGTCTCACCCATACATCCCTAAATGTGAGAATCATAAAGATATAACAAGATATGTGGCTTCCAACAAAAATGTTCTCCAATTATAAATATATTCACCCAAGTGTTGGATGAAGTTTCTCCAACATCAAATGATTCAAGTGTTGAGCAAGGAAAACCATGAGTCTTCAAGTGACTCAAATGCATATCATAGGTGCATCCATGTCGATGTGCATCATCATAAAGTAACAAATGATGTTGCTTCAAATGTGAATAAGAATGTGCTCCAACCATATCATCATAAAATGTAAATATAGGAGTTCCATACTCCTCATGTGGCACCATCGAAAAGAACCCTTTCACCCATTCTTCATTGAGACTAATGCTGCAAAACATGGAATTGTAGGATGTAGGAGAATTAACTAACTCATCCAAATGATCAAAAAGTGCAGAAGTTTCATCATGGAAATGATCCATATGGTTAGTATCATGCAACTCCTTCAAAAGTGTGAAACCTTTATTGTAGATTAGTTCCAATGTAGAGGAATCATGCTCTTCTTTAAAAATTGCATAACATTCATCAAGAGACGATTCAAGTTCCTCTTCCACCACATCAAGTATTTGGATCTCTTCAAGTTTATCTTCAAACACATTAAGCACATTCAAATTTCCACATTTCTCATGATCCACCATGTCATGAGAATCCTCCAAACAATCTACCATTTGACAATAAGAAATATAGGAGGAAAAACAAGTATTTTGCAACTTTTCAAGAAGTTGCTCATTTTGAATTGTGAGCTTATGATTATCCTCACTATTCTTCAAGTATGCATCATGTAACAATTCATTAAGCTCAAACAAATTGTTTCTAAGCTCAAACAAATTGTTTCTATCAAAAAGCAAATGCATTAAATTACCTTTGATGTGGCACATTGCTCTTTGAATCTTTTCCATGTCTTCAAGGAAGGATGTTTCCTCCAATGAAGTAGCTCTCCAACAAGAATTTGACACCAATGGTTGAGTGTCATGGAGAATTCTAAGGGACTCTTGTATATCCTTTTCATTCATCTTTAAGGATCCTTCAAGAAAATGAGGCTCTTGCAAATGAACCTCCTCATCTTATTCATTTTTGCTTGGACCAACTTCATGAAGCTCAAGTGGTGATGGAGAAATTGATCTTGGTTCTTCTTCAAATGCTACAAGGTCTTCATTATCATGCTTAATGGAACTTGGGCTTGCAGAAACACTTTCAAAAGTGATCTCTATGTCACCAACATAGAGGTGTGAGCACCCATTAGTAGGTACTCCTTCATAGTTTAAGCATCCATTAGTAGATGCTATTTCGTTCATGTCTAAGCTAGAAGGTGTCTCGAAATGATCTTCCATATTCTCAATATAATCTTCTTCATGCTCTTGTGATGTCTCTTCCTTTTGATCCTTCAAGCAAGCTGATGCATTTTTCCCCTTGTTTTCCTTAGGATCAATATCTTTGGAATCTCTTTTTGAAGAATTCCCAAAAGCTCTCCTCAAGTAGGACATCATTTCCTGCACACATATATGATATTCTCTCCAAGGTTATTTACAAGAAGGGCATAAACCTTTCTTTACTAACTCCACATCTTCATTTTTGGGCCTATTTTCAAAAATATGTTCAGCAAAGTACTCAAAAGACATGAAATTTTGTGTATTTTTGCTCAAAGCAAGATATTGTTGATATTTTTGATATTGTTGGGGCAAGGTGTTATATGTTGCTTTCCATCATTGGAACTCATTCATAGAATTATCCATGTGGTGTGACACACTCATATTCATAAGATTTAAATTCATAAGAATAATCTTCATTTCTCCTAAAATTGTAAGAATTTTTTCATGATGGCACCTCTTCCACGTATCATTCACATTCTGCTTCATATTGCTCATAAGCATCTGCATATTCCTCATAATAATTGTACTCATAGGATTCATTATAATAGTAAGACATGGTTTCCAATTATTCTTGAATGTATGTAACTAATCCACAAGTGCAAGGACCATACTCTGATACCACTGTAATGTCCCTTGTTAGGAATTTTGTTAAGATGGCAAATTTTCACTTTTTTTCCTAGTTAGATCTTTGACTAGTTTTGAGCTCTAGGTCCCCAAATTGCTCCAATTGCTCCCAAATATTATGAGAAGGTATATGGATGATGTTAGAAAATAAATATGTGTTTCAAGGATGTTTTTTTACGTTTAAAATACTTTTTCAAATCCTCTTTCAATTCTGTCCAATGTAGGGAACTTTACTAGTAATTTCCCTTTGACTAATATTGGTTTCTAGGTCTCAAATTGACTCCAAATGCCTTCAAATATTCAAGGAAGGTGTATGAATGATATTAGGACTTGAATATGATGTTCAGGGATTATATATGGCCACCAAAATATCTCTGCAAACTCTATTAAGATTCTGGACCAAGTATGCAATTTTACTAGTAATTTGGGGTTCAAATCCCCTTGGGGTAAGTATTGAAAATGGCTTCCCAAATGCCTCCAAACCAGCTCAAATTTCTGAACAGAGGTAGGGGATGTCTCAAGGATGTTATTAAGGTATCATTTAAATCATTAACTTATTATTATCTATGTTCCAAGCCTCTCCCATTCAGCTGCACAAATCACCAATTCGACCCTTAAGGAAATGGCACTATTTCTTCTCCCAATGCAATTAAACTAAGTAAAAATACTTCAAATGCTCAAGTACAGTACATGAAACTTGTAAAATACATACATGGTAGTATATTAATCATAAATTTATCATAGAACCATCCATTCATTTGAAATCATCAGCATTATCATGCTATACATCAATGTAGTGGGGAAATGGCACTATTCTTTCATTAAAAATGAGATTTATACATTTCTACTTGGAATTTCAATGTGAAAATTTCTAGAGATGAAGAAAAGAGTATTTAATTCATATTAAAAAATAAATGGGGCATGAAAATCTCCCCCAAAGAGTACAATAGCTCACCAAAAACGCCCTCCCTCAAGGATCAAGAATATGCCATCAAAACTGGAAATGGTTGAGAGAATGTGCTGCAATAGAAGAAACCATGAGATGCCCTATAGATTAAACTTGCAAATAAAGACTCCATTAAATCTCCAAATGAAAGATCTGAATGGCATTTCCAATTAACAACTTGGATGGGAATCTTTCACCCTCGAAATTGGCTAAGGCAAGAAACTAGTCATCCACTAGCTCTCCCTCTACACAAACGCAATTGCAAATTCTACAAATGATAAAAAGATGGTTTAATTCTTTTTTATTGACATTTATAAAGTTCTAATGTACTTCATGGGTTGAATTCCTTCCATGAGACTCATGCCAACTCAAGTTGGGAAGAGATTCCAAAGAAAACCACTTGTACAACAATTCTTAGTCTCCCACTTCCACCAAATAACATGTGGAAGCATCTTAGCTGCCCTAACACCCTTGAGCACCCCCTTGGAGTCTATTTTTATCCATGACATGTCATATATGTCATATGTCATCCTTCAGGTCTGATTTGTGTCATAGGTGTCATAGCATCTTCATCATTGTTGTCATAGAGCTAGGGAATCTAGCCCAAGTGTCTCACTAGCTCCAAATTGCCTCTTCCTCTTCCATGGGAGTTAATATTCCTCTATATTTAGACCTCATTGACTCATGACAAGTATTATTGACCTTATAACTCATCCCAAGAACATTAGGCTTCCCGTGGATTCAAAATTGCAAGAAGAGGATGCCATCTGGCACATAAATTCTAGCTTGTGTGGGTCCCACTTCCTCCATGTGTCTTCATGATCAAATGCCACTTTGATTTTCACTTGTATATATTCATTTATCCACTTTATTAAATATTTATGCCATCCTAATGTTCCAACATCATTTATTATCCCCATTATTCCAAATCCCAAAGCTTCCACCCCAAACCTAGGAAACTAGTAATTTTCCTCCTTGGCAATTATTTGACCTTTAGCATCAATTTGACAAACTATAATGAATAGGGCCAATTTGTTTAGGCCATTGTGACCTAATTCCAAATTTGGGACATGAAAAAAATCTTATGTTGTCAGATAAATTTAATCCCTCACTGGTGAGAACTGGTGGGCATTTTCCTAAGGTCATTTAGGCCAATTTTAAGTGCAAAAAAGGCCGAGTGGTTGTTTTGGCAGACCAATATATTCTTTACCAGATACTTTTTTCCATGAATGAGACTATATTCAAGTGAATTAGTCATCCACCTATCGGATGGTTCCATCCAAATAGTTATCTCTCTCTCTGTGAGGAAATGGTAGTCATTTTCCCAAATCCACTTCAGCCATATTTCCAGTACTTAGCCATTTTTTCCCATGGCAAACATTTTCTGGAATGGTGCAAAAGAGGTTGATTGGATGTTTTGGAAATCCATTATCTTCTTTGCCATAGACCTTTTATCGAGAAGGATTAAATGGTCAAGTGTGTAAATACTCCACCTGAAATCTTATGTTGTCAGATAAATTTAATCCCTCACTAGTGACAATTGGTGGGCATTTTCCTAAGGCCATTTAGGCCAATTTTAAGTGCAAAAAAGACTGAGTGGTTGTTTTGGCAAGCCAATATATTCTTGACCAAAGACTTTTTTCCAAGACTGAGACTATATTCAGGTGCTTTTGTCATCCACCTACAGGATGGTGCCCTCAGAATAGTTTTCTCTCTCTTTGTGAGGAAATGGTGGTCATTTTCCCAAAGTCACTTGAGCCATATTTTCAGTACTTAGCCATTTTTTCCAAAGGGGGCATAATATGGGAGGGTGCAAAAAAGGTTTATTGGTTGTTTTGGCAGGCCATTATCTTCTTGGCTATATACCTTTTATTGCGAATGAGTCAATGGTCAAGTGTGTAAATCCTCCACCTGAAAGATTATGTTGTCAGAAAAATTTAATCCCTCACAGGTGAGAAATGGTGGGCATTTTCCTAGGGCCATTTAGGACAGTTTTAAGTTGGAAAAAGGATGAGGGGATGTTTTGGCAAGCCAATATATTCTTCACCAGAGACATTTTTCCAAGACTAAGACTATATTCAGGTGCATTGGTCATCCACCTACAGGACGGTGCCCTCCAAATAGTTATCTCTCTCTATGTGAGGAAATGGCGGTCATTTTCCTAAAGCCACTTGAGCCATATTTTAAGTACTTAGCCATTGTTTGCAATGACAATAACTCAGCCAAATTCCTTAGTATTTGCAAATATGAAATGAAAGTATGAAAATGTAAAAAAACAAAGAATAATAAGACTCATATTTTCCAATTTGAATCACTCAAACAAGACAAAAATTGAACCCTATTTTCTGGGTTGATTTTCAGTCTTTTTATAGAATAGCAATTTTTATGATGAAATTGAAAATATTGAATAGTGTATTGGTGACTATTAATACACATCATGTTCAACTCATATCATTCAATTTGACTATTTAACGTTCTTACTAGCACATGAAGAATGTTTTATTTTTGTGTTAGATTAAATAATCTGAATTTAGTCCTTGGATAAAGAAAAAGGTAAAAAGCCACTCATTTTTTTGTCAGAAATAAGGATATTATATTTCAAGCTGAAATATAGTACATTCTTCAACAATCTGTAAATTGTTCTTTCAAAATACCTGAAGCTTCTTTAGCAGACTAAAATTCCAAAATGATCAACACATCTAATCTTGGAGCAACTACTATAGAACCAGAGTGCATGTACATATAAAACGTTTTAATGCAAGAAATAAATAATTCATATATACTAACTAATATAATTCACCATACATATTACACCAAACAATATAAAAAAATATTAATGGAAGGAAAAATGTTTACAAATCCAAATGGGGTACACTAGTCCTCATCCCTAATCCATAACACTGATGGACAGGGTCCCATTGGTGTGAATGCCATGAAAATTGTACTTGTACACAAGGTTGTAGGCTATTATACAAATAGTGAAATCTAAATTTTGGTCCCACTCTCCATTTATCAAGAGGATGAGTCTGATCACTTGAGCCTGAAGTTAGTTGATATCTATCAGGAAAGGTTGGCCATGTATAGAAAACTGCCTCCTTAAGATTCTCATAGCCTTCTATGTTGAACTCTAGTGAATTATTCTTATTTACAATCCCAGGAGGTACAAAATGCATTGCAATTAGTTCAAAAGTAACCATGAAACTTTCATCTGAACAAGGAATTTCCACATAAGATTCACTGTGTATAATGTGTCGAGACCTTATGTGATCGAAAACTTTGTAGGAAAGAAGATGAATATTGTGGCAATGTACTCGATTGGGCTGCAATACTCCGATATATGATGGCAATGCATTGTGTGTTCCATATTATGTAGATGCAGCTAATCTAGCATTCACAACTTCATTGTCACCTTTTGTTGCAAGAAGTTGAAAACTGGTGTGCTTATCATCATTCGTAGCAATAAACCAACAAAAAGAAAATCTCCTTTTCGACTTCTAGCGCCCCACCTTTTAATAGAGCTCACAGTAAAGAAAACATCAACAATGCCTACACCACAACATAATATAACATTAGATACTATAAATAAATTTTTCATATATGAGTTGAATAATATATATCAGAAGATACACATGTATACTCACCATCAATTATTTCAGTTGGTATCAACAAAGCTTGTTTTCTGTAAAACACCTCATGTGGATGCAAATTCACACCCTCAATAATATAGTGGCCACTACCAAAAACATCTACATGATTTTCAAATATTCTTCCCTAAAAAAATGTTCCACCAATTGAAACATCTACTAGACAATACAACACTTCTACAGGATATGGAATTTTCGATGACTCATATTGAGACATTGCAGACAATTTTTCATAATAAATACAGACATACATGCCTTCCTTTATGGTAAAATCAAATGGATTTGTGTTGCACACCAAAAACCCATCCATTTGAATGAATTTATTTCTACTAATCTTCACAAAATGACCATTTTGAGTCAATAGAGGAGTCACATCTGAACAAGATCCCATATAAAACCCTCGCTTGATGACTGCAGTGGAATGTTTTTTATGATTTTCATCTAGCCCACTCGAAGATAATTGTGATTTTATTTCATAAATTGAAGGATGTTGCAACGTAAGCTTGCCACTCTCATCTGCATACACCATTTGAACAGGAAGAACATCATCCATAGCATGTGTAAAATGTGTAATTGCTACTATCAATGTAAAGAATTGGATCATCACCACAAGGATCCAACATTGTCAACTCTACATTTCTTGTATTTGACTCATCTATAAGTTTGCAGATAATGATTTCTTCTAAACCATTTTTTCCTTTAAGAATAGCAACTGTATCAAATTTTGGATCGTTACCCTTAACATATTTCAAAGTTGAAGGAGATTGGATTTGATAAGGTATATCCCTATCATTAGGTTGGTTCTCAACATCATTACCGCTAGATACATCATCGTCACTCCAAAAATTAGTTTTGTCAAGTCTATCTAATTTCTGTGACTTTTGTTGTTGTATAGACAATTGTTGCTTCATTTTTCGTCTCTTTTCTCATTCATCATCCTCTTCAGAAAGTATTCAAAAAGCTTCTTCCACAACCTCTGAAGGCAAAGACTTTCGTTCTTTATGTGGCAACGGATAAGGGTCTGTACTGAACATGATAAAATTTATAAGAAGTAAAATTCTGCAATCACGAAAGGGAGCCAAAATGGACTACACAGGTTACATGTGATCTATGAATTGGAAAGCAAGAGTGAAAAAACAGAGTGTTTATAAACACATAATATTAATACTAGATAAATTCTAACCTTTGGTATAAACCTTCGATTTATTTTCCCCTTCCAGCCAAGATTTAGATTCGCATCCAGATGGTCCAAACTGATATTTGCATCAAATAATAAAGGGTGCATTTAATTACTCTACATATACAGTATCTGATAAATAATCTTATAGACTATTTAAATACAAAAATTGCAGGGTAAGAATGTAAATTATTTTAAGCACAAAAACTTACAAAAATATTCTTACTATTCGTATCCCTACACCATCGATTTTGCTCAGAGTATTTCAATGCGATCCGATTTGGTTTGATCAAATAGATGATGGGTTTAATCAATTTACACCAGTTGATCAACAGAAAAAGTAAAAAAAGGTATTGTAAGTCGGTCACTAAACCATCAATTTTTTCATCATATTTCAATGCAATCAATTTTGGTTTGATCACAGACCTGTTGATGGGTTCATATATTTTGTTCAAGCAGGGTAAGAATGTAACAAATTTTAAGCAAAAAGAAACTGAAAAACAAAAATACTTACTAGTCGTATCACCACACAATCGATTTTTCTCAGAGGATATCACCACAGTACGATTTGGTTTGATCAAAGAGCTGGTGCATTGACTGTTCGATCAGGGTTAGATCTAACACAAGGCACGAGTTCAAATATTTTGATGAGGGTAAGATATAAAACAAAATAAGTAATTTTTGTAAGCAATAGAGGGTTCCTATGCAATGCATATTCTGTAAGAAATAGAATTTTCCTCTTTATTTAAGATAGGCTCTGAAAGAAAAAAACATCTTTGAAAATATACAACCTAGGGCACAAAAAACTAGAAAAAACATACTCTTACCAATCGATCACGATAGCATAACTTTTCTTCAGATGGTTTCAACACGATCCAGTTTGGTTTGATCATAGACTGAGTGTGTTGACAAGCACATGGATTTTTTTCAAGCAGGGTGGATTCAATACAGACACAGATTTGGTTTCAGAACATATTTTGGTTCTAGGTAAACCGAATATTTTGGGGCAAATCTAAAAATATGAAATTGGAGGGATTTTTCCATTGATACCGGGTTTTGAAAATTTTGAATTAACCCCACATCGTATTGTGTTCCAAAATCCACATCATTTCTTGTGCAACTAGAAAAAATTCAGGGGAAATAGGGGTTTGGCTAAATACTTGATTAGTGGTGTTAATTAACTTTTAATTAATTTTTAATCAATTTCTTATTTAGGATACATTTTGGGGGTGGTAAAATCTTATGTTCCATGTACAAAGTCCATTCGACATTGTTCAAGTTGCGTTAGATAGCTCCCTGGGAGCTCTTTTTTGTTCAGACTTCTTCGATGGTGATTAAAAAATTCTACACCTATCGACTATGGAGATCCTCCTGGATCAAACCTCCCCACCAAAGAACTTTTGGACCCCAAAATTTTACATAGAGATCAATCATGTCTCTCACCTTTACATCAAAATCCATAACTCAACAAAAGCCTTAAAATATCACTATGTTGTGAGAATAAGTGGCATTATGCATTCTCATCAGTTTTACAAATGTGCCTTCTATGGGGTCTTAAAAAGCAACAAGTGATTTACAAAGATTGGATTTTTTCAATTAACTCAAAAAGTTACCCATCCTATCCATCAAGGAGAGTATGTCCTCCTTCTTGATATTTTTCTGTACTTGGCCTTCTTTATGAGCTGCTTTGTTGGCTGGTTCCTACACAAGTTCTTGCTCAACCTTCTTGTCCTTCTTAGGATGCAGCTCTGGATAGAGTGTCCAACATGTGGCTTCTTGATGTCCACCCTTGTTGCAATCGATGCAATGGATATTCTTTATCCAAAATTTCTTTCCCTTCTTCTTCTCTTGACGTGGAGAGGGGTATTCATGTCTTGGCTTCTTCCTGGCTTCCATGACCTTCCTGTACAAGGCCATCCTTTTCCAACACTTTGCAATAGCATGGTTATATTTACCACAAAATGTGCATGGTCTCCTATGCCATAAATTTTGCTTGCTAAATGAATTATAATCAAAAGGAATGTTGGAATAACAAGAATTTTTATACCTTTCCTAGTTGTCTCTAGTGCAAGACAATCATGGAGATATTTCCGTAGCTCCTCTTTTACAATGCTCATATCGATCATCACGGAGTGATGTGTCACCTTCTGGAACTAGCTTGGGATATTCTTTTGAATCTTTGCTTGCTTCAACTACCTTGGAAAATGCTCCATATCCCTTTCTTCCATAGCCGGATCCTGCATATCGAGGTAGTTCTGCCACTTGGATGGTATTTTTGTCTCCAAGGCCCTTTCCTTCATATCCCATCTTCTTCAATAGCTTCATTCCAATCCCCTTGGTGTGCTTTTCGAAAGAACCAGAACCATCATCATCATCATGGGAAGAACAAGAAACTGAAGAGTTAATGGCACTATATCTTGCAGCTCTTGCTTGTCATCCTCTCATATCTATAGTAACCTTCACAACATAGAATTTTTTTTCTGAATTGTCTAGTTGATTTCTTCAAGATCTTGAAACCATGCTTGCTTTGAAGCTTTTCCCATGGTTGTATTTTTGTGACTGGAAGAAATCCATACTTCCAAATTGTAAATAATTCAAATAGAAAAATCTAACACAAAAAAATGTGAACAAACCTTTCGAACAATAACTTGAATCATCCACAATCCAAATAAAGGGATGTCAAGTACAATCAATCATACACCCCAAGATTGTAATTACAATGATAATATCCTCCTTGGAGTCCTTTGTATGATAACTTCCCTTAAACTTAAAAAAGTTCAAATACTTTACTTTACAATATTAGATTTTCTTGCTAAAAGTAAAGTAAGGCTATCTTTTAATACATGGTAAAAAGTATCTCCTTTATCACTCCCATAACATAAGGCATACTGCTCCATCTAAAAAATGTTTTATGTATCACCTTAAATCACTTTAATGACTTTAAAAAGTTGTGCAAACTTTGTCTTTTTGTGCACGATTTTTTTTATCAATGTATCCACTCCACTAAATAACAACTTCACCCATATTCATGTAATTTGTATGAAGGTGAAAACTTTCAATACGTTACCTTTGAAAATGACACTTTCTTAGTACTATACCTTTTTATATCTTTCATGAACGTTGGCTGGTCGGTTCCACCTCGGATTGAAATTTAGTATACTTTTTCATATCTTTCATGAACGTTGACTGAAGCGCTCAGCTGTGGTTGTTCCCACCCCGGATTGAACCCCAGTCTATATATTCAACGACGCCTTTGCCTTCACCTTTTCCTTGCATGCACGCGCCAGCTAATCTACCTATCTGACAAAAAAAAATCTTTGATGAACGTAATAAGCTTAGACTTTTATTTTTGATATATTTTTTCCAACGTCCATATAAATTACAAAAGGAGCACAATAAATTATGTTCATTATTTAATACTAAGATATCTCTAATAATCTAAATAATAACTAATACATTTCCCGGGAACAGAACCCAAATAGTGCCTAATACATGAAGGGGGAGTGTGGGCCCCATACAGATCATTAATGATCTGTATGGGAGGCCCACACTCCCCCTTCATGTATTAGGCACTATTTGGGTTCTGTTCCCGGGAAATGTATTAGTTATTATTTAGATTATTAGAGATATCTTAGTATTAAATAATGAGCAACATTTATTGTGCTCCTTTTGTAATTGTTATAAAAAGGCACCTTGCCTCATAATACAAACAAGCTTTTGTGGGTGCCATTCTTGTGTGTCTCTTAAGTATTTTGTGTGTCTTTTCATTTTGTTTCATAGCTCTGAGTTTATTTTGGGATCTCCATTGAGAGGTGAGGCTCTCCTAGCCTCACCTTCCATCATTGTATTCATATTTAATTTAGTATTTCAGATGTGGCCTACTCACCTTGCAGATCAATTGGTATCAGAGCATTCGCTCCTCTACCTGATTCATTTTGTTGAAAAGATTTTCGTTTCTTGTTCATGTTTATAAGTTTTAGGTATTTCATTTATCCAGGATCCGAGTCCCTTGTTTTATCAAATATCCACATAGCTCAAGCTCTCTCTCTAGCTATTGCACCCAGCTAACCAGCATCTCCACTCCCATTTTCTGCTACACCCTAGCTTATTCCCATACAGATCATAATGGATTAGGAGTCTTTTGTGCTCAATTTCAATTTGAGTGTAACTTCTCCTTCAAATTTATCTATTCATTATTACTCAACATTCATGTAATGATGGTATTATTGTTCATTTTGTAATGCACAACTAGACACCAATAGCTGAAAAACGATTGTATCTTGCATGTGCTAAAAGAAAAACTAAACTTGGATTTGCCTCTTTCCAATAAAAAACCATCGTTTGTTAGTTGAAATTCAATTGATTGAAATCTCCAATTCACTCCCTTATATGGATTGTTATTTAGCAAGGCTATACTATGTCTATTGAATTTTAGATTCAATAATTAAGACTCTCTTTATCACTTTCATTGTAACATCCCCAAAATTTCACTAAAATTTAAAATTTTTCAAGTAGCATTAACTGCTTGTGTTTGCTGCGCGGAAGTATTAAAATGATAACCTTAAACAAAACTAGATATTAACCAAAGTGACTTAATGATAACAACTTCTATAATCTGTCGTTGATGATTAAAATTTTAGATTACTTATGAATCATAGCAAAATTGTAATAGTCGTGAACTTAATAACTATCTTAAATGTTGTAACATCAATTTCATCAACAACCATCACAATGCTAAATATTTCAAAAGCTTACAATGTGTACTCATTTTTTCGTTTACCTATCATCACTTTTATTCTAGTTGTAAAATTGATTCTAGAGACTAACTGCTTGTCTTCATGTAATTAAGGGGTCCTTGAATAGCTCTGAGGCTTACTTAGCTATCGCTAGCTAATGCTCCTAAATTCTATTTGCAGAATGCAGGTAAGAGAGAATTTTTCAATTGAAGCATGAAGCGTATCCAGATATTACTTGCTGTACAGAGTTAGTTTCTAATATTTAAGCATGAATGTTTTAGAGTCATTATCTGCTCTGCAACTTCTCAGGTATTTTATGTCATTGGCTCGGTTAACTCTGTATATGTTTAGCTCTAGAATTAATTGTTTAACTATTTCAATTCAATTAACAACCTACTCTATTGGAAACTATAACGATGTACATATATTTCCAATACATACTATTAGCCAGACTATGGGATAATCAAAGTATTATATTATCTATATTGTCTCCAAACTATAGATAATGCATTTGTAATACATTTTAATTACCCTAGATATAAATATGCTACATAAATTTTACACTTATATGCATAGACTATATGCAGTGATCAAATGTATAAGCTATACAAAATAAAACAATTGCAGGAAACTATATGTATGAACTCTATGTATGAATAATATGTATAATCACCTAACCGAAGGTATGAAAAATATATGCATAAACTATAATGCATGAAACTATATGCAATAGGTTAAAAGTATGATGCTATAGGCGTGAAATTAACTCATAATACAATGTATAAAATATCATGAATTACCTACCCTAACCCTAACTTACCACTAGAATATACCAATGTAATGACTTCGTGATGGGGTGTGTGTTGACAGGCACTTGAACCAAAAGCTAGGATATTAAAGTTTCCATAACTACTGTCGTAGTGGATTTCATGGTGGCTGCTCTCATGGCAAACATTACGAGAATAAAAAAGGAGGTAAGGTGGTGACCGTTAACTGGGTAGTGTAAACTCGCCGAGCTGTGCATGGCTTGGTATAGTAGAGTCCTAGATGGATTGCTATGTTAGCAGGTCAAATCGATGTTGGTGTCTTTGGTGTTTGATGCAATTTAATGCAGTTGGTAGTCATAGCACTGTGTGCCTTGGTGGTTGGATCTTCGACATTGATCTTGTGGTGTCCTCGAGCTTTGGAATAAACCCTAACTTTCCAAAGTATACCACCATCGAGATTGTGTCTGTAGCATTCAATTGCATGAGAGAGTGGGAAAGGAGGCCTACAGGCTCTCCAGTTCTCAAGGTTTCTAACTAAATTTTGCTTGTAAAAATACCTTCCAAGGTTTCGAAGTCATGACCAAGTTACTTGTAAAAATGGCTATCAGATTTTGCTAGATGTCATGTTAATGTACAGGGTTACAACACTTGTAATTCATTTCAGGGTTTTGATGCCATGACCTATTACTGGTAGAGTTCACTAGAGTTTTCAAATGTTTTTGTATTTTGTACAGGTCTCAATTCTTATGGGGATTTGAAGGTGAAACCTTCTACTGTCGCCGAGAGAATTTGAGGAGAAAAATTACACAGGATCCTGGATCCTTTTGGGCATTGGTTTTGAACCTTGAACCCTTCACTATATGCATTAATGGAGCTCGAGTATTCAATCCTACTTCAGTTAATTACAGGTTAAGTAACATAGTATTCCTGTTGAGTTTCAGTTATAGTTTAATAAAGTCTTTTGTTTTTAAAAGTTTAGGCCAAAGTTTAACGACTTATCATGTCATCATTCTAGGTAGGTGCACTTTCTCGGCAAGGTTTGCTAATGGCCCGAGAAGGGAATGGAAGCTTTGATATTGTACTTGTAAGCCTCTGTGACAACCCCAAGGATCTCCATGATACTACGAGGATTTGACATCAAGCAAGTTTCCAAATGTTTAGTAGAGATTTGGTTTGTTTATACTTGGGTTTCATTGGGATTCAAAAGTGTTTCAGACTTGGTTGTACTAAACCTAAGCCGAAAGGAATTTTATTTCTAAGGTTTTTAACCTTTGAGCCATAGCTCTTCATTGGTTTCTCGGTGCACTGCTTGGTTACTGTATGATGTTTGTTTTGAGATTTTAAATAGAAGACTGTTTTCAAATTCGAAAAGCTTAGCTTACTGTCCAAAATACTATTCGACAATGGTTAAGTTGTTTCGTTATGAAGTTCTGCTGAAAGGTTTCGTTTGGGAACCGAAAATGGTTTAAGCTATGATGTAGGGAGGGTTGAACCCTCGACCATATCATACATTTTTTTTATTTTGAAAAGTAAGCATAAACACAGTTCTATGACAAATAATATCTTGACAGTCGTAGAGTAACAAATTTGAATTTCAAATGCTAATTGTAAAGTATGAAGATTTTAAAGTATGTTTAGGACAGAGCCCGTCAATGTACTTTGAAATGTTAAGTTATGGTTTTGCTTTTAAAATTAAGCCGTAAAGGCTGGGTTATGAAGCCTACTGCGGAAAAATTTACTATGTTTAAAAACTCGGTTAAGGGTTTTGAACCCTGGTTGTGCTACACTCCTTTATTTTAGTGTAAGAAAGAAGTAATTACTTGAAAGGCTAAGAGATGTCTCGGTTATAGTATTAACTTTGTTTTTGTTATAAGAATACTTGCACTTATGATTTTTGATAAATATAGGTTTTATGAAATCATTGTTTAACTTATATATGTTCTTAGTAATGTAATATTCGATGCAAGTGATTATTTCTGTTTATATAATGAGTTTGATAATTTTAGAAGAATCTCTAAATCAGTTATTTTGATTCGCAAGATTGTATCTGCTATAGTTTGAAGGGAATACTTAGAACAAAATGTTGCTATAAATAAAAATCTAGGATATTATTGTTAAAGGAAAAACAATGAAAATGTTGGTATTTCCTATTCAAATTCCGAGATGCGTGTTAAAATAAATTGCAGTACTAAAAATAAATTGTTGATTTATTTTGAAATATAATTCATCCAATCTATCCACATTATAATCATTATTTTGATCTATTCTAAATACCCTTTCCTATACTAGAGTACCGCACTATGACTAGTGTGTGGAAAAATACAGGGAAGCATTTATTATTCAATCATTCTATCATTTACCTACATCATTCATAATGCATTTTATACTAACAGATATAAATTATAGAAATACAAATATTCATTAACAACGCAGAATATCTAAGATTTAATTGGGAAACTAATAACATAAACAATCATATTTATTATACTAACTTGACAGAAGTAAATAAATATCACAATCTAAACCTGGAAATCTGTAGAAGAAACAAATAGCCAAAGGATCCCGTTCCACCCAACATGCTCCTGAAGAAAGCCAAGTTACTTGCCTTAGGACCCCCGATCCTGTTCACTGAACAGCCAGGACAAAGATGTTGTGGGAATAATGGAATAAATTCCCTTACAACTTAGCAGTAGTACTTCCTGCTTTTAGCAATATTGAACTCAGTAATGTGGCTGCACTAGTTCAGAATGCAGTCTTAATTCACACAATCACTTCTAACTTTCCCCTTTGTTAGCACTGGGATTGTTCTAAGTGGTTGAAAGAGATAAATTCCATTCCATTAACTAAAGGAAGCCTCAGCTCTCAGTCCACATAGCCCATAAAGTTGAACCTTCAAAGTCTCGTGGAATAGACCTACTCCGAGGTGAAAAAATTGATAGAGCTGAAGGAAAAATTGCTAAGATTGGTGCCCGCAGCGCATAGTAACACCTTTGGATGGCACAAACAGAAGGTGGTGAAAATCGATGGTCGAGGGTTCTCTTTGTAGGAAACGTTAAAGGGGTTTTTTAGGTGCGAGAGGAGCACTAATCGACAGACGTGTTAAAGTTCAATCGACGGTGGATAGGATAGATGAACGGTCCACATTTTTTTCACGATGCAACTTGCACAAAAAAAGATCGTGATTCAAATTTGCGAAGTATAGTTAAGGCTCCACATCTTCTAACGGTTTAGATCTCACGAGGTGACGATCTGCGGCTGAGGATAACTTCTCAAATGTTACTTGTGCGCGAAGTCGATGGGTCCAAATTTTGCAAAGTTGGTAGGTGTGGCGTCATTCAACAGTCCGGATCACAAGTGGGGTTGAGATCTATGGCATCTGGTTGATCAGGGTGATACGCTGCAAAGGGGCACCTCCTCTGTCACCCAATGATCCCTAACAAGATGGATGCCATCTCAATGCCGTCGGGTATTTTCCACCTATCACAAGAGCCGGTTCAATTATGTTCTACGTCATCTTAGGTCTCGGGCATCATGGCTACTCATGTGAGAGATCCTGTCGGGCCATCAGGGTGAAATGATTGCTCAGGATTGACGTCATTGTCATGATATTTATAAGCATGGATCCCCATGGTGCACGACTCATGTCCATATCGGAAGGTGGTGAGCTCGACCATCCGAGCATCTTCCAGTTGAGAGCAGGTTATGGAGAGTGGGAAGAGAGCCGAACTGGTTATCATGACAGAACATGTGTGGTATGAGGTGGAGGAGGAGCGTGTTCCCTCCTCTCCGATAGCGTTCGACCATGTGGAGGAAAGCTCAGCTAGCGAACCAGAAGAGCACGCGGGCCAGCAAAGGGACATGCAGGTTTGACATTAGCTGAAGGAGAAAGGGACCATAGGAGACAAGCAAGACGTTCATCAAGATATGGATATCATCCACAATTACATCCTACCCATAGAGGATGAGACACCTCCCCTTTAAGATGAGAAGACACTGGATGAAGACCCCCTGAAAGTAGAAGATTTCTTCGACCCACAGGGAAACTTGAAGGTTCTAGAATGAGGTGGTAGCTCATCCGTGGTGTTCCTTTTCTTTTCCTGGTAACTCTGTTTTTTGGCTAAGTGTATGGGCATTTTTCTCTTCTGTTTTGAGGTAAATTTGGGTCTGTCTATTGTTTGAAGCTACAATAGTTTGTACCCTGCGAAAGGCATATGTATCGGCAATCACGGCATGCCTGATATTCCTCATTGTCAATTTTTGTAATGTGCTGTCAATAATAATGAGCTAAAATGTATAGGTGGCAGCACAGTCGCAATACATTTTGTAACTGTTTTTGATGCTTAGTCCAAGGCCATGAGCCTATAAATAGATATGTAATAGAAAATAAAGGGGTTGGAAAATATTTTTTGGTCGAGGCCTGTGAGAGCCTGGTTCTGTATTTCTGAAACATCATCCTTAATAGAATCGCAATACTTGTAATGGGTGTCTTAACAGAGATTCATGTGTCACTTTGCTTATAGTCTATTTATTCTCTTTCTCTAATGTGATTGTGCTTTCTATTATTCATTTCCGTTATGTTTTCTCTTTCATATCTGAAATCAGTGTATAGTAGCATAGAATTCTTGGCAACAGGCTCTAGCTACTGTTTCAGATGTTCACTCAACAGTTACACTAAAGTCGCTATCGAATTCATCCATGCTTGATCCAGGTGGATATCGGTGGCGGCCAACCTCTTCCAACTGGCTCAAAACAGTCTTCTGGCAATTTTGGTAAATTACTATTTTTAGTAGTTTTTCGGGTCCTGAACTTCCGGAGCCATTTTGAGGCCCTAAACGACATTTTTTGGTGATTTGGGGGACCAAATGGTTGCCTTTGGCATGCATTTGGGCCCAGTCGAAAGTTGTAAATCTCGGATAGACCTTCCCAACGGGCTACCGAGCGCCCCAAACGGAGATCGTATGCAAAAGTTATGACCCCGGGAAGTTGACTGTTCAACTAACCACCTTGGGGCCGCAAACTGTATGACAATTCATCTTCTAGGGTTAGGTTTTTCGGTGTTTGGGATTCTTTCCCTCATGCTTATGATAAATAGGCCCTTTCGGCCTCTCTTTGTATTCATCTTGGCACGAATGAGCATAGCAGCCACATCTCTTCTCAGAGATAGCTACCACCATTCTAGCTATTGTATTTTACAGTCTGTTCTATTTCCGCTATTTAATAGAATATGTGTTTACTGTATCACTGTGTTATTTGCAATATATCTCTGTATATGATTCTGTATATGCTATCTTTTGTTTCGTTCCCACATAAATCCGGATCAGTGGTATCAGAGCGGTCTGCTCTTTGATTGTTTCTCGGTGCATGTCCCCGACGAGGTCAGGATACAGAGAGTTGGGTCTCGAACTAGTTTCATTTGGGGAAGACCACTCTCGCCGCCCCAAACGGCCTCCCATGGCGGAAGAAAAGAGAGACGATGGAGCAGTAGATCCTATCAAGTTGTTGCTCGAGGAAGCCCTCGCGCGACAGAGGAATGAGATGATGGATAATTTCGCCCAGATCCTTTAACGCGTGCCAACAGCGGCAAATGCACCCTCAACGAGCAGCCATTTCGGAGATACGACTCCCTTCAAGGTACAAGTTAATTTTGATATCCCTTTATTTGAAGGCCAAATCGATGCCGATGCCCTAGAGAAATGGTTGAATCTACTAGAAGGGTATTTCTCTGTCCACCAATTTTCCGACAGGGAAAAGATCATCTTTGCGCTCCTTAAGGCTGTCCCCCATGTCAAAAAATGGTGGGAAACTTATTGTGAGCAAAACTCATCAGATGAGTCTGGATTGTTTGAATATTCCAATCCCACTTGGGCCTCTTTTATAGATGTCGTCAAAGAACAATATTACCCTTTTGGAAACTATGATGACTAGTACACAAAATGGACCATTCTGCATCAAGAGAGGGACCAAACGGTGTCGGAGTACACCAACAAATTTCATACCTTGCGCACAAAGCTAGGTATCAAGGACTTCGAGCGGCACCTAGTACTGAAATATCGCAGTGGCCTACACCGGTACATCCGAACAAAGATGGATTTCCTGGAAATCTCTTCACTCGGATCCGCCTATCGATATGCTGTCAAAATTGAGCAGAAATTTCAGCAAAAGAACAAGCGTGACTTCGGACCTGCGTAGAAGCAGGGAAAGGGAAACTCTGGCTCGCAGAACACGGGGCAGGAAAAGGACAACAGGTCCCAACCACAGGCAAAGAAGGGTAAAGAAAAGACAAAGAAGGACACCAGGAAGTGGTGCGAGTTCCACAAAAGCCCCTGGCACAACACTGATGATTGTCGCTCAAAACAGTCATTGGTGGTTGAGATCAAAGCTTTAGAATCAGATCCCAGTTCCGATTCTGACTCGGAACCTAATTTCACAGCCACGCGAAAAGGGAAGCAGATCATTGATGCAGAACCTAGTGCCGTTGTTGCCACCACACAGATTCAGCCAGAGGAGCCTGAAGAGTCGGAGGCAGAGGAGCGCCTTTTCCACTCACAGATGTGGGTGAAGGGAATTCCCCTAAACTTTGTTGTGGACAGCGGCAGCCAGAAGAACCTGATCTCAGAAGAAGTCATCAAGAGATTGGAGATACCAATAACGCCACACCCACAACCATACACCATTGGATGGCTAAGCCAAGGACGAAGGATCTGTGTCAGTCACCAATGCCGCCTACCATATGGCATCAAGCCCTTCAAAGATGAGGTATTGTGTGATGTGGTCCCACTTGAAGTATGTGATGTTCTTTTAGGACAACCATATATGTGGAAGCGTCATGCTGTATATGAATCACGACCTCGCAGTGTCATTGTCACTTTGGAAGGACAACTCTATCGGATACCAGAGATAGTTGCACCTACCCCAAACGAGTAGGGAAGAAAGAAAATCTCCCACACTGGAAAATTTTCCCTATTCGCAATTGCCACTAAAGGTGAACATCAGATCGCGGAGACATCCACAACCTCTGCAGATTATCCTTCTACTCAGTAGAAACAAGAAAAACACAAAGTTAGTGCAGCATCGCCTATTCAGGTACCTCTACAGTGCAAGGCCACGCATTCAAGGGGCCCCTCCAAAGAGAAACCATCCACACTGGTGCATACCAAGGATACCACAACAACCAAAACTGTTGAACAGCTCCAGCGCATCCATCAACAACAATTACAACCCTCTGAAGATGTCAAAGTACGGCAATCTTTCCGCTTCAGCAAATGTCGCACCAAGAGCTCAACTCGACACACACCTCAACATATGATAAGGGATTTAACGCAATGGAGACCATTGCTTCCTAAGGAGGGAGGATTGATCCAGGTGGATATCGGTGGCGGCCCACCTCTTCCAACTGGCTCAAAACAGTCTTCTGGCAATTTTGGTAAATTACTATTTTTAGCAGTTTTTCGGGTCCTGAACTTTCGGAGCCATTTTGAGGCCCTAAACGACATTTTTTGGTGATTTGGGGGACCAAATGGTTGCCTCTGGCACCCATTTGGGCCCAGTCGAAAGTTGTAAATCTCGGATAGACCTTCCCAACGGGCTACCGAGCGCCCCAAACGGAGATCGTATGCAAAAGTTATGACCCCGGGAAGTTGACTGTTCAACTAACCACCTTGGGGCCGCAAACTGTATGACGGTTCATCTTCTAGGGTGAGGTTTTTGGGTGTTTGGGATTCTTTCCCTCATGCTTATGATAAATAGGCCCTTTCGGCCTCTCTTTGTATTCATCTTGGCACGAATGAGCATAGCGGCCACATCTCTTCTCAGAGATAGCTACCACCATTCTAGCTATTGTATTTTACAGTCTGTTCTATTTCCGCTATTTAATAGAATATGTGTTTACTGTATCACTGTGTTATTTGCAATATATCTTTGTATATGATTCTGTATATGCTATCTTTTGTTTCGTTCCCACATAAATCCGGATCAATGCTGGATGCTCATATCAATGGTCTGTCCTTGCTTTCTTCTTTTATCACCTGAAATTAGCATTTCGATGGGAAGCGGGTGTCTACCTTGCCTCTGTTATGGTATCTCACACTACCGTGCTGCTATTTAATTTGTGTGTTCTGTCTTAACTCCATTGCCCACGTCTCTCTCATGATTATCCTGCCAAACTTTAACGACTTTGCCCCTCGTAGAAGTCTGGCCTTCTGAGTGCATTTGAATGAATATCATAAATAAGAATATCGTGTGTTTATCATTCATAATTTTTCAATCTCCTATAGAATGTTGTATGTTGATCATTGCAAAAATCTTTCAGTATTTTCAGTGTTTTATGAATATTAAGAGAGATCCCTCTCTGACTATGCTGGGTCAGTAGCACTAGTCTAAAGTGGTTTTACTATTACCCTAGTTCGCCCACCTCCATAGCTCAAGGGGGTCAATTTGGGTGCTAACACCCTCATCAAATCTCTTGTGCTCAGAAACTATCAGAAGGTAAAAATGAACAACCTCCTGCTAAATTCGATGGGTAGATAAGTAGTATGCCTAGGTCTTTGGTCAGTTTATTTCAGTAAATGATCCACCTGTTCAGTTCCACTTTCTTGGGGAACATGACCATAAAAGTAGGGAAGTTCCCCCCTGCAATAATTAGAGTGAGTTGAGGATGCTGCCAAGTATCAGATTGCTCTCCACCACAGTCCATTCCTCCCAGTGGGTCAGTGAACACTCATTCAACAGTCTCCTTTGGATGTTTGTCTCAACTTTTATTTATTTATAATAAAATATTCAAAGTAATTAATTACAGTCATCCACGACCCCACTTGGTCAATAGTCATAAAAATTTACAATAAAGATAAAACATAATTTTTTTTGCATAACATAAAATGTCTAGAGTTTGGGTATGTGACAAACACCCCCTCTTAAGTTCAGCATTGTCCTTGATGTTACTTTATTCATCATCCTTTTGTTCTTCCTGGAACAACATTGGATATGCCACCTGCATATTACTTTCCAATTCCCAAGTCACTTTGTCCATACTAAGGTGCTTCCACTACACATTAACCTGTCCAATGGTACGATTACGAAGCAAAATTTCCCTCTTGTCGAGGATATAGTCCAGTTCCACCAGAAAATCTCCTTCTGGTTCCCCCTATACATCATTCTAATTAATCACATGAGTAGCATCATGCACATACTTTTTCAAAAGAGAGATGTGAAATACATTATGTACTTTAAGATTCAGTGGCAATGCCAACTGATATGCCACTGGTCCTACCCTTTCAAAAGGTCCACAATACCTTGGTGCTAATTTAGCACAGCTTCATAATCTTAGGGAACTTTTCTTAGGTTTTACCTTGAGGAACACATGTTCACCAACTTGAACCTCTTTCCAAGTTCTTTTGATATCTTCATGAATTTCCTGTCCATCTTGTGCAATTTTCAAATTGACTTGAACCTGTTTCATAGTTAGTTCCATTTCTTTTAACAAATCAGGTCCTAGCATTAACCTGTCAACTGGATTACTCCAGGAAATAGGAATATTACATTTTCTGCCATATAAAATTTCAAAGGGACTAAGCTTTGTTGAAGCTTGGTAATGGTTATCATAAGCAAATTCAACAAGATGTAAATAATCCTCCCATTTATATGGTTGATCTCTAACGTACAATCTTAAAATGTCCCCAAGAATTTGATTAACTCTTTCAGTCTACCCATCTGTTTGTGGGTGAAATGATGTACTGAAATTTAAAGGAGTATCTAAACCTTTAAATAAATATTTCCAGAAATTTCCTGTAAACTTCGAGTCTCTATCAGAACTTATAACTTTCGGAACACCTTGCAAATGAAAAATCTGCTTCATAAAAATTGCAGCAATGTTAGCAGCTTTGTAAGTTGTCTTAACAGGTATGAACTGAGCTACATTGCTAAGCTTATCCACAACCACCATTATGGAATCATTTTGTTTCTGATTTTTAAGTAAACCAGTAATAAAATCAATACTAATTATGTCCCAGTTCCAATCTGGAATAGGTAGTGGCTGTAATAATCGAGCTGGGTGTCTGTGTTCAGCCTTTACTTGTAGACACTCCTAGCAATATATTCATCTACACTTTTCATACATGGCCAAAAATAATATTTTCTCAGCATAGTTATCATCTTCTGGTAACCAGGGTGTGCTGAGTATGGACTTTCATGCAATTCATTTAAAATTAGCAACTTAATTTCAACAACATTAGGCACATAAAGTCTGTTTTTATATAGTAGTAACCCTCTTTCATCAATTCTGAAATCTGTTATAAAATTTTCAGCATTAGCCTCAGCAATTTTATTAAGTAAATTCTGATATTTTTCATCCATTTTGATTCTTTCCTTAATCTGATTTTCCAGATCAGTTTTATAAGTACTGATTGCTGAAACAAAATTCATCTTGACATTTCTGCTTAAGGCATCAATAACCTTATTTTATTTTCCTTTAATGTGCTGAATCTCGAAATCTTATTGCTAAGGAAAGCTAGCCATCTAGCTTGCCTTGCATTCAAATTTGGTTGATCCAACAAATATTTTAATCCTTTATTATCAATCATTAAAATATGTTTTATTCCAATTAAATGATGTCGCCACATTTTTAATGCATGTATTACAGCAGCCAACTCTAGGTCGTAAGTTGTATAGTTCTTTTCATGAATCTTTAACTTCCTAGACTCATATGCAATAGCGTGACCTTCTTGTGTTAATACCCCGCCAAGTCCATCATTGCATGCATCCGTGCATACTATGAAATATTTGTTGGGATCAAAATTTTTTAAAATAGGTGCTGTTGTTAATAAATCTTTTAGGTTCTTAAAGCTTTCTTCACATTTTTTATCCCAAACAAATTTCTTACCTTTATTTTGTAAAGATGTTATAGGATTTGCTGTTCTAGAAAATCCCTCAATAAACTTACGATAGTAACCTGTAATTCCCATAAAAGATCGTACACCAATTACGTCTTTCAAGGAAGGCCATTCATTAATTGCTTTTATCTTGTTTGGGTCTAGTGCAATTCCATCATTGGATATCACATGCCCTCGGTACTGTATTTTATCTTTATAAAAATCACATTTGCTGAACTTACTGTAAAGTTGGTGTTCCCTTAACACTTGTAAAATTATCTTTAAATGTTCGTCATGTTCCTCTTTCATCTTAGAATAAATTAGAATGTCATCAATAAAAACCACTATAAATTTATCCAAGTATTTAAGTAACACGTTGTTCATTAAACACATGAAGACTACTGGAGTATTGGTCAACCCAAAGGGCATAACCATGAAAGCGTAGTGTTCATAGTGAGTTCTGAATGCCATCTTAAAGATGTCCTCATCTTTAATTATGACTTGGTGGTACCCCGACCTTAAATCTATTTTAGAGAATATCCTTGCACCATGTAGTTGATCAAACAGATCATCAATGTGGGGCAAAGGATATCTATTCTTTATAAACATCTTATTTAGCTAACGGTAGTCTATGCATAGATGCATAGTTCCATCTTTCTTTTTAACAAAAATTACAGGTGAACCCCATTGAGACACACTGGGTCTTATATAATTTTTATCAATCAATTCTTTAAGCTGTGACTTAAGTTCATTAAGCTCCAAAATATTCATTCTGTAAGGAAACTTTGAGTTGGGTACCGCTCCTGTTACTAACTCAATGGTGAAATCGAGTTCCCTTTTCGGAGGTAGTCCTGGAATTTCTTCCAGGAATACATCCGAAAATTCCTTAAGAATGGGTATATCTTCTAGCTTTAACTTATCTTCATTAGTGGACTGCTCGTTATTAATTATATTTACCACAAACAGCTTACACCCTTTTCGAACAGCTTTCTTAACTTGTAATGCAGAAATTTTTCTAACAGATATCTTTCTAGGAATCTCTTTTACCGTTACAGTTTCAAATGCATCATTCAAACAAGTAAAAGTCTTTTCAAAGCAATTTAATACAACTCTATGCTTTTCTAACCAATCCATTCCAATCAGAATGTCATAAGAACCTAAAGGTAACACATTCAGCTTAACACGAGTCCTAAACGGATTCATCATTAATTCACATTATTTTACATAATCAGTCACCTTTCTTTTCGTGCCAGTAGCTAATTGAACCAACCATGATTTATCAAACTTATCTAATTTCAGATTGCAACATTTAACTAAATTAGGTGAAATATAGCTAAGACTTGCCCCTGGATGAATCAAAATAGAAATAGGTTTATTTTTCAACATACCTTCCACTTCCACCATGGAAGTTTGATATCAACTTGTCTGTTCTCCAACGCTGCATTTATCCTGGGCATCTCTCTTGCTAAGTCACCAATAGTAGCCTCCTCCTATATGGTATGGATATTGTTTACATCCTTCTTTTTGAGTGGAGAGTTTGACGCATAGTGAGGTCACCGATAGTCCCAACATTTAATAGGTTCTTTCTGTTCATTATTTTTAACAAAATTATTAGGTGGATCAGTGTTCCTTGTAGTTGTAAATTTTGACTGTGTATTACTTGCTGCATTGTTTCCTGGAAACTTTCTGTTAGAGTAATTACGTGAATTATTATTCCCAAAATTATGATTAAAAGAAAACTTCTTCTTCCTTTGCTCAAAGTTGTTAGGCATTTTTTCTTTCCAACTTAGTATGCCTTCTCTTCTCTTATTCTATTCATAACAGATGTTCGCCTTTCTCATGGCCTCTTCAAGCATTCGAGGACTATCATATTCAATCATATCTTTTATATGAGAGGGCAAGCAGCTCAGAAACATCTGTATCTTCGGATTTTATTCAATGAAATAAGGCACATACCTTAATAAATTCAAAAACTTGCTCCACAACTCTCTCATATCCATGGAACCTAGTTTTAACTCATAAAACTCTTTAGCTCATTCCTCATAATACTGTTCTAACAGGTTTTTTTTTTTAAATATTTCTTAAAATTACTCCAATTTACACTTTTTTCTTTTAAACCTTTAAATCGTTTTAGATCTTGCCACTAGGTGTCTGCTTTCCTAGTTAAGTTATAAATTGCCATTTTATTTTTTAAATGACTCGAGTAATTATAAATTTGGAAATACTTATTCATACTGGACAACCATGCTTCAGCTGTCTCACTCTTTTCCATCTCTCCGTTAAAAGTTGGTTGTTTGATCTTTTTAAATTTGCTAGAAATTTCTTCGTAGGGCCTGCACTTCTTTTTCTTAGTGCAGCAGTCATTGTCACTACTATCACTAGAATACTTATGCTTTTTCCTGTATGCCCTTGCATCGAATTCATAAGATGAACTACTGTCATAATTAGTCAATTTTACCTTTTTATCATTACGTTGGTAAGACATAGTTCTAGATTCAACATTATTTTCTCTTTTCTTATCTTGATCATTTTTATAAAAATTATCCAGCATGATTTGATTCAGCTCCTCTTGAGCTTTCATAATTCGTTCGTTTTCTTCCTTTAAAGTTTTTATCTCAATTTTTAAATCTTTCACTGTCCTTAACAGTTGAGATAAATTATCATTCAATTCGACAAATATATTTTCTGCATTAATGTGTCCTTGTTCACTATTATTTTGTTCATTATTAAGGGAATTGTCCTCGACTGACTCTGTTGGTCCTTCCATACCTGTAGACTCAATTTATAAAATGTTGAAACTGAAAATAAAATAATTTTAATCAGTAATTCGTAGTTCTGTTATAAATTTTCATTTGCGTGAATGAGCCACTTCAGGCCTAGTATTTGAACTTGCGCTCTGATACCACATGTAACATACCCAAAATTTCACTAAAATTTAAAATTTTTCAAGTAGCATCAACTGCTTGTGTTTGCTGCGCGGAAGTATTAAAATGATTACCTTAAACAAAACTAGATATTAACCAAAGTGACTTAATGATAATAACTTCTATAATCTGCCGTTGATGATTAAAATTTTAGATTACTTATGAATCATAGAAAAATTGTAACAGTTGTTAACTTAATAACTGTCTTAAAATGTCGTAACATCAATTTCGTCAACAACCGTCAGGATGTTAAATATTTCAAAAGCTTACAATGTGTACTCACTTTTTCGTTTACCTATCGTCACTTTTATTCTAGTTGTAAAATTGATTCTAGAGACTAATTGCTTGTCTTCATGTAATGAAGGGGTCCTTGAATAGCCCTAAGGCTTACTTAGCTATCGCTAGCTAACACTCCTGAATTCTATTTGTAGAATGCAGGTAAGAAAGAATTTTTCAGTTGAAGCATGAAGTGTATCCAGATATTACTTGCTGTACAGAGTTAGTTTCTAAGATTTAAGCATGAATGTTTTAGAGTAATTATCTGCTCTGCAACTTCTCAGGCATTTTATGTCATTGACTCGGTTAACTCTGTATATGTTGTTTAGCTCTAGAATTATTTTTTTAACTGTTTCAATTCAATTAACAACCTACTCTATTGGAAACTATAACGATGTACATATATTTCCAATACATACTATTAGCCGAATTATGGGATAATCAAAGTATTACATTATCTATATTTTCTCCAAACTATAGAGAATGCATTTGTAATACATTTTAATGACCCTAGATATAAATATGCTACATAAATTTTACACTTATATGCATAGACTATATGGAATGATCAAATGTATAAATTATACAAAATAAAGCAATTGCACGAAACTCTATGTATGAACTCTATGTATGAATAATATATATAATCACCTAACCGAATGTATGAAAACTATATGCATAAACTATAATGCATGAAACCATATGCGATAGGTTAAAAGTATGATGCTATAAGCGTGGACTTAATTGATAATCCAATGTATAAAATATCATGAATTACCGACCCTAACCCTAACTTACCACTAGCATATAACAATGTAATGACTTCGTGATGGGGTGTGTGTTCGCAGGCACTCGAACCAAAAGCTGGGATATTAAAGTTTCCATAACTGCTGTCGTAGTGGATTTCATGGTGGCTGCTCTCGTGGCAAACATTACGAGAATAACAAAGGAGGTAAGGTGGTGAGCGTTAAGGTGGTGGCTGCTATCGTGGCTGCTTCCGTGGCAAACATTGCTATTTTTAACTCTACAAGTTTAATGTATAATCACATTAAAAGGAGTTAATTTTTATTTGATTGATATTTATTTTATAAATGCAATAATTGAAAATTTTAATTTATTTAGGTTGTATAACAATATATTTAAATATTTAAATGATTTATAATGTTTGTTTTGCTTAGAAAACATAACTTTAATGGTATGTATTTATATATTCTTCAATCTTAAATATATATAGATTTTATGGAAATGACAAAAATATTTAATAATAATAATAATAAATTTTAAACAAGGTCTACATACCCTACTTCCTCTTGACTTGAATTTATGATCACAGAAGAGGACACAGATTAATTAAAAGACTATAGGAAATTTATTATTTGTTTAAGATTAATAATTAATATTAATAAGTAATGTAGTTGGTTATCCATGAAAGCTTCAAGGTAATCCGCATTTGTTTTTTCCACGTTTCAAACCAATGATACCAAAAGCCTCAAGCAATGTAGTTGGTTGTAATTTAAGAATTGAAATGGTACTTTGTTTCTTTAAGTTTACTTTATATACTACATTTATTTAATATTATATACTTTCATTAAGGATATAAAAATTTTCAAATATAATATTAAACAAGAGCCACAAGGTGGCGATGTCCCCGACATTGCTAGTGGGGTATTGTCAAGTGTATATGAAATTGTCATTAATTGATAAAAGTGATTTTTTTGGCAAAAGGATTTTTCTTTTCTTCTATTTTTGTGAGTTCCATAAAAAAGTAGTCAAGTAAGGTAGTATATAATTTTTAATTTAAATGGGTATATAAAATGCAATATAGAGAAAAAAAAAGAGGTAGTTCTTTTGCATGATAAAAAAGAGAGAGAATAATTTCGGAACTTGAATAGAAAATTGTAATCGTATACCTATTACATACTTGCATTTACAAGTGATGGAGTTTATTAGATTTGTCGACAATTCTTTTTTTTATAACATACCTACATTGTATTATAGAACATGAAAATAATATTCTTTCTATGAGACAAGCATTTTGTTTGAAAGGCCATGAACTAGTGCGTCTAGTGCTGCAGAAGTTTTATATGTAGTACAAAAGGCAAGGAAGACACAATGTCTTCGACAAAAACAACAAAAACTACAGTCATAGATTTGTTGGAGCCATAGCATATGCACTCCGCTTCAAAGGTTGAGGGAGGATGCGCTGTAGCAAAATCTGCAACACTGGTAAGATAAGCCATATTGGAATACCACGTGCAATGTCTGTCATCCCTGCAGATGTGTATTATTTTCAGTGAAATTGGAGAGACAATAAATGTAATTACTAAATACAAAAGAAAACAGTCAACTGTGGGGTCATTGAGACTTGACATTTGCAGGAAAACAGCTTGTCTAAAGTAGTTGGAGGATCACCGAGACTCTAGTGTATGCAACTTGCATGGGATCTATTTTTTTGTTGCAAACACAAGTTGTGAGCACTAAAGGCAGGAAAGAGTTAAGTGCAATATGAAGGGCTTGAATTGAAGCCATGTGCTTTTAACAAAATGGATGACACTAAGCAAACAAAAAGTCGACAGAAAAACATAATGCTAAGATGAGGAAATAACTCACGGTGTAATTAGAAATATGGCAGAGCTGGTTGAATATTAATATAAATTCAAAGTATTTTGATCACTAACCAATTCAGCTACATTCCATGCGTGATAAACAAACGCATTGAAAACAAGATCACAAAAGCTTCTTGCCTTTCCCTCCTACAAATGTATATCCAAATATCCAATAGTGAATTTACATTGAACTTTGTACCCTTGGGAAATGCTGCCAAGTCCAAAAAGCATTCCTCCAATTCATCATCAAGGACATTTATACTTGTCCTTGATATAGATTCTGCTCTTGAAAGTTTCCTAGCATTTTCACAAATTTGTTGGGGTTCATTGCCCAAAGAGCTCCCAATCACCTTGGGGGCAAGTGGTAAACCCTTGCTTTGTATTTGAGCACCGAAAAATGCCAGCCATATTCAAAATTGCATTTTGCAGTGGCATAATCGGTGTTGTGGCAGAATTGGCAATGTTTTTTTCCTGCGCATTGCAAAAAGATAATGAGCAAGTATGTTTTCATGGTTTTTGCAATTGACCGTAAACTGAATTTGCAAGGAAGCTTATCTCTTCTGATTGAAAAACACATTATGTTTCAAACATTAGTATGCTCATTTAAACAAGTATGTAATCATGGTTTATCATTATCAAAACATTCAACAAGAAATTTATATATTTTCAAAAGAAATAATTGAAAACGTGGAGATCATCAGCGTACAGAATCCTAGCTTCATGAAGTAATCAAGTGAATTTGGCATACCTGGAAGTACAAAAATATTCAAGAGATGACATAAAAGTGATACTGATCTCCTGTAGGGTAAACATAGAGTATCCTTGGCTTCTGTTTCAACGGGTGACCACTACCTTCAAAGTCATTGAAAGGAATTTAGGATTCCAGTTACATAATGAATAACAAATACAAAATTATAAATAATAAGTAGAGTGTATTGACAAAGACTTTTTTACCTGAACAAGTCTTAAGGAGGTGGAATAGTCACAATTGGTTGTATAATGCTGAAGCGTTAAGCCATGCGAATTCCTGTAAGGTTATCAAGTAACCGTGACAAATGATAAACTGCTTCATATGTTAAATATTAAACTAGCAATGCAGCACCCTGCTCAAGTTTGGTTTTGCACCTGCATTATGTGTTTCAGCATATGTAGATGCAATATGTTCTGATGGCTATAGGTTATCGCCATACAAACACTGTCATTAAATAAGATTATTTGATTCCATTTGGCATTGAAAATATAAGAACACAATTATAAGACATAAATAAATGTATAGGTACAAGTTTGAGATAGAAAATGACCTTATCTTTGAGCAGAGGTTGATGTCTACCTTTAAAATAATAATGTACTTCTTCACAAAAATAGATGTTGCCAAGTCTGCATCATGTTCTTCTGCCTATCTTGAATTGTTGTCAGCTACGATCATACCTGGAGAAATTGTGTTTGCATGGTTTTTCACTAAAACCAAGGATCTTAAACTTCATATTAGTGTGTACTGTTACAATGCGGAGTCCTTTGAGCACTTGTTTTGTCTGAAATCAGGCAACAGAATTTGACATTTGAATTGTTAAAAAATAAAAATAAAAGTTGCATGACATAAATCCAAGGTAAGCATGTCTCGAGTTACATTTTATGTTTTACCTTAGCCCAATTAATCTTCCATGGATTGTCAACATCTTGATTCGGCAACAAAAAATCAATGACAGCACTTTGGTTGATGAACATTGTTGTTGACAGATGTACACAAAATGGTAACAAGGAAGTAAAACTTCAAATATAATTCCTGTAGTAACTCTAAAAGACGTAAAACATACGAAATCATATTGATCATGATTGAATGCACGACAGGTTAAAACCGTTGCTAAGTATCATTTAGAAAATTAACTTGCTCAACATATGACAGAAAGAAATTACATTGAAAGAAGAGTTACAATTCAACTTTATTTTTGAACAAAACTGAAAAGGCAAAATATTTAACAGAATATTTTAGCCACTAGTTCTTTTCTTGTTGGCCAGATTTGACTGTGTATCTCTATTGATTAAAACATGAAAATTGATAATGAAAGTTAGCAAAAATGGATATCATTAACAGTTTTCTGATGCATTGACATTTTAAAAGAGCAAAAATGTGTAATTCCAAACTAATTTCTACGGCTACATTTGAAAACTCTACTACTGAAATCAAGTCTCTACATTCCTCTGATGAGAATATCAAATTACTATAGCTGGTTTGAATTCTGAATCCTTATTACTAAAACCAAGCTTCCAGATTTCTCTGATAAGAATATCAACAAAAGGGAGTGTGCAAATTTGTATATCTTTATTTGTGCATAGAGTTAAAAGAAATGTACCTTGAATACTGAAACTTTTAAAAATTGAAATCTAAGACACATGATAGAGAGAGGACCTTGTAGCTCAATTAGACAAGTATGTGTTATAAGATCACCAATATTAACTAGCGTAGGGATTATGAAATGTGTTCACAGAGCAATGTCATGAAATGCAGCTTGAATATTTAATCTCTTAAAGCTACATACTAAAACATATAATAGAGAGATAATATTGTAACTCAATCAATATTTGCAAAGGAAAGAATTAACAACATTAAGTAAGGAAGAAAAACTTACCTTCGTTTATTTCTTTTGTCATCAACAACAACATTGCATTGAATGATATTGTTTCTAAGAGGCCCAACTCTAAACAAGTTCTTCCTCCCATCGAAAGAAAAATCTTTGCCACCTAGTTCAGTATGACTATATATTTCTTTGACTTTATCCATAATTTTTCTACACAAGATTTTACTTGCAGATTCTTGTTCTTGACCCCCACGTTCAGCAGTTATTTTCACCTGAAATCGAAGGAAGGAAAATTATCATCTGCCTTAACAGAATCTAATAAATAAGACAGATAAGACAGGCAATAGAATGTTGTAGTTACTCACATTGTATTGCAATGAGTCCTGGACATTAGTAAAGCTTACTCTGAAGTGATTATAGAGTAATTTAACAGGTTTATCAGCTTGACCTTGTCCATGTCATTTGGTTAGAACATAATGCAAGACCTCTGGCAGTTTCAGTGGCATTTGAGGAGGCAATGGAGGTGGGGGTGGCACATTTTCAACTCCCAAAAAAGGACCCAACTGTGGTTCCATTTGAGGAGGAATTTTGGGTGGTGTTGGAAGAATTTCAGTTGACTGAGTATAAGAAGGCTCTGGCCCATCATCCGGGTCTGAAATATTGTTGGTTTCCATTGTAAAACCTGTTTTCAAAGTACATGAAAATTATGTGATTCACATTCCTAGAAACACATAAAACTTAAAGACTATGGACCAGAATCTAGATGATTTGTTTATTTTGGGTAGAAATAAATAAAATATTTTGTATATTACTTTGGTTAACAAACAACAAAGCCAACAAATATTCATGAGTACAAACCAGCAAACTGGATCAAAATTCTTTAATCACATTCCAACATATCGTCAACTAATCACACCAACCCAAATTTCTTCAATCGCATTCAAATATACCCAAAAGTACAAGTTTTTGACCAATATCCAGATGATTTTACAATTTTAATTATAATGAAAGAAAAATCACCGATTATTACAAAGAAAGTTGATGTCCAGAGAACAGAGCTAGCACTTGGGAGTCGAAAGCAATTTAACATAGAGAAAATTTACTTTTAAGAGGATTTATATCTATTCAGTGACTGTTTTCAACACACTTGAGTAGATTTAAAACAAAAACATAATAAAAGGAGAATGACCCAACAAGTCTTCCATCTGTATTTACAGGTATATATTATACTACATGAGAATTTGAACAACACATCCAAATGGCCATACCCATTACCCAACAAAGAAATCGAATATGATTTTGATATTAGACTACAAACAAATAGGATGGTCTGTGAATTAATGATAAAAACCAACCTCTAAACTAGATATCAGCACACCAATACTTCTTAAGAAACGAAAATGGATCTAAGAAAGATTCAATTGTTTTTATGAAATCATATATTTAATCAAGATAGCATTGAGTCAAATTGACTGATTGGGCAAAAAGCAGAAAGAATGAAAAATATGCCTATACGAATCGAAGTTGGCATAACAACCCAGAGAATAATTCCGAGCTATAGTAAACGCTAAACAAAATCTGAATGGTCTAAAAATTATTGACAAACACCAAGCTCGGAGCCGGAGGAAAGCATTCGTCTGCCTCCTGAGCAAAAATGAATCCAATTTAGAAACAATTGCTTTTATAGAATCACATTTCTCAAGTGATTGATTCTAAAAATCATGATAACATAATCAAGCCAGCTTTTAAACCATCCATAGATCATTTTAAACTCAAACCAAACACACAACATATAAAAATGCAACACACCATTTCAGCACAAACTAGTAGTTTGTTTGAAATCTATGTTGCAAAACCTACAACAAACCAAGGCAAGCCCAACATAAGAAAATTGCTGCAATTAAACTAGTTTTTTAATCGGTTATTGATTCTAAATATGATATCAATATCAATACATGATGAACAATGTAGCAAGTAAGCAAATCACTAAACATTTACAAATATAGAAAAAATCATCATTCGATTGTAGACAAATAGGATGGTCTGAAAATCATAGAGTAAAACTAACCTCAAGTCAGAGAGCAATGCTGCTTAAAACGTTTTAATAGTCCCGAGCCAAAACAAACAGAACAGATAAATGATTATTATTGTTACAAGACCATACATGTGTTCAGCCATTGATTCTAGAAATCAAGAACATTTTCAAGAATCAGAAAGACACAAAAGCAAAGCAGTTACTGCTACATCACCACATTTGATTTAGCGACTGATTATAAATAGCAAGAAAGCATACAAGAATCAGCAAATGCAGAAGCAAAACAGTTTATGTTACAACACTACATATTTATCCAGCCATTGATAATGTAAATCAAGATAGCATTCAAGAATCAAGAACATTCAGAATCAAAACCAATAAGAATGAAACCCAAGAACTATAACCAAACCAAACTACTTGAAAACATAGCAGAAAGTTAGAAACCATCATTAAGAGAAAACTAGAAAAATACAAGGACAAAGTCAAACTAAATGCACACCAAAGACTGAGCATTTCCAGATATCGAGCATCCCTAGATATAACAAAAACAAAAAAGCCTCAAGCATACATTAAATGTAGCTACTGTAACTCCACTAAAATAAAACTCCAAGATGACAAACAATCCATACCCATGTCAAATAAACTCCTATTAGGCTAAAAAATTGAAACCCAGCTCAGATAAAGCTCCAACAAACTAAAATAGTCAAAGCCAACTTAGATAAAGCTCGAATAAGTTGACACATTCAAGCACGCATCAAACAGAATTCAAAAATATGCAATGTACAATAGAAAAACATCAATTTTCAACAAAAATGCCAGAAGATAATTTGGATTCTAGTGCTTATTCTGAGATGATTTTACAATTCAGCTACAAACAAGTACAATGGCCTGAAAAATCATTCAAAGAATCACCTCAGAGTTCTTACCAGACTGTGTAAAGAAAGAGATCATTGTCGCAGTGAACACTATGATGGCTGGGAACCGGGAAGTGAGAAGGAAGAGTTTATGAACACACAATAGATTGAAGTGGGTTGATCCCTGCAGGTTATCACGATACAATCACTGTCATTGTGTAAGATTGTCTGATTTCATTTGGGTATTCAAAATATAATAAGACAATTAGAAGACATAAATAAGTGTATATGTACAAATTTGAGATAGAAAATGACCTTATCTATCAGCGCATGTTGATGTCTGGTTTTAGAATAATGAATGTACTTCTTCAAGAATTTAACAGTGATGTTCTCATTTTTGGAATGCGTTGTTTTAGAGCATTCAGAAGCAACAACCATGATACCTGAAGATGTGATTAACTCTGTGCTTTCTTTCATAATTTGAGTTTTTTAACAAAGTTCAATTTTCATTCTTCCCAAACATGAAGAATGGACCAAAAATCCAAAGAATGACTTATATTCATTTTCTTCTGATTTATCTAGCTAAAGCTGAGAATTAACTAGGAAAAAAAAATTATGAAAATGTACCTTAGGCAAGATAGGTAGTCTTTTTGATGAAGTGAACTTATCCAAGATTTAGTATTTGTTTCAAGTCACAACGGTAAATCCATAATCATGATCACAAGGGTAAATTCACCATTCTAACTCATAATGACAAGGGTAAATTCATGAAATAATTCCTATCTAGCTGGAATTGAGCAATATATGGTTTTCATATAGAGGCAAAGTTTGCACATTGCGTGGCATTTTTCAGAAAACATTACAAAGATTTGAATTGGAAAATCAGATTCAACAATAATAAGCGGAATCCCAAATCTGAAACCAAAATCATTAGATAAAGAAAAAGCAAAGCAATTAGATGACCGAAATTGTGAATCTAGTCAATATTATGTATCAATAATTCTATATCATTTTATACGGCTCTAACAATTTTATAACCATGAAAGAGGTAGAGAAAAAAACAGTTTAGCAATATTTTAACGGAAGTTCTTTCAGTTGCATTAAGTTTATAAATATGTAAAAGGTTTTAAAACCACATAAATTTACAAAATGTATAATGAGAACATGCATTTTTTCAAGTCATAGCATATGCACTTTGCATCAAAAGCTAAGAGAAGTCACGCTTTGGCAAAATCTACAGCAGTGACAACATAAGGCATGTTGCAGTAGCATGTGCAGTTTCTATCATTCCTGCATATGGGCCGTGCATTACTATCAGCAATTATGCAAAGAGTATAAAAACAGATATGAAAATAAGATATGTAGCAGATGCTAATTTAAATGGAAAACAAATACCGTTGACTATTATGTTTCTGTCTTTTTTTCTTTCCCATACATTGGCCATTGGAATGGACAAAATATTAAAAAAAAAAACAATTGCAAGAGCTTTGTGATTATGGAAAGAATATAAAAACAGATATGAAGATAAGATATGTAGCAAATGCTAATTTAAATGAAAAACAAATACTGTTGACTGTTATATTTCTATGTCTTTTTTTCTTTTCCATACATTGGCCATTGGAATGGACAAAATATAATAAAAAAAAACAATTGCAAGAGCTTTGTGATTGACAGTAAACCGATGCAAAAGGCAAAAAATCTATTAAAAGTGAATAGGGTTTTGGTAATCTTATACTAGGGATGACTCCTCTGCTTTTATTAGGTTCAGTGCTTTTTGCAATCTTCAAATAAATGAACACAGTAACAAAAGTGAACTTCAGATACATTAAAATTGAATCTTCAAAAAGCCGTTGAAGGTTATTATTGATTAAACAATAAATAGGACAACTGACAGGTATATAAGCAATGAACATGATTACAATGCAAGGGTTGTGTGAATGGGAAAAGAAAAATTATTTAAAATTGTGCGTATTTTATAAAAAATAGGTTCAAATAAATCATAAAAGAAGTTGCAATAGAGAGTGTTTGTAATCTATTTTGAAATATTGGATCGAAGATGAAACAATTGAAAAATTGTTCAAGGTGTTTGAACAAAAAGGAAAATTATGATCATACCTTTTGTTCAAAATTTTTTGACTTCGACAATTCTGTTGTTAATTGCCAAAGTGTAAAGCCCTTGTTGCTTCAATTTGCGAAGATTGTAAATGGCTGAGGAAACACTATTGGAGTATTGTTCATAAGAAATAGCTAGAACATCGGGACAACATTCTTTTAATTGTGTGCCTCGAAGTGTACATTCAATGGTCCCTTCTTCAGTCTCTAGCTTACATTGCAATATATGTTCATAAGTAGTTGGTGTTTCATGATTGCAAAATGTACAAAAAACGGTGCTTTGTATGATTGGCAGTTTACACTGTGTGCAAATGCAGTGGTAGGGTGGTGCAAAAACATTTTTTACTTTCAATGTCCCATATACCTGTTCTAGGAAAGCAAACAGAAAACATAAAAAAACATTGCAATGAGCATGTTTTGATACGAAGGCCATGCTAGGAAAAAGCACAGAATCGAATTTATGAAAACATGTTTGCAAATGCAGGTTTTGCAACATGGTGTTTGAAAACATATCATTGTAATGAGTTGTGTTGCTGCTAATTGGAATACTAAATCTGGAACTGTAAAAAAGACATTTTGAGAAGTAAAAAGTCTATATTTTCTTTATATCAGAAGCAGAAAACTTTGATGTCAATAATGCAACAGGCTGAACATTTAAGAAAAAATAAAATCTGTTTTGAAAACTATGAAATTGCTGAAACTACATATAAAGAACTTGCTTAATTGATAATGAAATGACAAAAAAACATTTCAAGTGACATTACAGGAGACATTGTTCATATCTCACCTGTGTTTGAGCTTCAATTATTGGAAGCAAACTTTGTATTGCGAATTCATCATTTAGGGGATCTATAAAAGTCGCTTGTGAAGCCTTCATAAGATGAGTTCCTTTTGCACCTGGTCTTACGATATTTTTTATTAGATACAGAGGCGGTTCGTCAAGTGCAAGTTGTTGTTGCACTCGGACAAAGAAATTTCTATAGCTTTCATTAACCTGAAACTGAACATGAATAACTGAAGAAGAATTAGTGAAGGGGGGATGGGAATAGACAAATGTTTTTTGTTATGGGTTCTATCTTTTTTTTTGTATATCCATCTAGCAGTAGATACAGCAGGAAAGAAAAAACATAAAAAATGAAATCAAATATAGTGAAAAAAAATTGTTTAAAGAGAATCCACTTTACAGTTGCATAGTCGTTTGTACTTTCACCATCTCTTATGTAGAAGTCCAATTGCTTATTGTTGTATTCACAGGAAACAACTATGACTGCAACAGAACCAACGACATATGTCTCATCTGATGTAACCAGCTCATTGATTGTTGTATCTGGTGGAAGGCAATGCATTTTGCATACTTGGTCAATTGTCTCTATGATAGTTGTTGGCAATATCGCTATTGAATTTATTGCATCTCCTCGGTCATATTGACCTTTCTTTTTCAGTTCAAAACCAGAAATTCTGACACTTTTGCCAGGCAAAAAGAAATTGCCAAAGTGATTTATCAAACTATCATTAATTGTAACTGTCATTGTCATCAATCCATGTTTGTCAACAACATCTGCATGTAGAATCTTTGTCTTAACAGGGGAGTTTTGATTACGATTTTGTGCAGGTCCATAGACAACCAAAACATCCCCCTCAAATACATGCCTATGTGTTGCAGTACATAGTTGTATTATTGATGATGGTTCAACTGCCATTTGCTTTAATCTGTGCACATTTAAAAATATCAAAAAGTGAAAGAACAAATGGATTAGTCTTTGATTGAATGTTGAATTTTATATCGAATACACTAAAATGAAATTAGTAGAGAAGCTGAACTAGATGCTTCATTCAAATGTTTGAGTTTGTGTTAGGTACAAGATGAAACAATGTAGTCAAAAATATTGAATGAACAAAGCTCTTGGATAGGAACATTACTTCTTAGGACTATTTGTTGGCTGCGACAGTATTCCCATTGCAATAGTCTCTGGAGCATCTTGTGAAGAAGAAACATTTCTTTCTGTTGAAGGACTGTCTGATGTCGTAGACATAGCTAAATTCTCTCCTTGGTTGAGAATATTGTTTCTGATTAGTTGTTTTTTTGAAATGTTGTATTTTTTTTTTTTCAATTTGCACATCCAATGAAGACTGAGAGCATGTTAAAATATTCAAGAATATATTTCAAATAGAAAAGCATCTTAAAAAAAGACAAAAAACAAGAAAGACAAAAAGCTGTATCAGTTCTTATATGCAAGTTGCAGGTACTGATAAGATACTAGTAAAATGATCTTACCAATATGCATCGGAAATGGTAAATGAAAGCCTGTCAATGTCTATGTTTGTCCAAAAATGGTCAATCATAGAACCATATATTCTGTTGTAGGTATGTTTGTTTTTAACTTTAGACATTTACTGTGCATAAACAATTCCAACATCCTTTTCAATATTGTTTCTTTGTACATGTCAATGTTAAAGTCACCAGTTATTATGGTTACCATTTTCTTGTTGTTTTGTAAGATAACAGAGTCCAAGACATCAATAAGGTTGTTAACAAGATTATTTGGTTTGTCATAAATATTGACAAGCTGGAGAATATTGTCAGGGAGCATAATGTAAGTGAGGAATATCAATTAGGTGTCGAGCGAGGAATATCAACTGATTTTGCCTTGCCCTTCCAGGATATATATAATATTTTTATGGTTAATTGACAGCACAATGAACTAAAGAAATGCTAATTTCTTGTGAAAGGTGGTGTTTGAGACCCTGGACAATAGTGAGCCTTCAGATGTTTTTAGATCATTATAGATATTAACTGCACTAATTTAGTTGCGAGCTTATATGTTTAAAACAAGCAAATACATAATTATTAAGCACCATGTTGAATATCAATACATAGCATGAACAATGCCTTGAAGGACATGACAACATGTTGCACCTCACAATTTACCCGAGTATACAAATATCCAAATGCATATTTGTAACCACCGAGATAGGTTTTGTGTCATTTGCATTCAAAGGTAGAAAACATAGAGCACATGCACATGTAATAAAGTAACAGTTTCCCAACTTCCATGTAGTTAGATGCTGTGATTACAGTGCAGGGTTATAAACATTTCTTGAATGATGTGAGCAAAAAGTCAGTGTGCAAAACAAAATTTAATAAAAAACAAAAATGCCATAACAATCAAACACCTTTAAGGTAGTATGTGCCCTCCCTATATAGCTAATAATACTGAACACAATTCACATTAGTTCCACAACACAAATTCCAATAGAAACAATAAAAACAAATTTCCCAAAAAAAGCATTCCATGGATATACATTAGCCAGTCTAAATACTTACCTCTTGAAACCAAGAACTCCAAAAGTACAACCCATAAGTTCTTAACACATGCTCTTTGGTATATTCAAAACTGTTATAATGAGTTACACTGACAAGCAAACTAAAACGATAAACTATTAATATTCAGTAACATGTAATAAAATAAACATATATATCATATAACAAAAATAGAGATATAGTTTAAGATACCAACCTGAGTGTGAAACTATTCTTGAAAATATACTCAGAAGTGTTACTTTCAAAAAAGACTGTTTGTGCCTCGGAGAGGTCAGTCTTCTCTAGGAACCAGCTAACCCTACAAGAGGGTGTGTACAAACCAGAGAGAGAGAAATGACTGGAGTTAATTAGGTCAATGACAGTCAAGCACAGTACATAACTCAACATAAATAAAGTCACAAAAATTATAAACTTCAACCAAGTCTCAGCATAAAAGAAGTGATTATCAGCACACCACAACTGATCATAGGTGATCAAAGTCAAGTACTCTATAAGATAAAAAATTCAACAAGGTGGTATAAAAAAAATGAAGGAGGGTAAATGTTCGCATTAACCACAAGTCAAAGACAAGGTACCAAAATTCTAATAATAACTCAATCAAGGTGGAGAAGGTACAACAAGTATTTAATAATTCAATCAGTAACAAGTAATAAAATAAACATATTGATCATATAACAATAAGAGAGGTATAGTTGAAGATCTCCACGTCAACATTAAACCAAAAATACGACAGCATAGATGTCCATGGTAATTTGTTCCATCCAAACTTATCAAGTGTACTTTTAGGTCAGCAGTATTCTTTTCTTCGAATTGTAGCTATAGTTCGGAGTCAAGAATACTGCTGACCTAAAAGTATACTTGATAGGTTTGAATGGAAACCATTTTCAATGTTGATTCCACTACCCTCCTTATTGTCTTACAAAAAGGCATGAAAATGAGGAAAAAGACTTAAAATTGTGGACTTCACCTTCAAAGAGATCCTTACAATCACATTGATACGACGTCCCACAACCATTTCTCTTGACACCCACTCTTCATTCATTCTGTATACATTTCACTATGCAACCGTCTCAGATTCTCACTGTGTTTTCCCTCAATTAGTTTATCAATTCAGTATGACCCACAACCGCTGGCAACACTCCACGGATGACAGGCATGGGTCATACTGAATTGATAAACTAATTGAGGGAAAATGCAATGAGAATCTGAGACGGCTGCATAGTGAAATGCATACAGAATGAATGAAGAGTGGGTGTCAAGAGAAATGGTTGTGGGACGTCGTATGAGAGGAAATGGCAATGGGAATTGAAAGGTCAAATTAAATTTGCATGGTGGTAATAAACTACACTTGTGTCTTCCATTGTCAGCTGTACTTCAAGCCTGAAGGTGGTAGCGTTGGGAACCATGACCCTTAGAACCAAGGGTATGCTCCAAATGTGGCCAAACAACCGTAGTACTGTATAAGAGCAAAACTTCAACAAGGTGGTTTTAAAAAATTTACTCAAGGAGGGTAAATGACCCCATTAAACACAAGTGAAAGATAAGGTACCACAAGACCAATCATATCTCAATCAAGGTGGGGAAGGTACAACCAGTCATATCTCTCTCAAATGTATAGCCGTCCAATATAGCCTAAAAGTTCATCATCACAGTATAAGGAAGGGTGGTGGGATGCCAAATAAAAATATCTCTCATTTCCCTTTATTGATCAAATAACAATAAGAGAGGTGCCATTGAAGATCTACATGTCAACATTAAACCAAAAATCAGATCTGAAGTGTGGGTACAAATATAGTACCTTGTACTATAGAAAATAAAAGCCACCTGTTTTACCTTTCAATTTAGCAATATGGTCTACAGAAGCAAAATTTCCTCACAATTACCATTGAAATTTCTGATAGCGCTAAAGCAATAGTAAAAGAATTTATAACATAATTTTGATCTCTATCAACTTCAGCACTCCTGTGTGGTCTCTGTGCTGAAGTTGGTCCTCGAGATGTAAGTTACTTACACAGGTAACCATTGCATGACTGCACAATCTTCTAAACACATATAAAGTAGATAGGAAACACCAAACATTAAATGTGATACATACCCTGGCTTTGTCTTGCATATTTCTTTCCTATGGCTTAATTTATGAGGATGTATGTGCTGTTATAGTCTTATCCTGTAGCTAGATCTAGTGCTTCAACCATATCAAGAAAATTACGATTTGCAAACATCATCAATCAAATGAATTAACAATCATCAGCACCACAACCATCTTTCATCAAAACCGCAGGAATCTTCTTATTGACAACTGTCAAAAGGCCATGAACTGAATGTGTTACAATGCAATTGTTTTGGTTTACAAATCCTGCAGTAGTGGGTGGAAAATTCATATGTATTTCTTGCAAACTAAGTCACATTGTTTGTGACACTTGAAAAACTAAGCAAAATTAAGTCACATTGTTTGTGACACTTGCAAGTAATGAACCAAATAGAACAATGTCTTTTGCATAGCCACTTGCAATGAAAAGTATGTTGGAAAACAATTCAATAAACATTTTTGTTAGGAATTTATTTTAAATGCAATTTTTCAAAGGCTTTAGATCAGTACCACTTTTAAATTTTTTTCTCATTTTTTGTGAGAACAAATTACATGCAACAACTCTAGGAATCATCCAAGGATAAGCAAATACACCTGTAAATGCATGTTTGTAAATGCTTGCTTAGTATAGTTATTCACATTTGCACTTTGCAAATGAAATGAAAGAGTTAGAAACCAAGAACAGGTTTTTGGTGCATTATTACATAGTTTTAAATCAGCATTCAATTGTGATGATTATGCAATAATGAGTACTCATTCTTTTGCATGAAGTACTTATATTTTCTGTTTTCCATTATTAAGGCCTATAACTAAGCATTATAGACAACTGCTTTGCAGAAAGAAATTCTTGACAGTAACTAATTTCTCTAGATTTAGCCCTAATGTGAAATGAATAATAAAATCTAATTAATACAGTATTCAACAATTTAACAAAAAAATTGTAACCAGATTTCGTAAACAGGAAATTAATAAATTATTTATATTATTAAATAACAAAAATTTCAATTTTCAGACCTCTTTTATTTACTACAAAAAACAAAGACATTTTGCACAAAACCCAAATCTTACTCACACTCAAGCTACACTGAATTTCCTAGATGTTATATGATTCTGAAATTTCTATATGTTATATGACTCTGAAATGTCTCTATCCTAAAGGATGTCTATACTTGGGATATGTGTGTAGAAATTTAAATATATACACATTTCAACCAATTGCAGCTAACAAATTCAGATGCAGTTTTGGACAAAATTAAAAAGTGTTTTTAGCACATATCATTTTAACTGAAATCATCAAGGTTAAGCACAAGAAAATTGTGGTAATTACTAAGTGACCTATCCCCAAATCAATGACATCATCAAGCGGATTTCTTAGTCTCGTAAACTACTATAGAGGTGTGTTTTATAGCTCAGGCAAATTGTAATTTTCATATCTATATAATGTATATAGCTTTTAAATTGGTAAAAACTAGAAAAAAAATCACATATATTTTGTTAATAATAACAACAATAAATTTATTAATTTGCATGCATAGATATGTATATGTTTGTATGGAGTTTCAAGACTGATTTCAAGTGGTTGAATCATTAATACAAGGTATTATGTTGATAACAGGCCATAGTTCATAGGGTCAAATCTGGTCAAGTCACTTGGGATTATTAGACACTATTGTTGTTGGTGCTTGAGTTTCCCTTCATCTACATAATCTAGGGAATAGGGGGATCTTGTGAGGTTTTTCTTAGAAACCCCCCTAGTGGTGGCTCAAATGGTTGAACTGTACACCCAAAGAATCATGCCAATGGAAGGTCATAGATCATATATACAAATTTGATCAACTCTCTTGGGGTTACCATCCGCTATTATAGATGGTAGTTGAAGCACCCTCCAAATATTTCGAGGAAGGGTGGGGATCCCACAAGGTTTTGCTTTAACACACACACAAACAACCCATGCAAATAGCTCAACTAGTTATTGCAATGTTGTTGGGTATTTGGGCAACTTTTCGCTAGAAGGTGCTCAGTTTGGATCTCTTTAGATGAGACATACTAGTTTACACTAATGAATTTATTAGAGATGTCATCTACAACATTGATTATCACAAATAAGCTCATTAATATGAAAATTGATAGTTTTAGAGATATATTATTTATAAAAAACAATATAATTTTTTTTCATCATTTAAGTAAAACTTCAATATGAAATACTATTAAATAATCACAAAAGAAAGCTAAAAAGTGGGAAAAAAAGTTACAATAACATTAAAAACCTCAAAATAATGCTAAAAAGATCACTTATTACTACAAGTGAAAGAAATGACATAACATGCATGCTTGTTTCAAATGCAAGAGCGATCTGCCTCTTATTAGAATGTTGAAACACTCAAGATACTCTGTAGAGAAAAAATATTATAATGAGTCTTCAAGTGTAAATCGGTTCATCAAATTTGAACATGTATTGCTTAGTGATATCAATTTGGAAATATCAAAGCTTTAAAGGGAACCCATTGCATAGAGAGGAGGAATATTAATTTGTTAATTGGCCAACAATGAAGAAGCTTGCAAAGATGAGATGATGAGATGTTAAGAATATATCTTATATTTTTTAATTTAATAAAAATTTATTATATATGTTTTAGATGATAAATATGGACAATGTCACTACGTAAGGATGAAACCACAACCACGTAAAATAAAATTTAAAAAAATAAAAAAATACAAAAAAATATAAACTTTAACAAAAACTTTGCAATTTCATATCTGTGGTTTTTGCCACCCCAACTAATGCCACCCGACTCAAAACTATATGTCGGGGACATACTAAGAACATTGAGAACGCGCACACAAATTGTGGCACTATTAACATCATTATTTAAAAGTGATGCCTTTATATGGGATAAAAAAGTTAAAGACTATTTTGAAAAGTTGAAAACCTTAATGACATTCACTCTGGTCTTGACAAATCCAGATGTCAGGAAAACATGTGTCCATGAATACTATGTTTCAGGAACATGTGTAGGAGTTCTGCTCATAAGTGATAAACATCTCATTGCCTTTGAGAGTCAAAAGTTACAACTGAATGAGCATATAAAATCTACATATCATGGAAAGACGTTGGCAATAACACATGCCTTGGTCAAGTGGAAGCAGTACTTGTTGCGAGATAAATTTCTTGCGGTGTTGCAGTTGGCATATTGATGTGGTATGGTCCAGGGTTTTGTGGTGTTAATGCAGTATGACGCGGGATGACGTTTGCTGCTTTTAATGAGGTTGGTGGTCTCGGGACTCAAGACTCCTATGTGATTTATTCACCAGTCTTGTCGATTTATCGTCCATTTCGTCGAGCTCTGTTGTGTGCCCGCTAGCATCGGGTTGAGGTGTTTGTATGGCGATAACCTATAGCAATCAGAACATATTGCATCTACATATGCTGAAACGCGTAATGCAGGTGCAGAAGCAAACTTGAGCAGGATGCTACATTGCTAGTTTAATATTTAACATATGAAGCAGTTTATCATTTGTCTCGGTTACTTGGTAAGCCATCAAAGCGGCTGAGCAAATCTAGGTTTTTTACTTCGACATTTTGTGCAAAAAGGCTAAGAAAAATCTAGCTGCAAACGGCTTATTAACAAAGCTAGATGCATCTAATTAGGAAGTGTGAGTTGGGTTCATATTTATGTTTGTGTAACCCTCTTAATAATTATGCATGGAAATATTTCGATAAATGAGCAACTCATTTTAGCGAAAGAGATTAAAACATCTTCGTGAAAGCGATTGAAAAAATCATGACTACACCAAGTCAGCAAAATAAAAACTAAAAATAAATTATGCTGTAATTCAAAGGCTGGCGTATTCATGCAACACTGCAGGTTTAAATGAGGTTTAAATGGTCTCGGGACTCAAGACTCCTGTGCGATTTATTCATCAGTCTTGTCCATTTATTGTCCCTTTCGTCGAGCTCTGTTGTGTGCCCGCTAGCATCGGGTTGAGCTGTTGCAGGGGTTTAAACGTGTTGCAGTTGGCGTATTCATGCAACACTGCAGGTTTAAATGAGGTGTTGTGCACCCGCTAGCGTTGGGTTGAGGTGTTGCAGGGGTTTTAAACATGTTGCAGTTGGCGTATTCATGCAACATGTGTTGCAGTTGGTCCAGGGTTTCGTGGTGTCATTAGCAGAAAATCATTTTCAAAGCCATCAAAAACAGATCATACCAAGACTCAAGTAACGGAGAAGATAAGAATCTCATCATAATCTCATAAGAAAAGCCCATTTGTAATAACAAGATAAGACAATTAATGGTTCAGAATCATACAATCGGGATATCATCCCTTTACTATGGTTACTGCCATGACTGTGGGCCATTAACCTTTGTCTTGGTGTCAAACCCCTATCCACACAGGCCAAAAAAGTATACATCTACATTATTGCGACAAACTATAGATCACTCAAGCATACCGAAGCTGACCAATGCAGTCTATGGTAGCCTAGCAACAAGCTGATCTGGTTTCATCTAAAGAAAAAGCTATTTTCAGATTGGATATTTCATCAATTTTTCCTTAAATAAAACAGCAGTTTGTCAATACCACCATCACTGCATCTAAGAGTTTGTTAACGTTCATGTTTCTTGTAACAGTATTCATGACAAATAGCAAACTTTGCCAATATACGGCTCTCTAAATATTCACAGGATTCCTGTGAATTTATAGGAGTGTTCTCTTGCAAACACTGTCCACGTTTTCTTCTTTAGATAAAACCAAACCCTCTTGTTCCTACGTTATCATAGACTTCATTTCAGATTAGATGTTTCAAAAATTTATCCTTAAATAAAACAGTAGGTTGTGAATCTCAACATCACTGCATCTAAGGGTTTCCCCTTCAACCAGATATGCAACTGAAATACTTGTTAGTCGTTAACTCATTTGGCATACGTCAAAGTCAAAGACAATGGAGTATCTCGCCAAAGACCCAGATTTTATACTGCACCCGAAATGTCGTTTGTCTTATATGGGGAGTTGCCAAAGGCAATGGAAAATGAGCACCCCTCTCTTAAGCTCCCGGTCTGTTGTTTTGGGGTAGACTTGTATTCTCAAGTACAGATACTTAGGTTGAAAGTGCTTTCTATTTCTAGATTCAGTAAATCTGTATAGTATCTATTTTCTGAGAAAACTTGAAAAACAGGTCCATGCGAAAAGCAAAACCACTTAAACGAAGCAGACCAAAGAACCATTTAAAAATATCACATTCATACCACATGGCATAATGGAAATGCAAAAAGAACAAAGCAAAATAAAATAAATACAAACAGATCTGTAAATTTAATTAATAATATAATATAATGCCATTTATTTGCTACCCGGTGCCTGGGTGGCAGGCTGGTATTAGCATTTAATCCCAGCGCTGACGCAGCCCATGATATCATGACCCACTCCATACCTCGCCGAAATACCCGGGAAGGAGGGAGGTTGCTACTCTTGGCATTAAATGTTCAGATACATACATACATCCAATTCCATTCCCCGTACATTCATTTCAGGGATTTTAGGTCATTACCCAAGAAAATAAATGGTAATGACCAATTACACAGTCTTTGTGTTTTTTAAACCACAGTCACAAACAATTCCTATGGAATAAATTATGGAACAAAAGTTTGAACAATATTTCTTGACGCAGATTGTGAAATGAAAACCATACATTTGTAAAATTCTTACATTTATAAATTTTTATAACCAATTAATCGTACACTATAACAAAAATCGGATTTTTTTCATAAAACAGAAAACACAAGTCTCAGCGAAGAGAAAATTCCAAGAGTTACCTATCCAAAGAACCCGTCAATGAAATTGCAGAAGACACAGCTCGTTGCACCAAGAAAGCGCTCTACACGTTCAGACACGAACACCGCAAATTACTGGATGGATGAAGCACATTAAGACAGCAATACCCACCACCAGAAACCACCCCACCTTCGCTGGACCACCGCAAATAAGCCACAAACAACCACGCCACCGCAAAAAAGCCAACAAAAACAGCCACAACACAAAAGAAAGTCACACCAAACAGAACGAGCTTGAACACCAGAGAACCTATAAAATATAGCTTCAGAGTGCTCCATCACCCAAGCATGGAGACCGTCCTTCACCCCTGCAAACAGCAAGCACACTACATTAAACCCCTGGAACACCTCAACCCGACGCTAGCGGGTGCACAACAAAGCTTGACGAAATGGACGATAAATCGACAATACTGGTGAATAAATCCCACAGGAGTCTTGAGTCTCGAGACCACCAACCTCATTTAAACCGGCAAACATCACCCAGCGCCATACTGCATTAGCACCACGGAACCCTGGACCATACCGCATGAATACGCCAACTGCAACACCATTTAAACCCCTGGAACACCTCAACCCGACGCTAGCAGGCGCACAACAGAGCTCGACGAAAGGGACGATAAATCGACAAGAATGGTGAATAAATCGCACAGGAGTCTTGAGTCCCGAGACCACCGTCACCCCGTGCCATACTGCATTAACACCACGAAACCCTGGACCATACCGCATGAATACGCCAACTGCAACACCGTTTAAACCCCTGGAACACCTCAACTCGACGCTAATGGGCACACAACAGAGCTCGACGAAAGGGACGATAAATCGACAAGATTGGTGAATAAATCGCACAGGAGTCTTGAGTCCCGAGACCACCGTCACCCCGCGCCATACTGCATTAACACCACGAAACCCTGGACCAACTGCAAGACGTGTTGCATGAATACGCCAACTGCAACACGTTTTAAACCCCTGCAACACCTCAACCCGACGCTAGAGGGCGCACAACAGAGCTTGACGAAAGGGACAATAAATGGACAAGACTGATGAATAAATCGCACAAGAGTCTTGAGTCCCGAGACCATTTAAACCTCATTTAAACCTGCAGTGTTGCATGAATACGCCAACTACAACACGTTTAAACCCCTGCAACACCTCAACACGTTTAAACCCCTGCACAACAGAGCTTGACGAAAGGGACGATAAATGGACAAGACTGGTGAATAAATCGCACAGGAGTCTTGAGTCCCAAGACCATTTAAACCTCATTTAAACCTCATTTAAACCTACAGTGTTGCATGAATACGCCAACTGCAACACGTTTAAACCCCTGCAACACCTCAACCCGACGCTAGCGAGCGCACAACAGAGCTCGACGAAAGGCACGATAAATGGACAAGACTGGTGAATAAATCGCACAGGAGTCTTCAGTCCCGAGACAATTTAAACCTCATTTAAACCTCATTTAAAACGACAAACGTCACCCTGCCGCCGGGGCTTGGGGCACACAGCCCCAGGCCAACGTCACTGCATAAGGATGAAACCACAACCACGTAAAATGAATTTAAAAAAAATCAAAAAATACAAATAAATATAAACTTTAACAAAAACTTTACAATTTCATATCCGTGATTTTTGCCACCCCAACTAATGCCACCCGACTCAAAACTATATGTGAGGGACATAAAAATTATAATAAAGTTCTTTTTATTTGTATTTAATAATTAATATAAAAAAGTAATTTAATTGATTGTATTTAATGTAGTTGGTTGTAATTTAAGAATTGAAATGGTACTTTGTTTCTTTAAGTTTACTTTATATGTGACATTTATTTAATATTATATACTTTCATTAAGGATATAAAAATTTTCAAATATAATATTAAAAAATTATAATAAAGTTCTTTTTATTTATATTTAATAATTAATATTAAAAAGTAATTTAATTGATTGTAATTTAGTAGTTGAAATAAGAATTTGTTTCTATATATAGAAATTTGATTTATATATAACATTTATTTAATATTATATATTTCCATTGGTCACATACGGTTTTAAATTATGATTATTAAAAAAAAATTATTTGTTTGACTAAATAATAATTAATATTAAAAGGTAATTTAGTTCGTTACAATTTAACAATTGAGATAAAACTTTGCTTATATATATACAAGTTTGTTTTATATGAAACATTCATTTAATATCATAGATCTTCATTGTTCACATATTTAATTTAGATTAAATTCCTCTTCATATGATATGTGAGAGAGTTTTAACGACTAAGGGAGGAATAACCATGAGATCATGTGAGGAGGTTATGGGCAACAAATGCAATTACATATCTTTGTTGTAAAACTTTCTAATTTGAATATACTTTCTGTAATTTCACATAATAAATGAAAAAAGTATTTTTTCTTTTTGAGTGCATGCATGTGTTTGAAGGATATACTTTCATTACTTGGAACTTTATATAATAAATAAAAAAGCATCTTAAATTTTCATTGTTTATTATTTAGTGATAATATAATAAAATAGTTGAAATATTTGTTTTTTTAAGAATGAAATATATATTAAAAAAAAACTAATTTTGTGGAAATTAAAGTGTATTGTATGGTACATTTAACTTGTAATATTAGATTAAGAAATAATATATATATATATATATATATATATATATATATATACACTACACTTTGTATTTATTGAATTGAATATTACTATAACGATGCACCAATATTATGGGATTGGATCAAAAGAAAGAATAAAAGCAACATAAATTTTAAAGAGAGTTTTTTAAATACAAATGAATAGAGATGTGCATTAATAATGGCCCAATTTAAATCATAATACAATCCAAGTGTATTATATTATTAACATAGTTATTAATATTTTATTGTTGTATTATGTATTCTACATTCACGTGGAAAAAATGTTTGGTCCGATAAATTCTATTTAATTTTTATAAACACTTTAATATCAATGAGGAAAGGTTTTGATTTAATGATTGCTAAAATTGTATTTTTTCTAAATTGAGATTGTATCAAGAAGTAAAGCGATCTTAAAATGAGTTCTATGTAATTTCTAAATGTAAATAAAAATTTAGTTGTAATAGCATATGTTTTCTAAATATAACATCATGGATATAAACAAATATTTCCATGCACCTGTAATTTATGTCAAATTCAAAACTCAACATTTCGTGAAGACATTACAATTTATGAACTTGGGAACCCTTAACCCCCCAAACATAACCCCTAATCTATATGACCCCATACACAATGGATCCTTCAATCCATGTGAACCTTGACATGATCATTGATTCACATAACCACTCACTAGCATTGTGCCCTTCAAATACTTGAGTCTAATGAAATCTCATCTCACAGTTGCTTAACATGTAAAGAGTAGATGGATTGGGATAAATTACAATACAGTACATTAAAATAGTTCTTAAAACTTATCTAAGGTAGATCCATGTTTGATAAGACATAATGTGAAGTCAAAATGGATGACTAAGTAAAATAAGGAATCTTTAGGAAGGAGCAGAAACCCGAAATGAATAGTTTGGAAATTGTAGTAAAATTCCATCAACCCGCAAGAAATGATGGAAGAAGTGATTCATAAAAAAGGGACTTATATCCCACATGCTTCAGCAACATGGATCATTTATGGAAATTAAAATTGTTCTATGTTTTTATTTTGTGGGGGGTACCACCTAATGGATTCGGAGTCTTTTGTGCTCAATTTCAATTTGAGTGTAACTTCTCCTTCAAATTTATCTATTCATTATTACTCAGCATTCTTGTAATGATGCTATTGTTGTTCACTTTATAATGCACAACTAGACACCAATAGCTGAAAAACGATTGTATCTTGCATGTGCTAAAAGAAAAACTAAACTTTTATCTGCCCTTTTCCAATCAAAAACCATCGTTTGTTAGTTGAAATTCAATTGATTGAAATCACCAATTCACTCCCTTATATGGATTGTTATTTATCAAGGCTATACTATGTCTATTGAATGTTATATTCAATAATTAAGACTCTCTTTATCACTTTCATAGTCGGTGTTAGCACCAAATTCATGCTAAGCATTTGGGAGGGTTCAGACCCATAAAAGTGGCCAAGGGAAAGCCCTGCTCTTAGCCCACATGGCCCAAAAATCAAAATTTCAAGGCTCTGTGCAATGGGTTTGGTCTAGCATAGGAGTAGTTGTGGAAATCCAAGGTTGTAGTGGTGCTCAGAGGGTTAAATACAAAGGGAAGGTGCCCGCAACACATAATGATACATGTAGACAATGGGGATCAGAGGAAATGAAGATCGACGATCGGGAGCAGCCTTTGCAGAAGGAGTTGGCAATCGTTTAAGTGTGGGCTAGGTGTTAGCTGACGGGCAAGTCAAAGATTGATCGACGACCGGTGGTGCAGATCAATAGTTGGGAGGTTGTTCGCATTTTAGACATGCACGAAAAAGGGTACGTTTTAGATTGGCAAACTTTTCGTAGAGCCCGCACCCTCTGACGGTGCGGATCTGACGAGATGGAGATCTACGACAAGGAAAAAGTTCACAAATTTGACTTGCACGTGAAATCGACATGCCCAAAATCTGTGAAAATTTACTCGACCAACATGCCCAAGTGAAGGCTCAGGAGTGAGGTGGTGAACTATTCATGTTATTTCTATTTTCGATCGTATCAATCTATTTTGGACTCGGCATGTCTATAATATTTCTCTATTTTTGAAGCCAATTGGGGTTGTTATGGTCTAAAAATCCTGCAAATGACACCTGCAGAATTAGTTATAGCCTATCTGTTAGCAGTCTATTTCGTTTTTGTAATTTGTTGTCAAAGGTGGCGGACTGGGCCATGCAAGTGTCAGCATAGCTATAGCTATTTTCTGTTAGATGATTCGAGCCTAGAGGGACTATAAATACATATGCGATAGAGATAGAATGGGTTCGAAAATAAATGGGCTGAGGCTTGTGAGAACCAAGCTTTGTTTTTGAAGCATAATCCTGAATAGAATTATAGTGTTTGAAGTTCATGTTTAACAGAGATTCATGTGTCATTTAACTTACAGTCTATTTTCCTTCTTCTTCTCATGTGAATGTGCATCCTATTATTTACTTCCATTGTGTTTTCTTTTCATATCTGGAATTAGTGTATAACAGTGCAGAATTCTTGGTTACAAGCTCTCACTATTGTTTCAGTGTATAATGGTGTATAATATTTCATCTAAAGTTGACATCAAATTCATCCCTGTTTGATGCTCATGTCAATGGACTGTTCAATTCTTCTTCTTTTATCACCAGACAACAACATTTTGACTGGAAGCAGGTGGCTATCTTGCCTCTGTTTTGATATCCCATGCAGCAGCACTGTTATTTGCCTTATGTATTATGTTTTGACCCCATTGCCCAATGTTTTCTCTCCTGATTATCTCACCAAACCCCTAAACAATTGTTCTGTCAGGAAGTATGACCTTCTGAGTATGTTTTAATTGAATAACTGGAGTTAGGAGGATGTGTGTTTCTCATTGATCATTGTCAGTCTTATGTAAATTTAAGAGAGATCCCTCTCTGGTTGTATAGGCCAGAGTGCAGCCTAAAGTGGTTTTGTGGTTACTCCAGCTTGGCCTTCTCCCACAACCTTGAGGGTTAATTTGGGTGATAACAATCGGGAGCCAAGGTATGTGCATGATATCTATTGAGTGTTCTCTTTTATGTATTACTAACTACCAACTCTACTTATACATATAGCACATTTTAACAGGCATAAAGAAAAAAAATTCTATGTTCAAAGGAAAACTTACCTAGAACTATCATATCCACATTCAAAGCGCAGTAGTTGGATAATCCCACAAAGTTTTTTATGTTTAACATTTAACCCAACATAGATTAGATCACTTCGTCAACAAAGAACATAAATGACTCCATAAATGACTCTCTAATCTCAACATTATCTGGAATTGACTCTAATATATGTGTGTGTGTTTCTGTGTGCAAATTCAGGGAAACATTTACATGTCATTAATAAAGGAGCGAGTTTGATTTTGTTTTCCCACAATGAAATGTCAAAGGAATAATAAGTACAAACTTGTGGTGTCTTCTAAATTCTACATTTGAATGGGAATTGGTTGTCTTCTATATGCAAGATTTATAGGTGTTGTTGTTTGGCAGTATTCCATGCCTTTTTCGGCACCCATGTTCTTACCTTGACTTGGAAGTTCTACACTAATTTCATTTGATTGCACTTGATTCAATGTCCATAAGGTATTCTTGGCACTACGTATATCAATACTATATTTGGATACAAATCTTGACATTGTTTCCAATGTTTTGTTGTCATGAAAGTGATGAAATATAGAAAATCAAAGTATTGATATTTTTTCATCGAAAAAATTGGAATGTTTTTCACCAGAAAAAAAACATCACTTTCTCCATGACATGTTACTACCATGTGACATGTTTGAATCCATTTTTTTCTCTCTCTTTACATCATAATTACATCATTTTAGTGACAAACATCTGTCTCAAGACTTACAATGTTACATTTGTTATGATGTTTGTGGATTGTTTCTAAGGCTTCAAAATACCAACATGAAATATCTTTATAAAAATGATCCATATAATTAGATGAGTCTGAGCAATTCCCTCTTTCTTTGACCTCATTTCCAATATATGTTTTTTCAATACTGAATTTTTAAAGATGTATTCATCCATTAGATAGATATATTGATCCAAAAATGGGACTCTAACTAGTTTCACTGAAAATATTGAGACATCAACCCAATTCATTAAACCGTTTGACATCAAATCTGATTTGGTTACCAAGACCTTTAACTAACAATGTGTAGAAATTCTAAATAGGTTCAACACCATGCAAGAATTTCAACAAGCCAAGATCTAGAAACAAATTAGTCCTCACCAAGAATTTACACTAAGAAATTAACATAAATAAGAAGAAATATTGAAGCGGAAACATAAGAGGGAGAACTCAATTGATGTAAACTTCATCTCTATATTATTCAACAATATGAATACAATATACAATACATCTCATAGAGAAAATTCAAGAGGCTTGTAGGAAACTCAAGTGGATCACATGTGGAAGGCTTCTAGAATAGACCAAAATCCACCTATATGGAAAGCATCAAACTCCAACTCATAGTTTATGGTCATGAATTGGCTAGGTGGGCCTAGATAGTCCATGAGTGACCAAAAATAAACTGGTGATTGGATTTTCAAGAGAAAAGGAAGGAATATGTTGAGGCAAAAAATAGCACGGTTTCCCAAGTCATACTAGTGCTCCTAGTTCATCCTAATCCAACCAAAAAGAATCATAAAGATTCCTTAAACTCACAAAAGATGGATAAAAGTAGGATAAAGTAGGAATGGTGCTCTATCTCAGAAAAGCAGAGTAAAATCTGAAACTAAAGCACAAAGAGGGATCTAGAGTGGATATGGTGGACAAATAATGCACTAGGTAGCCAACTAACATAATCTAAGCCACTAGGAAAACAAATATTGGCATATACTAAGGTCTAGATGGTTAATTTGTTCTAACACCCCCCCTTAAGCCTGACTTAAGTGAGTGAAATATCAAAAATAGGGCCCAAGCAACAAAGGCTTATGGTCACCCTTTACAATTTATCAGACCATGTAAACCGAGGAAAGAGAGAAAACCTGGATGGGAAGAAACCCCCCCCTAAAAAATGGACATTAAACACACCAAAAATAAACTACTAAAAACTATAAGTAGGTGTGATTCTTGACTAGATGTCTGCAACAAAAATAATATTAAATTGTGATATTTTATAGGAGAGATCACATAGCTAGAGCAAACCTCACTAAAACTCACTCAAGAATAGAAGACAAGAGAGGAAGAATGTTGAATCAATAATCACTCATTAACATAAGAAATGACAAAAACTATTGTATCATACATCAGCTATAAGATGGCACTTTAAATAGTGAATAATAAATGAAAACAATAAAATGGATTTGAATGCCTCTAAGGTCATTCAAATTCTCCTCAATGTGTGGCTTGGATAGCATTGGAGACATCATCCAACTAGTGGCAGTAGTCAGAAATGGTCAAAGGTCGGTCAAATGAGTCTAACCGAGTCTAACTGAGTCATGTGAGCACAAATCAAGGGATGGAGACTCCAAGGAGGGTGCATGAGGCTGATGCAGCTGTCAGTAGGTCAAGTGGCACTCTGATATAGGCAACTGGGAGCTACAAGCAGTTAAACTGAGCAATAAATGAATAAACTAGTCAATAAATGATGCAATTGACTGTGAGTGATCCAAGTAGTGTAGTAGGGCACATTAGTCTTCCTGGTGAGGAAAACAAGGTGCACTAGGTAGGTAGGAGGGCTCCTGAGGGAAAAAAATGGGCTCTAGGGGGATAAACCTAGGCTCCTAATGCTGGGGAGAATACCATACTAATGAATGGATGCATGGATATGCATGCATGATGAATGGATGCATGCAGGCATGCAAATATAAAAGTTGATGGTGAGAATATTCCAACACCCCTCTGCAAGCCAAACATGAGGAATCAACTGAATGAACTAATGGTAGGGCCCTGATGACTAAGACCAAAGGTCACCCCGTAACAATCTAAATAAATAAAGTGAGGAAAGAGGGAAAATCCAGTGGGAAGAAATACCTCCCTCAAAATAGAATGAAGGATGCTAATGTAGCATGTCATCACTCACCCCAAATGGTAAGTGTACTTCTTCACCGAAGAAAGATCTATCGGCAAGAAATGGATCTGTAATGTGAGAAGGATGAAACCTTCCATTCTGAAAATCAGATCTGGTTATCCTCAGATCAAGTGGATATCCCACAAGATCTCTGGCAGATCTAAGAGTATTGGTTGCCCATCTAGGAAAAGCAGGATAATCAGGTGCACGATCTGGATCTTGGTATTCCATTAGCTCATCTTCACTAATAGGTGCTAGATCTTCAGGTTCTTGTGGATCTAGATCTAACATTCTCTCAAAAATAGTTATCTTCCTCTTGGAAAGAAGTGGATCATACTCCAAAAACATGTGCTTGAGTTCTCCAACAATGGATGCAAGCGAATCTGGAGGCTTCTTGAACTTTCTCTTCCTACTAAGCATGGTGAGAACAAATAAAAAAATATGAAGATCATTATGGAGCATGTAATTAGAACCAATTGAGGTAGCATCAACTCCATGAATGTGTATGTAGTTCTTTGATATCTCCTTTGAACCGACATAGGTGAGATCATAATCAAATGAACTAATACATGGTGGTGGTGGCTTGGACTTCAAATCAGAATTGCTTGGAGTTGAAGCAGATGCAATCAAGAAAACCTGCAGAGAGGGCCAAGAGAAGGTTCTCTTGAATTATTACCCAACTTGCCCCTGCCCTGATTTAATGTTAGGCCTTAAGAGACATACCAATCCAGGAACTCTTACCATTTTACTGCAAGACAAAGTTGTAGACCCTCAAGAATTATTGAATCATTTCATTGAATTATTAAATTTTTAACAAATATTAAATTATTTCATTTTATTGAATTATTAAATTTTTAACAAATATTATAATAAATTATTAAATTATTTCATTTCATTGAATTATTAAAATTATAATATAAATATGTTATTTATCTATGCTCGAATTAAACAATTTCGCATTTGACGGGACCCAATTAGACAAAGTTAAAAAAATTTAATAATTTTTATATCATAATTTAAGTTAAAGCATTTTAATAGTTTTTATATCATAATTTTTTACTTCTCAATATTAAAGAATTTCAGTAGTTTTTATATGAGAATCTTTTGACTTCTCATAGCTTATACATTATTTTTCTAATTAAAAAATAATAATTAGAATTAGAATGGGAATATGTTTTGTTATTTTCTACTATATAAATATTTCAATTAGATTACATTTAATAGTAATATGGTCGGTTGAGTGACATATTATTATTAACTCTACAAGTTTAATGTATAGTCACATCAAAAGGAGTTATTTTTATTTTATTGATATTTTTTTTATCAATACAATAATTGGAAATTTTAATTTATTTAAGCTATATAACAATATATTTAAATTTTAAATGATTTATAATGTTTGTTTTGCTAAAAAAAACATTGATGGTATATATTTATATATTTTTCAATCTTAAATATATATTGATTTTATGGAAATAACAAAAATATTTAATAATAATAATAATAATAAATTTTAAGAAAGGTCTACAACCCTACCTCCTCTTGATTGAATTTATGATCATCCACGAGGACACACATTAACTAAAAAACTATAAGAGAGTTATTATTTGTTTAAGTTTAATAATTAATATTAAAAAGTAATGTAGTTGGTTATCCATGAGAGCTTCAAGGTAATGTGCATTTGGTGTTTCCACGTTTCAAACTAATGAGAGCAAAATCCTCAAGCAATGTAGTGGGTTGTAATTTAATAATTGAAATGGGTTTGTTTCTTTAAGTTTACTTTATATGGAACATTTATTTAATATTATATAGTTTTATTAGGAACATATTTAAAAAATTTCAAATATAATATTAAAAAAAATTTAAAATTTTCTTTTTGTTTGAGTTTAATAATTAATATTAAAAGGTAATTTAACTGATTATAATTTAATAGTTGAAATATGACTTTGTTTCTATGTATAGAAGTTTGATTTATATGTAACATTTATTTAATATTATATATTTTCATTGGTCACATACTTACATTTTAAAATATAATACTTAAAAATAGATGCTATTTGTTTGAGTAAATAATAATTAATATTAAAAAGTCATTTTGTTCGTTGCAATTTAATAATTGAGATAAAATTTTGCTTATGTGTATACAAGTTTTTTTTATATGCAAGATTTATTTAATATCATATATCTTGATTGTTAAGATACTTAATTTAGTTTAAATTCTTCTTCTCACTTGATATGTGAGAGAATTTTAACGGCTAAGGGCGGAATAACCTTAGATGAGGTGAGGAGGTTATGGAAAGCAAATGCAGTTACATATCTTTGTTTTAAGACTTTCTAATTTGAATATACTTTGTAGAATTTTATATAATAAATGAAAAAGCATCTTAAATTTTCATTTCTGAGTTTGGGTTTTATACAATTGCTCGTGCATTAAGAGACCACCGTGAATACCTCCTTCAGATTCTTATTGGTTGACTAATGATGATCTTGGTGTACATGACAAATCGGTTACAAATTGGTCAACTTACATTAGAAATTTAAACAGGGAAGGAATTAGACTAGATTTTTTGAGGATGACTTTTTATGGGTGATAAATCAATCTTCGGTTCAAGTATCAACAAAAGAGGATTAATATGCAATTGCAAGGAGTTCATCTTATTTAGTTCCTAAATGGTGTTACAAAAAATTTGGAAGTGGCCTATATCTTTGAATCTGAAATGTTTCATTTGGCCATATTTTGAAATTGTATTTTGATCTAGGATAAGGGATTGGAGGGGCCAAATTGTTTTCCTCTATGCAGGTATGATAATGAATTTCTATATCATATTTATGTTACTTGTTATTTCAATAAGAATATTTGGAATTTTGTTTTTGAATCACTAAATATCTCTCAAACATGGGGGCATGACACAATTGAAGCAAATTTTCTAAAGTGGTATAAGAAAAACCTGGAACATAGATTCCTTCCTGCTTTTGTTTGTTGGAATATTTCGAAATCAAGGAATTATACTACTTTTGAAGAGAAGCAGGTAAATATTTTCACCACTTACCTCATAATTTTAGGTATGTATAAATACTACATTCCTTCTGAGTTTAATTAAAGAAAAGGAGGCAGTTATTCCCTCTTCCTAGCTCTACTTTTGCTACGGGATTTTTTGATGGTGCAACACAAGATGGAAAGTGTGGTGTTAGGTGTTTCTTGAAGATCAATGAGGAACATTATTTTAGGTTGAAGATGAAATGTGGTGTAGGATCCAATACCAAATCTAAACTTATGGCCCTTTGGTGTCTTACTAGTTTTACTTCATCTCAAGGTATAGACACTCTAAATATTTTTCTAGACTATCTGGTTATTGTTAATTGGGCGAAGAGATTATTTTCTCTACAGGTTTTATCTCTTCACTAGTGTTTTAGAATAGAACAAATTCTGGAATATATCCATGCTTCGAAGATTGCTCATATTTTCAAGGAACAAAACTCCATTGCGAATTTACTTTCAAAGGAATCTCTATTGGAACAAGAAGGTTTTTTGCATTGGGAAGAATATATGGAGGAATCACTTGTTCAAAAATATTGTCTTTTCTATTTAGTTTGAACTCTAATGTTTTTCATTATATGTATGTTTGGGAAGATTATGATGGACCTTTCTTACACGTTTTTGGTCACTTAAGTTGATGTGATAATTTGATGTTGAAATCTATATTTTTCTTTTTTACAAGTTTGTGTAATATCCCGAATTTTGACTGACTATATTGATGTTATATATTGGGCTTAAAACCCCAACACACAAGATTTATTTTGTTATACTGGGCGTAAGCCCCAATGCACATGATTCATTTCCTTTATAGATATAAATATTTGGGCATGGACCCTGACTGATGCAGGCTATTGTTATATACTGGGAAGAAAGCCCTAATGTATTTTATTTATGTTTTATTATGAGATTTGGGTACAAACCCTAATATACTCAGATGATTTTTGTTACCTACTATGCAGAGTTATGATATACATGATTGACTCTTATGATGTGTGAGCATGGAATCTAGAACACATGGATGACCTAGGTACTGGGCATAATCCCTGAGTTACCTCGAGGATTTTATTATGTACTGGGCATAAGCCCCGATGTACATAGAGTGTTGGGCATAAGCCTTGGAGCACTCCAAGCTTGATAATGAATACCAGATCCGAGGCCATTTGTACATTCTATATGTGCTTCACAACCACATTCTAGTACTAGTGTTGAGCAAGATGCTCTAGAATTGCACTAACGTAGCACCCACGTGAGAGTGTTGAGCCAAAGCTCCGAAGAGAACTCGGGCTTACTTGATATTGAAAGTGTTGAGTCGAGAAGACTCTGAATAGCACTACTGCTCATCACAATTATTTAAATTGGTTAAATGAATATTTTTGATCTCTCATCAAGGACTATGGGAACTACAATGTTAAATGGGGGAATCCCACATGCAGGAGGGACCTAGAGTAACCTAGTCTAGCCAAATATCCAAACTTACCAAAAGACCTTGTCCAGAGAATCGGACCGTGTATTAAATAATTATCAAAGAATTGTTATGTAATTTAATTAAATAAATAATCAAGTTGATTATTATTAAAAGAAATATCACTTATGTATAGGTACTATGCATAAAAGCTATGCATCAGATTTAAATTATATTATATATAAATTATGCATAAATAGTATGCAAAAAATATATATATGCATAGATATTTATTTATAGTATATATATAAAGAAAAATAATGTGACCCAAATATATAGAAATACATAATAAATAAAATATAAGGGTTCCTTTAAAGACAAATCATAAAGGAACAAGTTGAAAAGTCCTAGATTAACTAGGAGTAAAAGAATTAAAATAAAATATTATTTGTTTGGATTATAATTCAAAACTAAAACAAATCAAGAGTTAATATTGAAAATATCATTATTAAACTCAACAGCTATATTCCAAGATTTACCTATATAAAGAAGACATTTCCCAAGTGAAGGGCATCTTTTTTCTTCCTATCATAATTCTATGGTGTGAGAAGAGAATTCTCCTACAGAAACTGAAAGGGCCTTTTTATTTTCAAGAACTGAATTGCATCAGCAATCTTCCCTAGGCCCTCTATTGTCCTATTGAATGTTGGAACTAGCTCGGGGAGATCCATTAGTGAACTAAGAACGGTTTAGTGTCAAGGTTGGGAGGAACATGGTAGTCCCAAAGTCATTCACTTCAATTATTCTACAGGTAAGCCAGATCAATACATACTTGTTTGCATTAATTAGTGTCTCAAAGTGTGCAGGTTGTACCGGCAGTAGGATCAAGTTGCAACTATCTAGGTATGAGCTATTTTCAGGTTCTTTCTAAATTTGTTTTAGGATTTCAATTTTAGAGATTTAATTCTGTCAAGTAGTTCTCCTTCCTGGAAACTTAGCAGTAGTTATTTATTCAAGAGAAAGGGCCTATGACATTGGCTTCCTGGGTTTTCTTTTTAAAAGTTAATGCTTGTTAAAAACTTTAAACCCTAGTTAGCTAAATAAACTTTTTACAAGCCTTATTCCTACACAGTAATCACAGCAGAATCATCTCCTTTAGAGATCGATTTGCATGGCTCGAGTTCAGCTTAAAATAGAACTTTAATAACCAAATCATGGTCAAAGCAAAGGTACAGAACATTTTCCAACTTACACGATTTCATGCCTAGCTTAAAAATTAAAATTTTAAAATATAAATCATGTATATATATATATATATATATATACATCTTATTTAAATCAAATCTCTCAAACATTAGTCCTTGGGAGTGTCTTAAACCCAAGATAAAAATAAAATAAAGGATTTTCAAACATCATTTCAAACTTTATAAATCAAGATGCCTTACACATGCTGATTTTCCTTATCTAAAATTTTCCAGGTTATATAATTAAAAAGAAAACTAAAGTCTAGGGGGCAAATCCCCTGCCATTCATCTTCAACAAAATTCATAATAGAGATCATAAGCGTAGGTCTATGTCCCTGATAAAATTATTCAAAACCATAAACGCAGAACCAAGGAACAAACACAATTTCATTGAACAACGCTAGTGCTGGGTTATAAAGCCACTTAAATTAAAACTTGAAATCTGTACCTGCGTTCGCCCCTATTAGTTTGATCAAATGATTCAACACCATTGAATTTTTCATCCTCCAGGGTTTAGCGAAAACACAGGGTCAACATTCTCTACCTCAGCTATGTCTCGTTTCCCATTAGAATCACGCTAAGCATCAAAATGTAAATTGTGGAAACAAATCCATTTCATAAACAGAGGCATAAATAAAAATGACGCATAATCAAGCTAGGGATTTTCCCTTTAATAATTCTAAACATGTTAATCCATAGTTAGCTTCATACAAAACTATAAACCCTGATAGATAGCCAGAAATTAAGATACATAAGTTCTAGGAAAACTGATAAGTTTAAAATCGAACTCCATTTCTTCAATGACAGAGGCAAGCTAAAATAACTCCACATAAATTAACCAACCCGAGACTTACAAAGCCACGTATTCACTGGGAAAATAGATATATAAATACTTACAAAGTTTTAAATTCTAAACACTTCCATACTTCAACTACAAAAATTGCAGAGCCAAAGTATAGAGCTAATAGGGCATTAACCCATATCCACCAACCCAAACAGGAATTGAATATCATTTTTAATCATAGGTTTTTTTCCAAAAGGCATAGCCATAAATAAAAATTTCCAGGAGCAAAATTGAGACACTCCCTCTCTCCGAAAAAAAATGCCATACAGGCTGTAAACCAAGGCTGTGGAATACCACAGAGCACGCTACAGGAAGTAGCCACTCCTTACATAAGCAAACTGAATATAACATTTCAAACTCCATATGTCAAACCCTTTACCAATTTGTAAATCTCAGAGCAAGCAAATCCTTAATCAACTGGAGCTCAAAGGGAGGAGAGGGCCAGTAAGAGCCATACTTACCCATAAAACCCCAAGCTATGAATGCCCAAGCCAAGCTCACAACTCACCGTTGAAGTCCTGTCAAACTAACACCAAAACGATTGATGTTACAAACCATCAAACCAAAGTATTATATGAAGAACAGGGTAATGAAATTACCTTTTGAAGGGTCCATGCTAGCTGTTACATAGCTGGTCGAGCTCTGCTATGGTCGCCTCCAACACCAGCAGAGCATAGCTCTTCTTTCCCCTCCAAACCAAGTGATGTGATAATACATTTGGTCCAACACAAACCTTAGGGTTTGATCCCTTAGTGACATACAACTGGCCCCCATTCGAATATCTAACACATTAAATTCATTTCCATTACACTACCATTCAAATTTTAACCCACTTCATATAGTGGTAAACCTCATTCACATATTCAGGCTTTACATTTTAATGTGGATCAAAACCACACCCTTGAACCCTTATAAAGATCTTAGAATTTGAAAGTAGATTTAGATAGTCTTAAGGAACTACCTACAACACATAATATAGTAAGACTTTAGAATGAGATGCTAAGTAAGCTTGGCCCAACCGTCACCAAATCCATCCCCCTCGAACCATATAAAGATCATTAAAATACAGTAACAGACATATATCCATGCTGATCTATTCTAGTTTAAAGAGGCACATAAGTATAACATTTAAAATGAAGGACATATAATCAAGATACATGTCTAACAAAGCTTAGTAGTTTTTAACCAAGTGTCGAGATTATGAATCAAGTTGAGCTAATTACCATAAAACCAATGGGGTTCATAAAGACAAAATTCCAATTACACCGCTTCCGTAGAACTACTAAAAGTGAAACCAACATCAGTAGATACATCATACAATAGTCCATGAGTAGGAATTTAAACCATGCATTTCTTACATTATATTATTAAGCCTTCTAGTCATTTTCCTAGTGCTGAAGTTAATTTACTAAACATCTACTTAAATAGGCAGTGAAAAGATGTACGGATTTTTTTTTAAACTTTTACAGTTTTAGGGAGATTCCAAGTGGTATTAGAGCCCAACTACAATACTAAGTGACCTATTGGGCTCATTACAAGCAAACATCCACTGTAGATACTTATAATTCAAAAACATGCACTTATAATTTTTCTTTTATATATATAGGAACTGACAGGTTTCTGTTCTTACAATTGATACAACATTGCAGGTACAATTACAGTCTGAGTTATGAATACAGAAAAAGACAACAACATGCATGGAAATTTGAACTCTCCACCACGAGAGCAAGAGATTGTGGTGGAATTAAACTCAAATTTAATGAGATCAATACAGTATTTGCAACATGAGTTATAGAGTTTCAAAGATGATAATATGCAGGAAATATAGGAACATCAAGCCATAAATGAAGCTCTACTTCAGAGCTTAATAGGGGAAAGGTCCGATGGACAGACCACCCACTCAACCAACAAGTCCCAAGAAAACAACTGTCACACAAAAGGATCCATCAGTCCTAAAGGAGATCAGTGTGAAGAGAACATACCGGATTACATGGAAGAGGGCTATAAGAACTCTTCCTATGATGACGGTTCACCATCCCCTTGCAAGAAAAGGAGGAAAAGTGATGACCGTTTACAAGGAGAATTATGGAAAATCAAAGCCCCAACTTATGACGGAGAGATAAATACTGGGGAGAAAGCTGAGGAGTAGTTGTTAGGGATTAACAAGTACTTTAAAGTTCACAACTATTGCAGCAAAATGCAAGCCCGGTTGGACATTTACAACTTAAATGGTAAAGCAGCCAGATGGTGGAGGGACTTGAAACATACAAAAGGGCACGAAGTAAGAGACATAAAATGGAATGCTTTCAGCAAACTGTTTCAAGACAAATACATGTCTGAAAGATTCTTTGACAAAAATATCAAAGAATTTCATGAACAAAAAATGGGCTCCCTAACTATGGAAGCTTTCATCAATAGATGTCTGGATCTACTACAGTATGTTCCTTATATAAAGGATGAAAAAGTCAAGATACAACAATTCTTAGGATTCCTACCAACCATTTTTCGAGAGAAGATTGAGTTCAACATGCCTAAAATGTTAGACATGACTTTACACAAAACAAGACTTTGTTACGAACATGGACAGCCAAGGAATGATAACATATACAGAAACAACGATAGATTCAGAACCTTTTCAGACAACTGAAGACCTGGATTTAGACCACCACTGTACCGGAAACAAAAAAATAGTTTCCCACCCAACAGAGGCTTCAACCTACCTCATGCACGACCAAATGACCCCCGCCACATGCCAATAGACCAACTTTCAACAAAGGAGCAAAAGCTTCCCCACCAACCATTACTTGTTGGAAATGACAAGGGCCCCACTACTCTAGAGATTGTCCCAACATGACGTATGGAGTTCTACATAATGTCTAAGCAAACCTAATAGTCGGGGATGTGGCAAGAACACCATGAATTTATGTTGCACTTGATGGCTGACAAGCAGATCACCAGCCCACTATGGTTGAAATTGAGGGTAAGATCTCGAACACAGCCATCTCATTTTTTATAGATTTCGGTGCATGCCGAAGGTATGTCTCCCCTAATATCATCGATACTTGTAAGTTAAATTGAGAAAATCATGCGAAACCATGGCTGATACAACTAGCCATCGATACCAAGCGGAAAGTCTCCGAACTAGTTAAAACTTGTGAGATAGATTTGAACAGGTTCCCAACTAGGGGATTTAAATATCCTACCTATAGGAACATACGATGTACTTATAGGTATGGATAGTTTGGAAGAACATCATGCCCTGCTTGACTGCTTGAACAAGTCAATACTATGCATGGGTAACCAAGGGAATCAAAGGAAGATTCAGGGTATACCTAAGAAAGTTTATGTAAGATAGATATTTGCCTTGCAAGCAAAAAAATGCGTAAGAAAGGGTTGTAAACACTTTGCAGTCAACATTCAAACTGTAGAAGTGGATAGGGAGCAAAATATCGAATATTTCCCAGTCCTCGTAGAATTCAAGGATGTATTTCTGAAGGAAATACCCGGGATACCACCCAAACAAGACCTAGACTTCTCCATAGAGCTAACACTTGGGTCAGTACAAATTTCCAAGGCCCCTTACCGCATGAGTCCACCCGAATTGGTGGAACTCAAGCTTTAGTTAGAAGAGTTGATTGAGAAAGGATATATCCGACTGATTGTGTCTCCTTGGGGAGCACCAATACTCTTTGTCAAGAAGAAGGACAGGAGAATGAGGATGTGCATCAATTACCGCCAACTCAACAAGTTGACCATCAAAAACTATTACCCAGTCCCTATAATTGATGACTTGTTTGATCAAGTTGGAGGAGCAAAGATCTTCTCAAAGATCGACCTACAATTTCGATATCACCAAGTAAGAATCCATGACAAAGACATCAGTAAGACCGCCTTTCGAACTCGATACGATCATTACGAGTTTGTGGTGATGCCTTTAGGATTAACGAATGCACCCACAAACTTTATCTGCATGATGAATAACATCTTTAGTAAATACCTAGACAAGTTCATTCTAGTCTTCATTGACGACATTTTGATCTACTCCAAGAATGAAGAAGAACACGAGGAACACCTTAGAATAGTGTTACAAATACTACGAGAACACCAACTGTATGCTAAGTTTAGCAAGTGTGATTTCTACAAACCCCAGATACAGTACCTGGGTCACATCATTTCCAAGAAGGGGATAGTAGTCGACCCCAAGAAGATTAAGGCCATAGAGGAATTTCCTACACCCACTTGTATGACCGACATAAGATCATTCCTAGGGTTAGCCGGTTACTATCGGAACTTCGTTGAGAACTTCTTGTGAATTGCTTGTCCTATGATAGCCTTGCAGAAGAAGAAAACCAAGTTTCTTTGGTGACTAAGTGTGAGGAAAGTTTCTAAAAGTTAAAGCAACTTTTGACTAGTGCACCCATCCTATGGATTGCTGACCCCGATGGGGACTTCGTGGTTTGCACAGATGCAAGCAAGGAAGGGCTCGGTAAATTCCTTATGCAAAATGACTTTGCTATTTGCTATGAGTCAAGGAATTTGAAGGAGCACGAACAGAACTACCCCACTCACGATCTTGAACTAGCGTCCATTGTCCATGCCTTGAAGATGTGGAGACATTACCTCATGGGAAAGAAATTCATACTAAAGAGAGATAACATGAGTTTGAAGTACTTGTTTGACCAAGTTGACCTAAATGCTAGGCAGGCTAGGTGGCTAGCCTTCCTTAGTGAGTACCACTTTGAGCTTAACCACATAAAGGGGAAGGAGAACAAGATCGTCAATTCTTTAAGTCAATGGGCCCATATGTTATATGAGGTGACTATAAGTCAAACCGACTCATATTTGCATGAAGGGATTAGAACGACATGTAGGAGTGGTCGATTCTATGTCGAGATCCTTAAAAACATCCAAGAGGATAGGTTATTCTAGCAACAAAAAGAGTATAAGATAGACGAGTCGAGACTGCTATGGTCGAAAGAGAGACTTTATGTTTGAGATAGCGGGGACATTAGACCCAACAACCTCCCAGAGTTCCATCAGAAACCCTATTCAGGGCTCTAGGATATCAAAAGATGATATCAGTAGTAAAGAAACACTTCTTTTGGCCTAAACTGAAAGCTGACATAGCCTTATTCATTGCTAAGTTCTAGGAGTGCCAACTGGGTAAAGCGGAACACCAACACCCTTCGGGACTACTGTAGCCATTACCCATTCCAAAGTGGATGTGGGAGGTCATCAGTATGGATTTCATCACGGGTTTACCTAAAAGTAAGAGACAGAATGACTCCATCTTTGTAGTAGTAGACAAGTTATCAAAGGAAGCACATTTTATATCAGTGAAGTCTACCTACAAAGTTGTTCACATCGTGGACATCTTCCAAAAGGAGATTTTCTGATTGCATGGGATACCTAAGGAAATCATTTCCGATCGAGACACGAAGTTCACTAGTAACTTCTGGAGGGAATTGTTCTTAGGTTTGGAGATACAACTACAATTCAGTACCGCATACCATCACCAAACCGATGGAAAGACGGAACGAGTGAACCAAATCCTTGACGATATGCTTAGGATGTATGTTATGAACAACCCCACAAAGTGGGAGGGTTACCTACACCTCACAGAGTTTTCTTACAACAATGGATACCAGACCTCTACCAATATGAGTCCCTTCGAGGTACTCTATGGAAGAAAGTGTAGGACACCGGTGACTTGGGATAGCCTGGTAGATAGACTTATGCTAGGTCCTGATTTACTAAAGGACTTGGAACAACTAGTTAACAAAGTACATCAAAACTTGAAAGAGGCACAAGACCGCCAAAAGAGTTATGCAGATAAGAAAAGAAAAGACGAATATTACCAAGTCGGTAAACATGTCTTCTTAAAAGTGAAGGCAAAAAGAAGCTCCTTGAGCTTGGGATGATGCGGGAAGCTAGCCCCCAGATTTTGTGGAACCTTTGAGATACTGGCCAAGAAAGGGCTAGTAGCATATGAGTTAGCTTTACCAGCTCATGTAAAGGTTCATAATTTTTTTCATCCATCTTTGTTAAAGAAATATGTCTATGATACAAAACATGTGATTCATTGGTCCTTATTACAAGTGGAGCCCGAAGGGGAAATCATGCTAGAGCCCCTCCACATTCTGGATAAGAGATAGGTGCAACTTAGAAGAAGGACCGTCACCCAGTTGAAAGTGCAATGGAGTCACTTTGGACTAGAAGAGGTTGCTTGGGAAAATGAGGCAACGATGAAAGAGGCTTACCCCGCCTTGTTTCATGACTTCATTTCTAGTCCCTAGAAACACCAGGATGGTGTTGTTTTCCAAACGGGGAGGGATGTAATATCCTGAATTTTGACTAGATGTTATATACTGGGCTTAAATCCCCAACACACATGATTTATTTTTCTATAATGGGCGTAAGCCTCAATGCACATGATTCATTTCTTTTATAGATATACATATTTGGGCATGGACCCTAACTGATGCAGGCTATTGTTATATACTGGGCAGAAAGCTCTAATGTATTTGATTTATTTTTTATTATGAGATTTGGATACAAACCCTAATATACTGAGATGATTTGTGTTACATACTGTGCAGAGTTATGATATACATGATTGACTTTTATGATGTGTGAGCCTGGAATCTGGAACACATGGATGACCTAGGTACTGGGCATAAGCCCCAAGTTACCTCAAGGATTTTATTATGTACTGGGCGTAAGCCCCGATGTACATAGAGTGTTGGGAATAAGCCATGGAGCACTCCAAGCTTGATAATAAATACCGGATCCAAGGCCATTTGTAAATTCTAGATGTGCTTCACAACCACATTCTAGTACCACTGTTGAGTAAGATGCTCTCGAATTGCACTAGCGTAACGCCCACATGAGAGTGTTGAGCAGAAGATCTGAAGAGCACTCAGGCTTACTTGATCTTAAAAGTGTTGAGTTGAGAAGACTCTGAATAGCACTACTACTCATCACAGTTATTTAAATTGGTTAAATGAATCAATTTTATCTCTCATCAAGGACTACGGGAACTACCATGTTAAATGAGGGAATCCAACATGCAAGAGGGACCTAGAGTCACCTATTCTAGCCAAATATCCAAACTTACCAAAAGACCTTGTCCAAAGAATTGGGCCATGTATTAAATAATTATCAAAGGATTGTTATGTAATTTAATTAAATAAATAATCAAGTTGAGAATTATTAAAAGAAATCTCACTTATGTATAGGTACTATGCATAAAATCTATGCATAAGATTTAAATTATATTATATATAAATTATGCATAAATAGTATGCAGAATATATATATATGCCTAGATATTTATTTATAGTATATATATATAAAGAAAAAGAATGTGACCCAAATATATAGAAATACATAGTAAATAAAATATAAGGGTTCGTTTAAAGACAAATCATAAAGGAACAAGTTGAAAAGTCCTAGATTAACTACTGAGTTAAAGAATTAAAATAAAATATTCTTTGCATGGATTATAATTCAAAAATAAAAAAAAATGAGGAGTTAATATTGAAAATATCATTATTAAACTCAACAGCTATATTCTAATATTTACCTATATATAGAAGACATTTCCCAAGTGAAGAGCATCTTTTTTCTTCCTATCATAATTCTATGGTGTGAGAAGAGAATTCTCCTACAGAAACTGAAAGAGCCTTTTTATTTCCAAGAACTGAATTGTGTCAGCAATCTGTCCTAGGCCCTTTATTGTCCTATTGCATGTTGGAACCAGCTCGGGGTGATCCATTAGTGAACCAAGAACGGTTCAGGGTCAAGGTTGTGAGGAACGTGGTAGTCCGAAAGTCATTCGGTTCAATTACTCTACAGGTCATCCAGATCAATACATACTTATTTTCATTAATTAGTGTCTGAAAGTGTTCAGGTTGTACCAGTAACAGGATCAAGCTGCAACTATCCAGGTATAAGTTATTTTTAGGTTCTTTCTAAATTTGTTTTAGGATATTAAGTTTAGAGATTTAATTCTGTCAAGTAGTTCTCCTTCCTGGAAAATTAGCAGTAGTTATTTATTCAAGAGAAAGGGCCTATGCCATTGACTCCCTGGGTTTTCTTTCTAAAAGTTAATGCTCGTTAAAATCTTTAAACCCTAGTTAGCTAAATAAACTTTTTACAAGCCTTATTCCTACACAGTAGTCACAACATAATAATCTCTTTTAGAGATCGATTTGCTTGGCTAGAGTTCAGCTTAAAATCTAGAGCCGTTATTCTAAAACTAATCGAAATCATAGTGTAAATTAAAATAGAACTTTCATAACCAAATCATGGTCAAAGCAATGGTGCAGAACGTTTTCCAACTTACATGATTTCATGCCTAGCTTAAAAATTAAAACGTTAAAATATCAATCCTGTATATATATATATATATATATATCTTATTCAAATCAAATCTCTAAGACATTAGTCCTCGTGAGTCTCTTAAACCCAAGCTAAAAGTATAGTAAAGAATTTTCAAACATCTTTTCAGAGACTTTATAAATCAAGATGCCTTACACAAGTTGATTTTCCTCATCTAAACTTTTCCAGGTTATATAATTAAAAATAAAACTAAAGTCTAGGGGTCGAATCCCCTTCCCTTCATCTTCAACAAACTTCATAATAGAGATCTTAAGCGTAGGTCTCTGTCCCCCATAAAATTATTCAAGACCATAAACGCAAAACCAAGGAACAAACATGATTTCATTAAACAATGCTAGGGCTGGGTTATAAAGCCACTTAAATTAAAACAAGAAATATTTACCTAAGTTCTTCCCTATTAGTTTGATCAAATGATTCCACACCGTTGGATTTTTCATCCTCTGGAGTTTAACGAAAATGTAGGGTCAACATTCTCTACCTCATCTATGTCTAGTTCCCCATTAGAATCATGCTAAGCATCGAAATGTACATTGTAGAAACAAATCCATTTCATAAATAAAGGCATAAATAAAAACGACGCATAATCTAGCTAGGGATTTTCCACGGGGGATTCACTAGCGAGGTAATATCATATCACGTCCATTCATATTGGGGGTTTGAATACTCCAAAAAACCTCAAAAATATATTGGCTTGTATTAAGGGGTCAAGGGGGACTTTTAATTTGACATAGTAATATCAATATTGGGGTTTATTTTATTTGGGTGGGATGAGTAATAAGCTCCGAATCGTGGGATGGATTTATACCTCCAAATCATGGGTTGGATTCATATTATTCCTATTTTTTGCTAAGCAATAACCTCCAAATAACAGGCTAGATTCATACCTCCAAATCATGTGATGAATTTATACCTACAAATCATTGAAATTATAAACTATTCTTTTTTTTAGAACAATTTTATTCATGAATGGGATTTATCTAAGCTTTCACTAGCCCCAGGGCCATGAAAATGGGTAATACAAAATCAAAAGAAAGTAATAAAATTCATAAATGTGATCTTCCCCTTGATGAGATGTACTCTTAAATTCCTATTCAATTGTGCCTCCATCCGTAAATATGATCCGTCCTTTTGAATTCATCGAGTTGTTTGAATAATTTAATGTTAGATGTGTCTCCATTAATTTGTTGAGGTTCACATTTTTATGATGAAAGCAATTTTCCCATCCATATTTTGTCACCCATTGAATTACTCATGGGGCCTTCATAGTTTGCTATTTATTTTTTATCCCTTGCAGTCCAACTGGGAACGAAATGTTTGGGAAACTCTTGTCTCCATAGTTGTGTATATTTATATCAAATTATGGTGCTCCTCCATGCATATTCCACATAGATGCGTAAATCAACCTATACAAATATTCCGTGGGTTTAAAGTTTCTACTTAGTTGCATTGAACTAAACAATTTGACTTATTTTTTCATTTTTTCATGTAGCCTGATTTACATTTCCATGGCTATTACAAATAAGCACATAAGGGCCAATTCATGTAGAATAAATTAAAAAAAGAAAAGAAAAAAGAACATATTCCATCTCTTAGATATCTACATACCTTCCTTCCTACATTTTCTCTTAAACATCTACATATATTTTTCTTTTGCAAAAACGAAAACAAAAGAGGATTGGGAGAGCTCCAATGCTCAATGGTTGTTTCAATCAAACCTTGCTCCATGAAAACCAAGAAAAGTGAGATCAATATTTCTTGGCTCACTGGAACCAAGAAAATTTAGATCAATTTTTCTTGACTAATTATTTCTTTCAACTTTTTGTAGTCTTATTTAACATTTTCACATTGCCAGTTAGGAATAGTTGTTAGATTGAGTTATATTTGGCACATTCATGATTGTATTTTCAATTCTTATATGCAAGGAATCCATCTTAATATTGTATTGGAACGGACATGAACATAGGTGAAAATCTAAATCCTTATTTACATACCCTATGTGTTATCATTACTATGAAATGGTATCATATAAGTTTCACCATGTCTGTATCTTATAACTATTGCATGCTTGAAACTTAACAATGGATATTTTTCTCTCTTGTAAATATAAAAAAAAGAAAAACTAGATATAACCCAAGAAAAGGTAACTAAATGTTGTTAATCCCCTTGCTTGCAAGAATAAATTTAGAGGAAGTGGAGGAAATTCATTGAATCTTGTGAATGACCCAAATCCAAGCTATGGACATGATCATATGGTGTTATTGGAAAGTAAGAGGAATTTTTCTATGTTCATTTGTGTTCGAACATCATTGATATTTGTTTTGATATGAAGGTAGAGAAGTCCATCCATGAAAGGGTTCTAATTTTTCATATTTATGGAGTTTAATTTATTAAGATTATAGAAACCATGATCTCTCTATGTCTATACTTGTATTTAAATGATATAAAATTGGTGGATTGGTAGGTTGTGGTGTGAAACATTTGCAATTCTCATCTTTTCTAAGAATTGCACTGGCTATTGGACTACCAGTCTTTTAGATTCTTTGTTACATTGATCTCTTGAATGGATTTCCTTTTATGCATTTTTCCTTCCCCATTACCATTTCATTGGGTCTTCCACTATTCAACACTACAAATTGATCAGTCACCCTTGCAATTCTGGTGGTATCATTATTAGCATTATACTATTATTTTATTTAGCATCTTGTTTGCTTATTCGAAGATTGGTTAGATATTCTGTTCATTACAACTTGCTAATATGATATAAAGGGGGTATTAAAAATTGATACCTACAATATATGGTGAAAGTAGGGGTTTTCTTAATTGGATAGGTATATTTGGAGGGGGGTTCAACAATACAATTTTAAGAGGAATTTTGCAATATTTACTAAAATTAAGGACATTCTTTAATATCCTCTCAATGATCACGTGCTATGTAACAAGTTCATTGAGTGAACCCAATGTGGGATTTTCCCTTTAATAATTCTAAACATTTTAATCCATAGTGAGCTTCATACCAAAATTATAAACCTTGATAGATAGCCAGAAATTAAAATACATAAGTTCTAGGCAAACTGATAAGTTTAAAATCGAACTCCATTTCTTCAACAACAGAGGCAAGCTAAAAGAACTCCACATAAATTAGCCAACCTGAGACTTACAAAGCCACGTATTCACTAGGCAAATAGATATATAATTACTTACAATGTTTTAAATTCTAAACACTTCCATACTTCAAACTACCAAAATTGCAGAGCCAAAGTACAAAGCTGACAAGGCATTAACCCATATCCACCAACCCAAACAAGAATCGAATATCGTTATTAATAATATTTTTTTTCCCAAAAGGCGTAGCCATACATCAAAATTTCTAGGAGAAAAATTGAAACACTCCCTCTCTCCAAAAAAAATGCCATACAGGATGTAAACCAAAGCTGTGGAATACCACAGAGCATGCTACAGGAAGTAGCCACACCTTACATAACCAAACTGAATATAACATTTCAAAATCCATATGTCAAACCCTTTCCCAATTCATAAATATCAGAGCAAGCAAATCCTTAATCAACTGGAGCTCGAAGGGAGGAAAGGGCCAGCAAGATCTAGACTTACCCATAAAACACCAAGCTATGAATGCCCAAGCCAAGCTCGCAACTCACCATTGAAGTCTTTTTAAACTAACACCAAAATGATTGATGCTACAAATACGCAAACCAAAGTATTATATGAAGACTAGGGTAACGAAATTACCTTCCGAAGGCTCCACGATAGCTATTACACAGATGGTCAAGCTCTTCTATGGTCGCCTCCAACACTAGCAGGGCATAGCTCTTCTTTCCCCTCCAAACCAAGTGATGTGATAATACATTTGGGCCAACACAAACCTTAGGGTTTGATCCCTTAGTGACATACAGCTGCCCCCCATTCGAATAGCTAACACATTAAATGCATTTCTATTCCACTACCATTCAAATTTTAACCCACTTCATATAGTGGTAAACCTCATTCGCATTTGCAGGCTTTACATTTTAATTTGGATCAAAACCACACCCTTGAACCGTTATACAGATCTTAGAATATGAAAGTAGATTTAGATAGTCTTAAGGAACTACCTACAACACATAATATAGTAAGACTTTACCATGAGATGCTAAGTAAGCCTGGCTCAACCGTCACCAAATCCATCCCCCTCGAACCATATAAAGATCATTAAAATACAGTAACACACACATATATCCATGTTGAGCTATTCTAGTTTAAAGAGGCGCATAAATATAACATTTAAAATGAAGGACATATAATCAAGATACATGTATAATAGAGCTTAGTAGTTTTTAACCAAGTGCTGATATTATCAATCAACCTGAGCTAATTACCATAAAACCAATGGGGTTCATCAAGACAGAATTTCAATTACACCGCTTCCGCAGAACTACTAAAAGTGAAACCAACCTCAGTAGATACATTATACAATAGTCCATGAGTAGGAATTTAAACCATGCGCTTCTTACATTATATTATTAAACTTTTTAGTCATTTTCCCAGTGCTGAAGTTAATTTACTGAACCCAACTTAAATAGGCAGTGAAAAGATATACGGAAAGTTTTTTACATTTTTACAGTTTTAGGGACATTACAGCTTGGGATTACACCTATGTGTGTAAATGGTATCTTTTTGGGATTCTGTATCAACATGAAGTTCATTATGAGGTTTATGTACTTTTTGATTCCAATGGAATAGCAAAATTATGGTTTTTTCTGCTTAAAAAAATAATATAAAAACTAAAAAATTGGACTAACAAAACTATGTTATTATATATAATAACTAAAAAATTAAAGAGAGTTGTTCTTTGTTTGAGTTTAATCATTGATATTAGAAAGTAATTTAGTGGGTTGTAATTTAATAATGGATGGGTGTAGCTTAGTCCCTCCCTTATTTCTATGCAAACGATATATTTTAATTAACCTAAAAATAAAATATAAGGTAGTTTTTTTTTTCAAAAAGACTAGAACACAAAAAAACAAAGGAATTTTAAAGCATGTTTACATTCCTCTACCAAGAATATATATAGTAGACTAGAATGAAGATGCCAATCTATTCACAAATTAATTAGTTTATATACGTAGTTTTTTTATTAGATTTAGTCTTTGTAATACCAATATAGGGTTCATAAGATGCATCCAACTAGGGCAATAAAAAGGGTGGTTGTTATATTTGAATTCTTTAAAAAAATGGATAGCATGTTCTTCCCAAAAAACATTGTTGAGAAGTTGAACATTGATAGATGGTAATTTCAAGGGAAATTATGAAATAACTAATATTTGAGGTTTAAGAGAATTTATAAATAATCAAGTAAAATCCTTGCATGCATATAAAAAGTTGGTAGGACTTTGTAGAATAGATCTTAGAATCAAAGGGCTATTGTAGATTTTTAATTTCAAGATATTTTTTGGGTTCATGTTTAAAGCTAAAGTACATGAAAAAATCTCATATGAGTTTATACATGCTTCTTGATATTTGAAAATTCACATTATTACTAGCAATGCCTTTAACTGTTGAAGTAGAGGCCTATGTAAGTTTAAATTTGGGAAAAAATACACTTAAGTATTAGATATTTGGAATATATTATAAATTGAAATTATGGAAACATACTCAAAGCCCATATATATATGTCAAATCATGATTTATAGATATTCAAACAATATGATTTACAACCTTAAAAAAATCCAAACTTATCTAATACATATAACTGTATTTCTTAACAAGCTATGCCAATTTAGAAGGGGCAATTGAAAAGATTGAGCATAATGTATTTCTTAACAAGCTATGCCAATTTCGAAGGGGCAATTGAAAAGATTGAGCATTCATTATGCTAGTAAAAAAATTATTGTATGAGTATTACAAGGTATGTAAAAACTTGAGTAGAAATCTACATATGTCTTGTCAATGGCCAATTACATAAACATAACCCATTTTCAGCTTCCTTGAGTAATATTGGTTTGTATGCAAGGTAGTTGTTGGATCTGCAATTGTCATTAATTAGCAAGTTGGCTTAAAATAATAACATAGCAAAAAAATGAAATCTACATACTTTTTATGAACAAATCTCAGTTTACTTCCTCATGCATCTAGGTGGAGGTTAGCCATGAAGTGTGCACATTCTCTAGAACAAGTCAAATAAATGTTGGTAGCTCACATTGTACAGAGTTAACTAAATGTACACATACCTTAGAGCCCAAACACACACTTAGGGAGTGTGACATGTAACAATAAGATAGGGTTGTGAGTATACAAATTGGGTTCATGCAATTGATTAAGAAACATATAATGTCTATAAGTAGGCAACTTTTAGAAGGATAAAATCACTAAAAGCATTTTTGCTAAAATCTAGTTTTCCTTTAATTCTTGCTATTTTTTGGGGGGATTTTCTTTTTTTTATGGATTCAATTTTTCTACCTAAGTTTGAATTGTTATTTCTACAAGGCCCATAGTCATGACAATGTTTTTTAGTTTTTTTACTAGGACTCTTGTCATATTGTAGTATTTGTATTCATTGCAAAAGCATCACCTTCTCCCTTATCTTAGCGATGGTCCTCACACTTGCATCCCATCTTAATTTGACATTGAAAACCCAAAAAAAATGAATATTATTAATACACTATAAGAATATATTAAAAAAAATATTATTTAGAGGCTGCAAAATTTGAATTTAATTGTGTTTTAATGGGGATTTTGATGATAGAAATGAATTTAACACAATAAAAAACAATTGGAGCACCCAAAATTTCGAAATAATAAGTATAACAAAGATTTTTTAAAATTGTTGCAAGATATTTTCAGAATTATACTTAAAAAATCAAACTATTTTCTTCAAAAATAGAAAATCATCAAACTTTTAGAGTAGGCTAAAAACAACTATTACAAAAACTGCAAGTACTACAAAATTGTCCGCCAGGTTCTGATATTTATAATGTACAAAACCTTGGATATTCCAACAAATGATAGACTTAGCCAAACTGTGCAAGGTCAAAATTATTGAAATGGTCATTTGGACAATAAAATGTGACAAAATAATGTGCGTTGAACGTGTAACAACCACAGGTCACATATACTACGTCAAAAGCATACCGTTTGGAGTGGTTTGCCACATATACTAGGTCAAAAGCATAACGTTTGGAGTGCTTTGCCATGTTATTTTGGCATATTATATCATTCTAATTATTAAAATATATGAAAGAAAGCATATTATATCATTTTAATTATTATATTATATGATTTTAATTATTAAAATATATGAAGGAAAGTCAATGTTGGATGTGGTATAGCCCATATTATTTTGGCATATTATTTAATACAGCTAGTGGTAGTGCTTTGACTGTAATCTTGGCTGACTGCTTTGAGTGTTATTTTGGTTGCATATCGCATTTCATACCGGTAGCAGTAGCATTTTGAATTTGTATACGTAATCCTATTTTAATAACTAAAATAGAGGAAAGAAAGTCAATAAGTATCTTATCACATTGCTTGTTTATACATATCCTTTCAAATTGTTTCGTAACTATGATATTAGAATGATCAAATTGATGTCAAACTGCTTTTAATTTAATGGGTTTCAATTGATGTTGATTGGTTGATTCGTTAAGATCAAAATCCACAAACACTTATCAGGATTAAAACCCACTTCTTTATCCTAGTTATTATAATTTTCAAACCTATTGAAATCTTCTTTCTTTATCTGTATATTTGAAAATTTCAAATTTATTGATCATATCTTATTTCTTTTATCTGTATGTGTAGACGTAATCCTAATTATTATAAAATTTTGATGCTTTGAATTTTTCAAAAATTATCTACAGGCTCTCACCGTGTATGTATAATGGTCCACTTGTTTGCCCACGCATTTCGGCGCTGGTTATGCAGAACTGCTTTAAATGGTCCCTTCCCGGCTATGGGAGGACACAACATCGTCCATAGCTTTCTAGAGGAGTGTTCTGATTATTGCTTATTGCTACAGCTAGGGATTGCTTATTAGATCATTTCTGGTTTATCTGTTGTGACTGTTAGAAAAATGGCACCAGCAGTTGCGGAAGTGAGGACTGTGAAATCCGTAGCCGATCTGGGGATTAAGGATTTACCTGCGGAAGTAAAGACTGTGAAAGCCCTAGCCGATCTGGGGATTAAGGATTTACCTCTTAACTACGTGAAAGACGAGGATGAACGATCATCTGTGGCGTACAATGATTTCAGCAAAGCGGTGCCCGTCATTTCCCTTGAGAATGCAGGAGCCGGAGGAGCAGAGCGCGCACAGCTAATAAAAGTACTCCGAGCTGCCTGTGAAGAGTGGGGAATGTTCCAGATCATAGATCATGGCGTCCCTACAGAATTCAACTCTCAAATAATGCGTTGTGCCCACGACTTCTTTTCGCTCTCGGTGGAAGAGAAAAGGCAGTACGCCATCAAGGCAGGGCAGTTTGTGGGATATGGAAATGGAAGTTTTATCAACGATGACCCCTTGATGGACTGGAGAGAGCTATACGTGGCGGCATGCTCTCCAGCTCGGGACATCCAAAGTTGGCCTACAAATCCAGTTCAGTTCAGGTAATTATGTGATTATTTGCTTTATAAAATATGTTGGTGAACAATTCGTAAAACATCAAGATGAAAGAATAACATTGAACAATTTCTAAAATATTGTAGTGGAAAGATTTATCCTCTGATTTCATTGAAAATAAAAATAATTTTCTTATATCTATCATTTGAATCTAATCGATACTCGAATCAAATTATATATTGTTTCATAATTATATATTTTATCCAATTGATGCTAAGCCTGCTATTGTTTTACAGGGAAGCTTTGGCCCAGTACAGCGATGCGACGTTGAATTTGGCGAAAACGCTGCTCGGACTTATCTCAGAATCGCTTGGAGTTGAAGCAGATGCAATCCATAAAGCCTGCGGAGAAGGCCAACAGAAGGTTCTCTTGAATTATTACCCAACTTGCCCCCGCCCCGATTTAACGTTAGGCCTCAAGAGACATACCGATCCAGGAACTCTTACCATTTTACTGCAAGACAAAGTTGGAGGGCTTCAAGCCACAAAAGACGACGGTAAAACGTGGGTTACAGTGCAACCCATTGATGGAGCTTTCGTCGTAAATCTCGGAGACCAGATGCATGTCAGTAACTATATTTATTGATTTTTGTTTGTAATATAAATTCTGAATGGGATATATTGGGTTAAAAAGTATTGACATACGGGTATAAAAATAAAAGTAATCCACACGTTATAGGGTTTCGACATTTTATGAAATATCATTACATAAAATAACAATTCAGCTATATATATATAAATTCAAAATATTTTTAATTAATAAATTGTTATATTGATGATGCAGGTTTTGACTAACGGTATTTTGAAGAGCGCTGATCATCAAGCTGTTGTAAATTCAAACGTTCTGAGGCAATCCATAGCCACATTCTACACCCCCCATCCAGACTCCGTTGTTTATCCTCTGGATGCATTAACGGCGAGTAACGGGAAAAGTGACGGTGGTAGAAGATTTGAGCGCTATGTTTACTCGGAATTCTACCAGAGGAAGATGACGAAGCATGTCCTGGACAGGAAGATCAAGCTCAGTAAGGCAACACGTTCAGTGTAGCAGTCAGAAGTGTAGCTGGGCATTTACGGCGGCACTGGAGCCTATAGAACTCTTATTTGCGGTTGTAATTTGGCAGAGCATAGGTAGCATATAGCTTAGTGAAACATGTGCCTTGAGTATAAAGTGTTGGTCTACCATACAGTGTGGTTAGTAAACGGAAGCCACGACTATTTTAATATGTAATATAAATCTCTTCATGGAATTTTATGGTATTTTAATTTAAATTATGTTAGATTGCCTTTATGTGAAAGTTTTAAAAGGTTTGTGTTAAATTGCATGGACTTTTTATAACTGTTGTATTAACTCTGTTACCGTTAAATTGGTTTAAAATGAAAAAAATTAATGTTTATGAGAAAATAAATGTTGTGTCCAATATAATTATATTACTTAAATCTATATTACATTTTATTGAATTATTAAATTATATATTTATTGAATTGTTAAAAAAATTGATAAATATTTCATTGAATTATTAAATTATTTTATTTCATTGAATTATTAAAATTTATAGCTAATCTTTCATTGAATGTAAAATGTTTAAGTTTATAAAACAGACCTAAGTTTAAATATATACTCATATCTTCAAAGATACAAAAAAATCCAACCTGCAACTTAAACACATTGTCAAGACATAATAGATACAACATAGAATTAATAGTCAAAGATTCTCAGAGAGCCCAGCTCTGTAACTTGTAAGTCCAGAAATTCCTCCCAAAAGATAACCCCCTTATTACCTTCAAATGCTTGTTTGGAAAGCTTATCTGCCATGGAGTTATGTTAATCATAAATGATATATCAAAAAAAAATTATATTTCATCCTTAATTCTACGACACCACTGGAAGAGAGATATTTTGAAGAGCGCTCATCATCAAAGTGTTGTAAATTCAAACGTTCTTAGGCAATCCATAGCGACATTTTACACCCCCATCCAGACTCCGTTGTTTATCCTCTGGATGCATTAACCGCGAGTAACGGGAAAAGTTACGGTGGTAGAACATTTTACCCGGAATTCTACCAGAGAAAGATGACGAAGCATGTACTTGACAGGCACATCAAGCTCAGTAAGGAAACACGTTCAGTGTAGGTCGGGAATAACCGCGGCGCTCGGCCTATAGAACTCTTCTTTGCCGTTCTTATTTGCGGTTGTAATTTGGAAAAACATGCATATATATAGCTTAGTTAAAGTGTTCGTCTACCATATCGTGTGGCTATAAATGTGACTCAATACTATTTTAATATGTAATATAAATCTTTCCATGGAATTTTATTGTATTAAATAAAAAATTGCATGGAATTTTTATAATTGTTGTATTAACTCAATTACAATTATGTTGGTTTTATATGAAAATTGATGAAAATTGATAATGTTTATGTGAAAGTACATGTTGTGGTGAAGATAAATATATTACTTAAATCTATATTACATTTCATTTCAGATAAATATATTACTTAAATCTATATTACATTTCATTGAATTATTAAATTATTTCATTTTATTAAATTATTTTATTTTATTAAATTATTAAATTTTTAGCAAATATTATAATAAATTATTAAATTGTTTCATTTCATTGAATTATTAAAATTATAAGATAAATATTGGTCAGTGTAAGTTAATGATGGTCACTTTTGGTTTACTTGGATTTTTTTGAGATATTTATCCAAAATATCTTGCATTGAGTAAAAAAGATGAAATGTAGGAAATTGATGCATTGAGTAAAAAAGATGAAATGTAGGAAATTGAATGTAACTTTTTTATATTGAAAATTTATAAAAGTCAAGTTTCATTCATATGCAACATTCATTTAATATCATAGATCTTCATTGTTCACATATTTAATTTAGATTAAATTCCTCTTCACATGATATGTGAGAGAGTATTAACCACTAAGCGAGGAATAACGTGAGATCATGTGAGGAGGTTATGGGCAGCAAATGTAGTTACATATCTTTGCTGTAAAACTTTCTAATTTGAATATACTTTCTGTAATTTCACATAATAAATGAAAAAGGTACTTCTTTTTTAGTGTGTGAATGTGTTTGAAGGATATACTTTCATTACTTGGAATTTTATATAATAAATAAAAAAGCATCTTAAATTTTCATTGTTTATTATTTCGTGGTAGTGTAATAAAATAGTTGAAATATTTGTTTTTATAAGAACGAAATATATATTCAGAGAAAACTAATTTTGTGGAAATTAAAGTGTATTTTATGGTACATTTAACTTGTAATATTTGATTATGAAATAAGTTCATATATATATATATATATATATATATATATATATTACATTTTGTATTTATTGAATTGAACATTATTATAAAGATGCATCAATATTATGGGACTGGATCAAAAGAAAGAATAAAAACAACATAAATTTTAAAGAGATTTTTTAAAGACAAATGAATAAAGATGTGCATTAATAATGACCCAATTTAAATCATAATACAATCCAAGTGTATTATATTATTAACATAATTATTAATATTTGTTTGTTGTATTATGTATTCTACATTTGCATGGAAAAAATGTTTGGTCCAATAAATTATATTTAATTTTTATAAACACTTTAATATCAATGAGGAAAGGTTTTGATTTAATGATTGTTAAATTTGTATTTTTTCTAAAATTGAGATTGTATCAAGAAGTAAAGAGATCTTAAAATGAGTTCTATGTAATGTCTAAATGTAAATAAATAGTTAGCTGTAATAGCATATGTTTTCTAAATATAACATCGTGGATATAAAAAAATATTTCCATGCACCTGTAATTTATGTCAAATTGAAAACTCAACATTTCATGAAGACATTACAATTTATGAACTTGGGAACACTTAACCCCCAAATATAATACTTGAGTCTAATGAAATCTCATCTCGAGTTGCTTAACATGTCAAGAGTAGATGGATTGGGATAAATTACAATATAGTACATGAAAATAGTTCTTAAAACTTATCTAAGGTAATTCCATGTTTTATAAGACATAAAGTTAAGCCAAAATGGATGACTAAGTCAAATAAGGAAGCTTTACGAAGGAGCAAAAACCTCAAATGAATAGTTTGGAAATTGCAGTAAAATTCTATCAACCCGCAAGTAATGATTGAAGAAGTGTTTCATAAAAACAAGACTTATATCCCACATGCTTCACCAACATGGATCATTTATGGAAATTAAAATTGTTCTATGTTTTTATTTTTTGGGGGATACCACCTAATGTGATCGGTATGGGAGGCCCACACTCACCCTTCATGTATTAGGCACTATTTGAGTTCTATTCCCATGAAATGTATTAGTTATTATTTAGATTATTAGAGATATCTTAATATTAAATAATGAGCAACATTTATTGTGCTCCTTTTGTAATTGTTATAAAAATGCACCTTGCCTCATAATACAAACAAGCTTTTGTGGGTGCCATTCTTGTGTGTCTCTTAAGTATTTTGTGTGTCTTTTCATTTTGTTTTATAGATCTAAGTTTATTTTGGGTTCTCCATTGAGAGGTGAGGCTCTCCTAGCCTCACCTTCCATCGTTGTATTCATCTTTAGTTTAGTATTTCAGATCTGGCCTGCTCACCTTGCGGATCAGTTCAACTCAAAATACATTTTCCCACGTCTAGAGAAACAAAGAGCATATCTGAAATTTTAGAAGAAATTGAGAGCATATACGAAATTTTGTATGATGAAGTGGAAAATGTGTCAAAATCTGTTAGAAGTTGAGTTTTTCACAGGAAACTAGAGGGATGAATTCAGCTTGTGACAAATTCTTTTAGTTTCAATGGGAAATTTGGAGGGAGAATGGTGAAATTGTAATTGAACCCTAATGTGAATCCGTAATCCTAATCCATAAATATGCAATTCATGGTGTGATATTACACTTGTTGGCTTTGTTGTGCTTCCAAGCGATTAGAGAGTGAGTTTTCATAGCTATATAGCAAGTTTTCAAATCTATCTCCAAGGTAAGTCATATAGAGTCTTCTTTTTTAAATTTCTTGATTTTAATTTCAATATAAAAATATCCCATCTATCCATACCTACCTATGAAGTAAATTCCTTTTTATAAATTTTGTAATGCTTATGAAAGAATAATTAAGGCATAATAATGTCAATACTCCTCACAGTTCAACCAAAACGTTGACACCTCTAACCATATTCGACCTCTGTTTTGCAGTAGAACAGTGTCATCTTGAGGTCGGGTTGACCTTTAATGTTTTAGTAATATAAGTCATTTCCTCTGAAGTATTAGTTGGTGAATTAAATCTTCCTATGAGTGGACTGTTAACCAAGAAGAATCTCAATCTTAGATGATATATTGAAAGATAATCTACATATTTGAGGGCACTCATACTTTTTTTTGTATATCTTGGAAGAAATTTCGGCTATCCTTTTTCTATTTAAATTTCTTATGCCTTTAACACTTTTGCTATTAATCAAATAACAAATTACAAATTTTCTATATATCTGTGATCTTAACAAATCATGTTTATCTTTATTTGGTTTTAAAGTTATATCTCATGCCCAGTGGACTATCCTTCTAACAAACGGTAAACCATCATTTAAAAAAAATTTATATCTCATGTACATCGAATTCTGTGTCAAATGATCACATTGTTGCCTTTGTTCTTCGTTTGAAATGTTGCTCGACACATTTCTTCTCAAGGATTATAGTTGAATATTTAAAACTCAATCAACTATCAACTCAAGAGTACTACAATCCTTACATGGAGATAAAATTCTTTTCCTTTAAATGCCACTAAAACTAATGTATGGTGCATTTGTGAGTCCACTCTCTGTTAGGATAATTAATAATCGAACCTTTTTCCACCTTAGTAGTTTTTACTTTTTCCTAGTGTTGGATGATGTTGTTGACCCCCTAGTGGTGTGGATTTATCATATAGGACTCATTAGCCACTTGATGCACCCTCCATGCATGAATTTAGGCCACGCAGAGTCAGTTCCCTAGATTTTAGGAGCTAGCTCAACGATTTGATTTAGTCCACCTGAGTTCATGGACTATAATGGGGGTGTTTGAGCTCCAGTTTCCACTTACTGTCAACCAATGCTCTTGTTAGCACCTAGTTTTTCTGCATAAGAACTAATGTGCAATGGATGAATGCCCTAAAACATTCTTTGAAGGAAGCCTACAATTTCCCTTTATCCCTCATGGCTAGGTGCTAAAGTGTGAAAGGAGGTAGCGAACTTGAAGAAATTCTAGGAGGGGTGTGAAAATCTGACCAAAAATTACCAAAATACTATAGTATGAAAGCAAATGATGTGAAGGTGTTAGGAACCCATGTCTTTACTTTGTTAGTGTATTGTTGTTGGACGCATATGCTTTGTAAGTCATCCCGTAGTATTTGTTGATCAATAGTTTGTGTTATTGTTGTTGGCGCATATGCTTTGTAAGTCGCCCATAGTATTGTTGATCCATAGTTTGTAGTGGCCCATGGTTTTGACCCATAGTATTGGTGCCTAGACTTAGTATATAAGTGTGTTTTGAGGCCTATGAAGGTACCATGAAGTTATTTGTATTGAGCTTGCTCAAAGGAGGTTGCCCCCTCGAAGTGGCCTACGATCAATATAAAAGTGATTCTAAGTTCTATCATTTCTGCTATTTCGCATATTCTTATTAATTAATTGTTGCAGGTTCTTCACATCTAGTATCAGAGCACTTTCTTGGGATCGCTGGGTGAAATTTCTGCCAATTTTTTTTTTCGCATCTGTTGCAGGTCCAGATTTGGGAATAATCCCTATCCGCTTAACTGTGGGAAGTACTTGGGCATAAGCCCTAAAACTCATTGTGAGGAGTACCATAGGAACCCCGAAGTAGCTGGCCCATTGAGAGGACCTGCCAGCGAAAAGGGCAAGGACCCCTACCTGATTGACTAGTTCCCACCCGTGAGGTAAACCAAGAGTTGTCGTTTGTGGCAAAGCGGTTATCAGTTTTACCTGAGCCATGGAGTGAGGAGTACTACCCCAATACACAAGCCGTCAGACAACATTGGTGGCTGAGTGAAACCCTTGAACTGTTAGGAAGCCGCACATACCTGGGGTCCATATCTATTTTCAGCTGAACTGTTGTTGATCACTGCTGCGCCATTTCAGATCCAGCCATTCAGATCCATTCTGAAAGCTATTCCAAATCCATCCATTTTCAATCCATTCAACGTTGTTTCAGATCCCTCTGTTTTCGCTCACTTCTAGGCCGTTGCAGATCTATCTGTTTCAGATCCCTTTCGAGTCGTAGCCGCTCATAATTTCATTGACCCTCGGATTGCCAAACAAGCTGATTGTCTTATCCATCCTTGCTCCAACTTTGAAGTCATGGTTTCCAATGGGGGCACCTTACCTTACAAAGGGAAGTGTCGAAATGTGCATATCTCTATGGGAGATTATACCTTGTGCTCTGACATGTTTTCCTTGACCTTAGGCAGATGTGATGTGGTTTTGGGCGCTCAATGGCTACGCACACTTGGCCCTATATTATGGGATTTTGCTAAACTTTGGATGCAGTTTTCCCTCAATGGACAAAAACACAGATTGACAGGATTACAACCAGGGTCTCTCAGCATCATCAGTTCACATCGCATGGAAAAAATCCTCAATAAGAATTCACATGGTGTCATCACTCAGATCCATTCCATTCAGATTCAACCATCAATGGTCTCCACTACTCCTTTGGATCTACAACAAATTCTGGATCGATATACAGGTTTCTTTGTTGAACCAGTGGGATTGCTACCTTCAAGGCCATAAGACCATTGTATTCAGCTCCTTCCTAGCAGCGTTCCTCCCAACATTAGGCCCTATCACTACCCATTTCACCAGAAAATGGAGATCGAAATGCTCGTTCGGGACTTATTGAAGCAAGGTATTATTCGCCCAAGCACTAGTTCCTTTTCTTCTCCAGTTCTTCTTATCTGCAAAAAAGATGGGTCATGGCACCTCTGCATTTACTTTCGAGCACTTAATCACCTCACCATCAAGGATAAGTTTCCAATTCCTGTTGTTGATGAGCTTCTTGATGAGCTTCATGGGGCTCAATTTTTCTCCAAGTTGGATCTTCGTTCTGGGTATCATCAAATTCGGGTTCATGAGGATGATATCCCTAAAACAACTTTCCGCACACATGATGGCCATTATGAGTTTTTGGTCATGCCCTTTGACCTCACTAATGCTCCTTCCACATTCCAGACCTTAATGAATAAAATATTTCGACCCTACTTGTGGAAATTCATTATGGTATTCTTTGATGATATCCTCATCTACAATAAAACATGGGATGAACATCTCCAGCATCTGGATCTTGTCATGCAACTTTTCTCTGACCATCATCTCCATGCCAAGCAGTCTAAATGTGTTTTTGGATAGAAGGAAGTTGAGTATCTCGGGCACATTATCTCAGCACAAGAGGTTTGCATGGATCCTGCCAAAATCGATGCCATGAACAATTGGTTGCATCCTCAGACACTCAAGAGCCTTCGTGGTTTTTTGGGGTTGACAGGCTACTACCGCAAGTTTGTCAAGGATTATGGGAAGATTGCAGCTCCATTAACTGCTCTATTGAAAAAGGATGCTTTTACATGGACACATGCTGCTCACTGTGCATTTGACAAACTGAAACAAGCTATGTGTACTACACCTGTTCTAGCTATGCCCGATTTTTCCAAGCCCTTCACTATTGAGAGTGATGCTTGCGGCAATGGACTTGGTTATATTCTCCTTCAAGATGAACACCCCATTGCTTTCACCAGCAAAACCCTTTCAGGTAAGAATTTAGTTGCCTCTACATATGAGAAGGAAATGATGGATATTTTGCATGCAGTACAGAAGTGGCGACCATACCTATTATGGAATCATTTTTGTATCAAGACTGATCACCAGAGTCTAAAATATTTCTTGGAACAGCGTGTCTCCTCCCCAGCACAACAGAAATGGGTTAGCAAACTCATGGGTTATGACTATGAGATCACTTACAAGAAGGGTAAAGACAATATTGTGGTAGATGCTCTTTCTCGCACATTTGATGCCCAAGGTTTTCTTTCAGTTATTTCTATGCATGTTCCAAATTGGTTGTAATCTATTCAATAGGGTTATGTCAATGACTCTTACTTATCTCAAATAATCCAACGCTTGACCAACAACCCTTCTGCTATACCACATTACTCTTGGGATGGTGCTTCTCTGGGATACAAGGGTCGTCTAGTGCTTCCCCAGAGCACAAATCTTCAACAGGCTGTCTTCTATGAACTCCATGCTTCTCCATCGGTAGGGCACTCTTGGTTCCTCAAAACATATGAATGAGCACGGTGTAACTTCTTTTGGCAGGGCATGAAAAGAACAATTCAACAGATGGTGACTGAATGTGATACCTACTAGCACAATAAGGGTGAAACAACACTCCTTCCAGGATTGCTCGAACCCTTGCCCATACCTACACAGATTTGGACAGATATTTCTATGGATTTCATTGAAGGGCTCCCTAAATCTAGCGGGAAGACAGTGATTCTTGTTGTGGTTGATTGCCTCTCCAAATATAGTCATTTTTGTGCTCTTAGCCATCCCTATACAGCCTCCTCAGTCGCTCAAATTTTTCTGGACCAGATCTTTCATCTTCATGGCATCCCTTCTTCCATCGTCTCGGATCGTGATGCGACTTTCACCAGTCATTTTTGGACAGAACTATTTTGTCACACTGGCACCAAACTGAAGATGAGTTTCGAGTATCACCCACAAACAAATGGTCAGACTGAAATTATCAATAAATGCTTGGAAACTTATCTTCGTTGCTTCACCTCTGAACAACAACATTAGTGGGCAAAGTGGCTCCGTCTCACTGAATGGTGGTACAATACCTCTTACCACACTGCCTCTAAAATGACCCCGTATGAAGCAGTCTATGGTCAGACACCTCCAATTCTTCGTCCATACACTCCAAATAGTTCACCAGCTCAGGAAGTTGACACGGTCCTTCGAAACCGCGATCAGGTTCTTCGCATTTTGTGGGACAATCTTCACATGGCAAGAAATCGCATGAAGCAACAAGCTGATCAACACCATTTCGAGCGCACATTTCAAGCAGGCGATATGGTTTTTCTTCATCTCCATCCGTACAAGCAATCTTCCCTGAAACTCAAAGGGAGTCATAAGCTCACTCCAAAGTTCTATGGGCCATATCGGATTATTCAGAAGATTGGGTCCGTTGCTTATAAATTGGAACTTCCTCGTTCTTCCGGCATTCATCCAGTATTTCATGTCTCTTGTCTGAAGAAAGTTCTTGGCACCAACATCAGTGGAAAAACTATTTTACTCAAATCGGATAATGAAGGATCCATCCTTTTGGAGCTGGAGGCCATCCTCAATCAGCGCACTCGTCAGCTTCGCTCTCGCTCTATCACAAAGGTATTAATTCAGTGGAATGGCATGCAACCAGAGAATGCTACATGGAAACCACTCCTTCAGATTCAACAACAATTTCCACATCTAAAGCTTTGAGGACAAAGATTTTTTTAAGGGGGAGGGGATGTTAGGAACCCATGTCTTTACTTTGTTAGTATATTGTTGTTGGATGCATATGCTTTGTAAGTCGTCCCGTAGTATTTGTTGATCAATAGTTTGTGTTATTGTTGTTGGCACATATGCTTTGTAAGTCGCCTGTAGTATTGTTGATCCATAGTTTGTAGTGGCCCAGGGTTTTGACCCATAGTATTGGTGCCTAGAATTAGTATATAGGTGTGTGTTGAGGCCTATGAAGGTACCGTGAAGTTCTTTTTATTAAGCTTGCTCAAAGGAGGTTGCCCCCTCGAAGTGGCCTACGATCAATATAAAAGTGATTCTGAGTTCTGTCATTTCTGCTATTTTGCATATTCTTATTAATTAATTGTTGCAGGTTCTTCATAGAAGGGTTAACTGTTGTACAGGTTCCACCGTTGATCAAGCACGCGTGGAAGATCAATGGCTCTCATTAATTGTCACATGGCCAAGTTACACGGAAGAAAAAGGACGAAGGTGGTCGCGATGAGGAATACCGGTGGACAGGTGTCGATCGGGGAGTGCGTCGCAAGCAAGGTAAGCGGTAATCAAAACCACCTCAAGAGCATGAGATACTATGGTGGTGTGGCATGGTGCTAATGGTAGACGAATGAAATTCATTGTCAGATATTTGACGGTCCGGGACAAGAGTTGTTGTTCTCTAAGTAAGTCTCATGACATCAATGGTGTGGGTTGTAAAGAGGAGAAAGTCAACGGCGATGGGAGTTGGAAGTGCGTGGGAGATAATGGTAAAGACCCCACTAGCGGGAAAATTTTCAGGAGTTAAGTGGGTCGCAGATCCCTACGGTGGATGCATGGAAGAAGAGGAGTGACAGTCCTCGCTCATTGTCACATCGGGGAGATGCATGCCGGATAAACGAGATGGTTGTTATGATGGGCGAAACCTTTTGACAAGTGTCAGCACCAAGACTTGTTGCAAGTAAGGAAAGTGGTATTGGAAACCGCTCTGAATATTCGCGATACCACTTTGTGGACACGTGGTGTCAAAATGAATGGTGGAGATTAGAGAAGGAAAGAGGATCCTATGGTGGATGGAGAAGGGGCATCAAATCAATGGTTAAAGTGGGGATCAGACCTAACGGCCGAGATCAACACGTGACGGATCAACGGGGGAGAAATGTAGACAGCTGGTAAAGAAGAGCAGAAGATAAGCAAAAGGGGCTTATATATATAACTGTCGACATGTGAGGTTGACATTTGTTCCTCAGACCTGTCGGAATCGGAAGCTTCTAGACGTGTGGAAGACGAAGAAGACGACAGGAGGGGTTGTGCTCGGAGCTTTTCAGTGACAGGTAGGGCTTCACAACCGCCATTTTTTACAAATCTAAACCTGTTCATAGCAATATGGAGGAAGAACCAGTTTCTAGGAGTGCTAGGGTTAAAGTTTCCCTTGAAGATAGGGACGCTGATGTATTTGAAACAGACGTTCGGCTCCCTATCCCTAATATTAAGAGAAAATTGAAGGTTTTGGTCGAACAGGGTCTGGATGTACATAGGGTTTTTCAGTCGTTGTTTATCTTCTTCTGCCTTGACCAAATAATGCCTTTCCCTAAGTTCGTGTCATGGTGTTCGTCAAATTATTCAGAGTCTCAACGAGTAATGATGAATTCCAAAAAGTCTAAAATAGTTTGTACAATAGATCCCGCAGTCGTCCGAAGTTCTTTTGCAATTCTCAAGTCACAGACCCTTGAGTCTGACAGTTTTTCTGAGGAGTTAGTCATCGCCATATTTCGTCAAATTTCTCCCAAGAACTGTCACACCTTTTTAGCTACCTATCTTAAGCCTGACTTAGAAGTCACGGAAGCCCCATACCCTTTGGATGTCAGAATTTTTAACGACAATACCCAATTGGTCTTTTCTTTGTTAGCTTAGTTTCTAGGTTTGGATATAGACCTGTGGGTGACATAAGTGCAATTGAGTCTGTTGTTCATGATTAGCCTCAGTTCATCAGAAGTTGGAAATGAGTCGATGTTGTCCCTCAAATTCGAGGATTTTTTAACAGAGAGAATTCATTCATAGTCAAGCAGATTTCCCAATACTAGACATTTTAGGTTTCAGAGACAGTTGATGAAGATGGTTATGTATAGCTGTGTAGAATATTTGCAATTTTCATAGTTACATGACATAGAATCTTTAGAAGATAATGTCTTTAATTACTTGAATTATATTTTTTCTACCATCCATAAAATCGTTTTTGGAGAAGAATTACCCAGGATTTTGCTAGAAATGGAGTCTCTTATGCAATTGAAAAATGAACTGGCAGTAGGAGATTGTTTTTTATTGAAGGATGCTACAGTGATTAGGCTATATGTCTTTGTGTGTGAACCCTATATTTTACCTGCCTTCTTAACTCCGAGGTTTTCACTCTCGAGTTCATCAGGAAGAAGTTAATTTTAGAAGATGAGCAATTCTTGAAATTCAAAAAGGGTTTTGATGTAAAGTACCCATGGAGAGTAGTTCCATTCACTGTAAAGAGCAAAGAAGCTTTGGTGGATGTGGAGAAATTGTTGGAGAATATGGAATTCAAGAAAAACATTGCAATTGCGCATGACCCCTTACATATTATTTTCGAGAGGAAGAAGAAATGTAACCTAAAGGGTTTTGAACACCAACAGGCCGATGGATTGTTGAAGGGACGAAATTTATTTTGTTATGAGCCTGAGGAGGAAGAAATTATAAATTCACAAGTTGGGGATTTAATTTTGTCAGAGTTGACAGTGGACATAGACCAGTTTCCAGACACTTTGGAAACTGGGAGGAAAAGAGATTTGCAGGAGGTTATGGTTATATATAATGAAGAGGGAAATGAAGACAAAAGGCTTAAGACGGAGATACAAGATGAATTGGTCATTTCAGCAGGCAGTGAAGAGGGTGAGAAAGGGGAGTCTTCAGTTCGAGAAGTACATATTCAGGAGTATAAATTTCAAGAGTTTAAAAAGGGTGGGGATGTAAATAGATTTCAGTCCAGGCTGGACATGTACGAACATTACAGACAAAATAAGCAAGCCTCTGCCCAAAGGCTTTATAATTTAATGCCAACAGTAAAAAAATTGTCAAATTCTGAAGCTTCTTTGATGACCAACAGGGATTTGAAAGATAACACCTTAAATTTGGCAATATCCATAGAAGAGAAAATGACCGAGGTGAAGGTCAATTGGGAAAAGATACCAGTACCAAACAAGATCCAATTTCATAGAAAAATTGGAGAAGTGATATATGATGACTTTGTTGAAGCAATATTGAAAGGTGATAAACTGGAAAGCCTTGTGAATAAAATGGAAGGCCAGTTGAAGTAAGAAAGATTAGATAATAAGGCTTTCCAACAGCAGGTCAAAAAGCTACAATTTGATTTAGTTGAAAGCGATGGTGGAGGTAATGCCAGTAAACAATTGTTAATAGATAAAGACAAATTGATTCAAAAGCTACATAAAAAGATGAAGATTCCCAATACGCAGCTAATTCAAGCTCCAGAAGAAACCAAGATGGATCAAGAAAAGGAGGCTTTGTCCAAGGAAGTCAACGAGTGCAAAGTAGAGCTGTTGAAATTTGTTGAAAAAGATGGGTGGGAAAAAGAGAAGATAAGCTTGAGGAGTCAGATTGAATATTTGAAGAATAATTTTTCAAAGTTGAGCGTGCAGTAAATAGGTACAGGTCTGAACAAGGATGGAAGTGGTGCTGACAGCCTTTTACAGGCTATGTCCCAAATCAGTTTAAAGGCTGTTGAACTTAAAAAATTAAGGGAAAACACTCAGAGATTGGAAGAGGAATGAAAGAAAAAGGATGAAGAAGCAAAATCCTTGCAAGGTAAATATAAGGAATTAATTGAGACTAACAAAAAGTTTGCACATCAAGTGACTGGGAAAGCAGCTAAGCAGGGCTGCAAGCATATGGTATGGGACTTCATTATCAAAGAAGTTGAGAACCTTATACCTTATTTGGATTATATGAGAGTAAAAGAAAAAACAGTTAAAGATGATTTTACTAGTTGTACCGCGATAAAGGAAAATTTGAATAGGAAGCCCAAGGAGACAGCGCAGAATGCAATCACTTTTCTGAATAGTTAACGGAAGAATATCTACTGGCCTTAAATATCAGGAACATGATTACAACAATTACAACAACAAGACGATTCCTAGGAAAACATGCACAGGCCGAGAACATAGAAGCTAGGGCCGAAGCAATGGGGGTGCAAGTAACAGGGTTCAAGGGGCTATTTAAGAAGTTGATCGAGAAGGGTTTTCCCTCTTTCTTGGATAAAAATCAAGAGTTGATTCCCGCAAATGAATATAAGAAATTATTGTTTGATATAAGAATGGATCATACAAAATTTCAGCATTTAAATTCTTTTCTCACAGGGAAGATTCTGATGGAAAAGATTGCAGAAGACTTCGAGATGCTTAACAAGTTGGTCTCTATTTGTGAAAGACTTCCAAAAATTTTCTTTGCAGATCACATTGAGAAGAGAATCAGGGTGAAAGAAATGGTAAGCTACGACCTTCCAAAAGCCAAGCAATGGACCAACATGGAGACATATGGGAAAATGAAGTACACACTTCATACTCCAAATTAGTTGTTGAATCTTATTTCAAGATAGAAACTTCAGAAAATTTTTATTTTTAAAGAAATTTGTAATATTTTAAGACTTTGATTCAAAGACAGGCTTAGGAAGAGAGTCGGTTAGTAGAAGCATCCAGTTGGAATAGTTACCTTGTTGTTTTTGTCTTTTTGTTTGAAGTAAAATGTTATTTAGTAATAATTATCGGTAAAGGTAGAAAGGAAGTTAGGCCTGTTGCACCCATTTTTTTCTTGTAATGGTAGTGACGAATATCCCTTATGGCATGTCACTCAAACTTGTAATTGTTTTCTGGTGTGAGTAGGTCAAACATGAGGCTTGGGGCATCTATAAGTTTGATGTAATTTGAATGAAGAAGCGTTGAAAATTTTGAAGCTTAGCTTATTGCTCTATGTTGTGCATTTTGAACTGTGTTAATAAAGTTGACAGAGCCGAGCTGGCATTTTTCTCAGGGATTCCTGTGTGATTAGTCTTGCAGTCTATTCCTTCTTTTTCTTATATGAATTGTGTTTCCCTCATAGTTAATCGATTCTGTAATGCTTTTTCATGCTTGGTTCAGTGTAGTGTTTGAATATAATTCATAATCTGTATGCTCTATTTCTTACCATACCAAGTATTCCACAAGTATTTTCTGCTAAAATTAATATAGAATTCATGTTTCCATGCTTTATATTGGTGGGTTGTTTCATCTTTCTTCTAAATCACCCAACTAAAAGCTCTTTGACTGTAAGCCGATGGATACCTTGCCCCTGTGTGAATGTATTTGCAAAGAATTTGTCAATAATATTCATGTATTGTTTAATTTGAATCCATTTCCCACTAGAGATCCACACTGCTTTCAACCACACATTTACAACAAATCTGTCCTAACAGAAATCTGACCTTCTGAATGAGCTGTGGATGAACATTTTGAGAAATAAGGCTTTGTGTTTCTTTTTGGATATTTTTAGTCCTTCCTTAAGAGAGATCCCTCTCAGACTGTGCTGGGTCAGTAGCATAATTCTAAAGTGGTTAGTGGTTACCCTGATTCTTCCTCTCCACAACCTTGGGGTACATTTTGGGTGCTAACAGCACCCTCTTTGGCACATTTTGCATGAAAAAATCGCTGATGTGCTTTGCATGCTTAGTTAATTGATAGTAGATTCAATGAACTGACATTCAGTTGAGTTTGCAACTATCATAGCACTGTAGTAGGGATAATTCCAATGCTAGACAATGATGGATTCAAATTCCTCCTAGGTAATCGAATTTATCGAATTGTACTATATTCTTTTAGAATACATATTAATGGAATATGACATGCATTCTTGTGCACATTTTAGTTTCTTTGCATGTATGAATTTACTTTTCAATTGTTGCTAATTTTCAATGCAATTCTTCTTCTTTGCTAATTTCGTCACTCTGAGGTATTCCCAGGCTCAATGATCTGTTGTGTTCCAAAATTTCACACTCCTCATTCCACACGCATATTGGCCAATTTTCTTAATAGTCGATGTCAACATACTTATCTATTCAATTGTTACTTCATGTTGATCGGGAGAACATTAATAACACCCAGCAATTGCATCCGTTGAACACAATGTGTGTCTTTTGTATGGACTTACATCATATTGTAGGATTTATTTTATGGTGAAGCTGTTGAATCACTGCTCGACCCCACTCTAGTTTGGGAAAGTCTCGGGCATTGAGGTCCTTTAACAATCGGCAATGCTCCATTCCATAATCACCAAAGATATCAATTTTTCAAGACTTGTGAGGTTCTCTACTTTTACATAGGAGTTGATGATGAGATGTTTAACATAGGAGTTGATGGTGAGATGTTTAAGTTTTTCCAAACTGCAAAAACATCCTATTTTCTTTAATTTCTAATATTCTTGAATGTCCATATGTTGAGGTTTGAGTTTCCATCGATGACATACATTTTCATTTCTGCAATCAAAATTACAATTTGAATAATGAAAATTATGATTTCAACAAAATTCCATTACTGAATTACGACAAAAAAATGGCATACCATTTAGCTTATTCCAAAATAAGAATGTCTTCACCATCATTTTCCTCGTAGGAACTAGATCGTGACCATCTATGACATGCAATGCAAGTGCAATATGTGGCATCATACTAGATTATCTTTCAAGTGATTTATTGAAAGGTAATCTACATATTCAAGGACACTCATACTCTTCTTTGTATATCTTGGAAGAAATCACCCTCAATACCTAACCTACAGACCCATGCTCTTGTTCATTTATATTAGGTCTGAGAGTGCTCCTATAGTCCTCTTGCAAATTTGATAAAGGTTGATAAATTCAAGTATATGGTGCTAAACATTAGACTTAATTCACTTATATAATAACCTCAGCTTATTGGGAGCTCATAACTATATTTTTTTGCAACCATTGAAGAAGACATCCTCAACACTTTATAAGTACAGGATAACTATGGTGTTACATGATTAGCAAATATTGAAGGTCACTATCTTTATGTCATTGTCTATCCTTCTGTAGAATTGGAAGGCTACTTTTTCATAAGAATGGGGAAATAAATTAAATGTTAAAATTCAGTTTACAATTTTATAGGATTCCAAGTAAGCTATTAGCTCATCCTCATTCCTCTAGAATGCCTAATGATTTCCCTCATTTGGTCCTCTAATAAATTTATACTTGGATCACCTAGGGAGAGCTCACTACAAAATCGGTGTATTGTAAGTTGTGGGTCTTGGTGTTCTCTTATTGATTACTTTTTCTTTGTCACATTGTTCAAATATCATATGACATAGCTGTTCCATTTCCAATTGGATTGATTCACATAAGTAAAGAATAACTACTACTTTAGTATCTCTCTTCTCCTTACTATAAGGCCTATACTGTTTCAAATCTGAAAAGATCTTGAATCCTTCCTTCCAAATTAATATAAGACAACAAATATATCAAATAAACTAGTTAAGTAGGAAAATCAACTTCATAACGCCAATTTCATTAAACTTGGACATATTCTAGTCCAAGTCAATTTAAAGACGGGTAAAAAACAACCTTTCTCAACCCTAAAATCAAGCAAAATCCAATTCCAAAAGTGCCAAATCCAGGTTCCAAAAGTGCCAAAACCAGTTCCAAATGTGCTGAATTCGGTTCTGAAAGTGCCAAAACCGGATCCAAAAGTGCCAAATCCGGTTTTGAAAGTGCCAAATCCAGGTTCCAAAAGTGACAAAACTGGTTCCAAAAGTGCAAAAACCGGTTCAAAAAGTCCCAAATCTGGTTCCAAAAGTGCCCAAACTGGTTCTGAAACTCCCAAATCTATTTCCAAAAGTGTCAAATCCAGGTTCCAAAAGCATACTTTTTCTTTTGATCTTGTTACTTTTAAAATTATGTTTCAATGTTTCAACACACACACACACAACACACTCAAGAAAATATTATGTTTCAATGTTTCTAAGTATATTTATTTCATGTTCTGCAATTTTTGAAACAATGTTTGAAACACATCACCAGATACATGATACAATGTCCATAAATAATATGAGATTTGTCCAATAAATAATGTTTGTAGCGTCCCCAGATGACTTTGGTGTCCTTTAGAGGCGATGGGAGACCCTGATACTCTTTTTTTTTCCAAATCCGACTAAATACATGCACACAGTCGAAATAGCTCGGATCCGCAATATGCAACTGCGAATCTGCAATCCATAATCAGCAATCCATAATTGCGGGTGCGGAAGTGCAAAACTTCACAATGGAAAACTTATTGTTCCGCAATCCACAATCCATATCCTTAAATATGCAATCCGCAACTAAAGGTGCGGAAATGCAAAACTCTACAACGGAAAACTTACCGTTCCGCAATCCGCAATTTGCAACCGAGAATCCTAAACGAAGGAGCGGTCGATCCTTCTTATAGGAAGTCGGAAGTTGGGATAAATATTGTTTGCATGGTATAACTTAGCTAACGTGCTGATCCCTCCTATTTACTGCAAACGTCGATAGTCGGAAATTTGTCGTCCCAGCCTTTGCAGATTAATTTTTTTTTCATTTCTCTTTTAAATGAAGGGTCGGATGACCCTTCTTGTGCTTAGTATTTATCCATTCTTCACAATTCAGTATATACATGAATTGACATCCTACCCTTTGGAGGTTGAATATTTTCACAATTCCCTCATAAATGAAAGGGCGTCCGACCCTTCTTCTGCCTAGTATTATTTCCATACTAGTTCTATACTGGAAGAAGGGTCGTCCGATCCTTCTTGTGCTCATCATTATGGATACAGGTGAATTGTTGGATATCAGTGTTCACAATTATCTACTAAACGAAGGGTCGGCCGACCCTTCTTGTGCTTAGTATTTTTCCATTATTGACCATTCTGGTTATACATGAATTGACGGCCTAGCCTTCGTAGCCTTCGTAGGTTGAATATTTTGACAATTCCCTCATAAATGAAGGGGTGACCAACCCTTCTTCTACTGAGCATTATTTTCACACTAGTTCTAGACTACAAGAAGGTTCATCTGATCCTTCTTGTGTTCACAATTCTTGATACAGGTGAATTGTTGGATATTGGTGTTCACATTTATGTACTAAATGAAGGGTCGGTCGACCCTTCTTGTCTTTAGTATTTTTCCATTATTGACCATTATGGTTATACATGAATTGATGGCTTGTTTTAGGCACAACAGATCCTATTACTTCATCGAATAATGGGGGCCCCAACTCAAATTTTGAAGGTAAAATCCTAATTCATGTAGAGTTTCATGATCTTGATCATGTATTTTATCTCTTTTGTCATGAATCAATCAGATTCATAATTTTCCTTCAAAAAATTCATTAATTTTTGTGTGTTTTTGAGAGTTGCGGAAAGCATGAGTTTTCTTTAAAAGTTGTTCCTTCTGCAACCCGCAATCCGCAATTGCGGATTACAGATTGCGTAAATATTGTACATAAATTGCCAAAATAAACTTCAGCAACTCTTTTTCCACATCCCGCATATTAGATCTTAGCCATTGATCTGTCTTAATCCTATGGTCCATATTTCACCCGACGAAATTGTTAAATATGTCGAATTTTCTATTTTCTTTACCACTTTTCAATTTCGAAAATTACCCGCGTCAAGGATTTTTACTGCAAGCTTTTACCCACGGGGGGTTCACTAGCGAGGCAATATCATATCACGTCCATTCATATTGGGGGTTTGAATTCTCTTAAAAATATCAAAAATATATTGTCTCATATTAAGGGGTCAAGGGGGGGTTTTAAATTTGACATAGTGATATAAATATTGGGGGTTATTTTATTCGGGTGGGTTTAGGAATAACCTCCAAATCGTGGGATGGATTCATACCTCTAAATCATGGGCTCAATTCATACCCACCTAAAACATAAGGACCCTCCATTTTTATTTGATATTGCTTATGATCCTAATTTTTGCATAAATTTGATAATAGTGTACCAATGATAATATCAATGGAAGTGTACTTGGATTACTGGCCTTGAGAAATCCTCATTTAATAACTTATTTAGGCTTGGTTTGAATTCATGCTATATTGGTTTTCATCTATAAGTTAAGAGATGTACGTAATTGAGATTTTTGGAGTTGAACAATTATATTGTATTTTTTGTAGGCATTCGAGAAAAAGATCTAACTCTTCATTTTTTAGGTTGGGGTTTAGGTTGGTATTGAGATTCAATCAAACCTTTATCCATGACAGCCAAGAAAAGTGAGATCAATATTTCTTGGCTCATTGGAACCAAGAAAAGTTAGATCAATCTTTCTTGACTAAATATTTCTTTCAACTTTTGTATTCTTCTTTAACATTTTCACATTGCTAGTTAGGAATGGTTGTTAGATTGAGTTATATTTGGCACATTCATAATTGTAATTTCAATTCTTATATTCAAGGAATCATCTTAGTATTGTGTTGGAATTGACATGAACATAGGTGAAAATCTAAACCCTTATTTACATACCCTATGTGTTATCGTTACCATGAAATGGTATCGTATAAGTTTCACCATCTATGTATCTTTATAACTATTGCATGCTTGAAACCTAACAATGGATATTTTCCCCTCTCCTGTAAAGATAAAAAAAATAGATATAACCCAAGAAAAGGTAACTAAATGTTGTTAAAGTGGAGGAAATTCATTGCATCTTGTGAATGACCCAAATCCAGGATATGCACATGATAATATGGTGTTATTGGAAAGTAAGATAAATTTTTCTATGTTTATTTGGGTTCAAACATCAATGATGTTTGTTTTGATAGGAAGGTATGGGAATCCATCCATGAAAGGGTTTCAATTTTTCAATTTTATAGAGTTTAATTTATTAAGCTTATATAAAACATGAGCTCTCTATGGCTATACTTATATTTACATGATATAAAATTGGCATATTGGCAGGCCGTGGTGTGAAACATCTGCAATTCTCATATTTTCTTAGTATTGCACTAACAATTGGACTATCATCCTTTTAAATTCTTTATTATGTTGATATCTTGACCGGGTTTCCTTTAATGCATTTTTCCTTCACCAATACTATTTTGTTGGGTCTTCCACTATCTAAAGTTACAAATTGATCAATCACCCCTGCAATTATGGTGGTATCATTATTAGCATTATACTGTTATTTTATTATCATAATGTTTGCTTATACTTCTATGTGTTAGGGCTCCTATTTGTTACAACTTCATAATATGATATAAAGGGGGTATTAAAAACGGGTTGATAAAAATGGATACATACAATATTTGGTGAAACTAGGGGTTTTATTAATTGGAAATGCATATTGGGAGGGGGGTTCAACAATAAAATTTTAGGAGGAATTTTCCAATATTTATTGAAATTAGGGATATTGTTTAATATCATGCGAACGATCGTGATATGTAACAAGTTCACTGAGTGAACCCCCCGTGCTTTTACCAGGTTTTTTTTTTTCCATTTTTCGACAGCACAAGTCAGTTTCTTGTCATTTTCTTATTTCTCTATGATTTCTTTCATCATTTACGAACTATTTTTAATTGGTTTTATTTTTTTTTACCAGACTTTATTAGTCTTCACAATGTCGAGGGTTAGTCGTTCTAAGACAACACAAAAATACCTATTGAACAAAGACCCCAACTTTGGAATCCTTACTGATACTAGTGACCGAGTTTCTGAAACCTATCAGATTGACTAGTCTAAAATTTATGCCATTTTTTATAACGATGACATGTCCGACATCCAAGATTATGCCTGTCAATGAGAAAATTAGGAGCTCCCAGTTACATGCCATAGTAGTTAGGCCTGGCCTTCTCCCTTACACAGATGCAATCAAATGGATAATCGACCACGTGAACCCTAGAGACCGTTCCTTTAACAATAGTGCGGGTCCCCAATTGGCCTCTTTTTGCCCTGAGGTTTTCATTAGAGCTTATGCTCTTAAGCGGGCTAACTAGCTCCTTAATGCCACTTTCATGGATTCTTCCCAAACCTGGTTTAATTTTGACGAAATGATAAAATCATGAATGAATAACCTAGCCAACTTCATACCCAAAGACAACAATGCTTACCCTATCTTTTGGTTTAAGGAACTCTTTTCCCTTTTAGCAGCCATGCTTTGTAGGATGTTTGGTCCACCCAACTGTTCTGTGTTCAAAGCCAAATAGGCACTTGTTGCTTAGCACGTCCTCACAACCAGGGAGTCATTCAATTGGGCTTCAATTTTTTCATATGAGTTAAAGACAACCATTGAACATTATGAGAAGACACCAACTTCAAAGAAGCCTCCTTTCTTTTACTCAGCCTATGTTATTGATGTGTTCTGCTTAGAATTTCACTACCCTTTCATGGGATGGAACTGGACTCCATCATCTCCTCCAGTTCACATACATTGTTCATTGTTGTGGGAAAACAACTATGTCCCTCTACTATATGATATTCGTGATTATTTCTTTGGAACTATTTATCATCATATATTCAGGGAAGATGCACCTGCCTTTTCTCATAATGCCAAAACTCTCATACTCATAATTGGTGACTGGTATGTGGGAGAATTCTTCTCCTTTGTCATATTTTGTGGTGGTAGCTCGGTACATTTGCTGCCAAGGATAGTTCCAAATAGACTGCTACTTGAAGAAATAAATTTTCAAACTATCAACGATGGGGTTTTCCTCAAGTTAACTGGGCCTAAAGGAAAAGGATGGCCAAAGTTTCCTTTGAACCTTGGGCCTCTGGTTATCCAGAATTCTACACATGCTGCAACATTGGGCCAGAATATTGTTTCATTAAAGTTGGGACAATCCCCCAAAAGGATGCACGATCCCAAAGCATTAATGGCTGCTCATTTTTCCCAAGAACACATGAAGACCACCTATGTTCATGAAACTGTCCCCGATGATTCCATCTACTTGGGGGAAAATCTATTTTCTGAAGTCTTGGATAGAGCCAAAACCAGTGAAAAACAAAGTTTCATTCTTCAATATCAACAACAACTCAAGACTAAGGTCTTGAGTTATAGGAAAATGGAACTGCAACTTGAGGAAGAGGACAAGAAAGACATGGCAGAAAAAGAAGCACAAAAGGTAGCTACTCCTTTGATGTTAACATATCCAGATGGAGGTAAAGGAAAAATCCTTGTGGAAGATGTCCAATAGGTAAAAAATATTTTGATTCAAATAGCTGATGAAATGAAGAAAGATCTAGCACAAATGAATTCAATACTTGACAATCAGGTAATTGTTGCAAGCATTCCATCTAAGAGGCAAAATATTCAAATCTTTGTAGCTTAAATACCTACATTGAACATTAACTCGAACAGTGATGGAGAAGATGAAAGACATCCTCCTATTCCTATAATACAAGAGGTAACTGAAGGTTATCAGGAATTTACTGATTTACTTGATAGTATAGTGGTGGACGATCCCATTCTAGATGATCACATCCCTGAAGTCACTACTTCACATGCAACCTTGTCAAACCCACCTTCCACTGTATCACCTATAGGTGTTGAGATCCAGCTTCCAATTGTCTCTTTGCAACCATCATCAACCATAGATCCTACTCTTCTTTCTGAAGTTGACACTTCAATCACTTCTCCAACTTATGTACAATCAGTTTCTGTTATCACCTTTTCTCCTCCAACTACCTCCCAGATCACCATATCTATCCCTAACTCCACTGTCACCCAGACAACTCCATTGGTTGCAACAAGTAACACTTCCACATCCTCAAATGAGCTGATGGATGATCTTGATGATGATGCTATGGTTCCCCTTGGGGAATACATTTACAACAGATCAACAAAGGCAGTGGTAAGAAGAGGTACCAAGAGGAGAAGGGGGTCATCTATTCTGCAAGCACTTGTTCCCAATCAAATAATTCGGGCTAAACAGTCTGCTAATGTCCAGCAGGAAGAAATAGACACTTCTGTAGCTATGGGGGCATTTGCTGGAGCCAATTTTGATTCATTCATTTCCTCGAATAAAGAAATTGATATCAAGAAAGAAGAAGTGCAGAAGCTTTAGGAGCAGCTGGTAAAACTTAAAGAACAACATGAATATCACATTCATGAATTGAGAAATGGATATGAAATTCAGCTCAAAGATTTACAGGATCAAAATAATTTTCTCCAAGATGAATTGTAGGATGCACAAGTCCAAAACACTGGACATATGGAGAAAATAGAAATACTGGAACATCAGCTGAAATATGCAGTTGCTAATGCAGTTACTTCATTCCCAAGATTCCCTAAGCAAGAGTTCAAGGATTTGGCCTTTCAAGTTAATGAGGAGCATCATAAACTCTTGACTGAGTTATTTAATTCCCTGAATGATATTCAAGAGACTTACTAGGAGTTTGAGAAACTTTCTGTCAATCTTGGGAAACAAATAGAAAGAATGCAGGAAACTTCTAAGGCTTTGTATGATGTTTGTTAGGATATTTAGACACTTAGGAGTTAGTTAAGATCAAGTTGTGTAATATATCCATTAGGAAAAGTGTGTTTCTTTAGTATGCATTAGTATGCATTTGTAAATATTTAATCCGACGGTCACGATATGTTGTGATCCGATGGCTAAACTTCTCTTAGATCATACTTACCCTTGATCCATGGCTTAACACCCGATTGGTACATGATCTCTATTAAAATAGCATGGAGGGTCATTGGAAAGTTGATCGATTATGAGAAGCTCATTTGTAACTTTCTTTCTTTGCATAATAAATTGCTCCGTAGAATCTATTTGGCCGGGGTCGTGGAGTGTTTCCCTCTCGAGGGTTTAAGCCATGTCAAAACATCGGTCTATCGATCTATGATATGTTTGTGTGAAGTGGTTTCTCTAAGTGTTCGATATTTTGGGAGTACCATGTGTACTCGAACATGGTATCAGTGCTTTTATGAAGAGCCGCTTTTGGCTATGATCTAGATCTTGAACTATTGTTGCCAAAACTTGAAAGGGTTTCTGGTTCTAGTATTTCTGTGCATTTCTAAGCTATAGGAGGTGTTCCATTGCATCTAGAGCGCCATTTCCAATGGGAAACAGTTTTTGTTTGATCGAAAACGGTTCCCAGTTGCTTCGGAAATGCATATTTCATCAAATCTGAAGGTATAATGTTATAGTGACGTTTTTTTATTTCTGTTTTAAAATAAAAAAAATCTCATACTTTATCAGTTTGTATTATTAGATTTTTTTAGTTTCAGATTGTTTTTTTCCCTATTTGCATATGTTCTTTGCCGTACACCTTATACAATCTCGGTGAATTAGAAATAGAAAGGGAAAGGGTTTTTCTCGGCTGCGTATGCTCTTTGCCGTGCACCTTGTGTAATATCGGAAAATCAGAACTAGAGAAAAAATGTAGACTTTGCAGGCAAGCTAACGAGATCTAATCCCACAAATGTGAAATTTTTTTTTGTTTTGTTTTATGGTGTGATTTGCAGAAAAAAGGGCAAGCACGGAAACTGAGCAAGAAGAGTAAAAAAAAAACCCTTTCTCTTTTCGATATTTTACATACCTTTTAATCTAGCTCACTTGGTTCAAAGTTGCTTTATTCTTTAATAGGTCTTCAGTTCAAGTCTTAGGAAGTTACTTTTAAAAGAAAAAGTGCATGCAATTTCTATTTTCAAATTAATTTATTGTAAAAGTGCATCTCACTTAAATAATAAAAAATAAAAATAAGAAGTGAGTCACTTAAGTTCATTTTTATTGCTGCACTATTTAAAGTAACATCATTGTAAAAGTGAAATCACTTATTTTACAAAAGTGATTCACTTAAAGAAACTCTCTTGTAAAGAGATTGTAAAAGGTTCATCTTGGGAAGAGGGGGGTCCTTTTTTTTTAGCTGGTCATTCTCTATCTGCCACGTCACTATTAGGGACATCTTCTACATTTTCTTTGATCAAGCATAACTTCATCATACTGAGTAAGATTTCAGTGCTGTATTTTTTAAACCACCTATTTTTTAGAGCTCTTCGCATCCAAACTATTGGTTTCTACTTTTATAACCATTAATTTACAAATATGGATCTACCCCTTGTGATATTCTACTTACCAGTTCCAACTATTTCTCACGGAAATCTCGTATGGAGGATGTTCTACGAAGTAGAGGACTTTTTAGAATTACCTTGGGGAAAGAAACAAAACCTACTGATGATGATAAGAAAATCAAATGGGAAAAAAGATGTGACGAAGCTCGAGAATTGATTGGGATGTCAGTATCTACTGATTTGCGATTCCACATATCTGGAATTGATGAACCTAATGCTGCTTGGGACAAGTTGGAATCTGTGTTTGGTAAACACAATGAAATTCGAGGTCACCAACTCGAAAATGATTTGATTTCTTTAAATATAAGTGATTTTTCATTCATACAAGATTATTTATTTAAGTACAAAACTCTTAAACTCTTATGTGAAGAATGCAAGATTAAGAGGGAAGACAAACAATGCATTTATCATATTCTTTCCAAACTTGGACTTGCATATTATATTTTTGTATCTACATTTTACTCCATGAAAGAATCCTTGAATGCAGCTAGTTATCAAGAGCCTAGTCTTGAATCTTTTTGTGATTCCTTGATTAGAGAGAAAGATAAGCTCATCCATCTTGGAATAATTAACAATGCAGATACATCTGGGAAACCCTTATTGTCCCAACAGAAAGAAAAGTCCATGCCTCCCAAGAAACAAAATTTTCGCAATAATAAGTCAAATAAGGGTCCCAAACCCTCTTAGTCAACTCTTTCTTTAAAAAATGACAAAGGATCCAAGCCAAAAGGCAAGAAGACTGAGCATCATTGCAACTATTGCGGGAAAGATGATCATGATGAATCTAAGTGTTTCAAGAAGATGGCAGCCTTTGACGCAGCAATGAAGAAGCACCACATCAGCCTAGATTTGCCTTCAGAATCTACCTCTCATGGACATGCACTTTGTGATTTTGGTTATTCTTATAATGCATTTTCTTCTTCTACTTCAAATGAATGGCTCATTGATTCTAGAGCATATTACCCTATGGCTAAGGATCAAGCCATCTTTTCTACTATGCATGAATGTAACACCAAACAAATATTTGTTGGTGATGATAGATCTCTAAGTGTTGTAGGAGCTGAAACAGTTCCAGTAGATAATGATCATTTCAGTGATGTACTATGTGTTCCAAGAATTTCCTGCAATTTGTTATCAGTCTATCAAATCACTCATTCCGGTGAAGGTAAAACTATGACGTTTACACAGCACCAAGTTGTAATCAAGGATTTTAAAGATCCTCAACAGGTCCTAGCTACCGGAATTGTTGATGATATTACGAGGTTGTACAAATTTAACAACTTTGGGTCATCACATTTTCCTTCGGTTTTTGTTTCTCATAGTGATAACTTGAGCAAACTTTGGCATGAGCGATTTGGTCACTTAAATTATTGCTCATTGCAACAACTATGTAAAGACAATATGGTGACAAGTCTTCCGATGGTATCTTGCAGGGATGGTGTCTGTTCTGGTTGTGTACTCGAAAAACATCATCGAGACAGTTTTGACAAACGTGCCTCTTGACACACATGGGTTCCCTTGGAGCTTGTGCATAGTGACTTGTGTGGTCCTCTTCCATCTGCTTCCTTTTCTGGTTTCAAATATTTCTTAACTTTTATTGATAATTACACCAGACGCACTTGGGTTTATTTCCTAAAAATTAAGAGCGAAGTATTTAACATGTTCTTGGCCTACAAGGCCCTTGTTGAAAAACAATCTGGTCATCAGATTATTAAGTTAAGATCTGACAATGGAAGAGAATATGTTAATAAAAAGTTCACTACTCTCTCCACTGAACAAGGAATCCAACAACAACACACTGTTCCATATACACCACAACAAAATGGTGTAGCTGAATGGAAGAATTGCACTTTAAAAGAAATGGCTAATTGTATGATCCAATCCAACGGACTAAGTCTTCAATTTTGGGCTGAAGCCATTAATTGTGCAAATTACATAGTTAATCGCACCCCCACTAAAGATTTACAAGGTATCACACCCAAAGAAGCATGGAGTAAAACTAAACCTGATGTAAGTCTTTTCCGTGTGTTTGGTAGTGAAGCATGGGCTCACATTCCGGATGAAAAATTGAAAGCATTGCAGCCTAAAAGTGAAAAGTGCATATTTGTTGGATATTATGAAGATGTAAAAGGTTATAGACTTCTTCAACCACATTCTTATGATGTAATCATTAGAAGAGATGTTAAATTTGATGAAAATTTCTTGGCTTGTGAGCCTAACTCGGCGATTGTGCCATCTTTGGCCTACGAGCCTGATTCAACGATTGTGCCTTCTTCTTCTTCCAACTTCCTTGATAGGTTTCCAACTCCAGTTTCTGATGATGAAAGTGAGGATGAAAATCCACCTCTGCCTGCTCATGTTCCTCCAGTTGCACCAGCACAAGTGCTTCCTCGATGGGTCCATTCAACATGTGAATCAACTGGTGATCTTGCCGATGATCCTAGAGATCAACGTCAAACACGTTCTCAGTTTCAGCGAGCCTCTTCTCTTTTGGTTCAAGTTTCCAAGAATCATGATTCAGAAACCTTTGCAGAATCTTCAGGAAATCCAGATTGGGATGTAGCTATGGGTGAATAATATCATTCCTTAATGGCGAACGATACTTGGGATCTTATACCTCTTCCAAAAGGAAGAAAACTTGTCAGATGTAAATGGGTCTACAGAACTAAGTATGCAGCAGATGGAAGTGTTGAAAGACTTAAGGCAAGGTTAGTTGCCAAAGGTTTTTCCCAAGTTGAAGGGATTGACTACAATGAAACCTTTTCTCCTGTCGCAAAAATGAACTCCATCCACCTTGTTCTTTCCTTTGCAACCTTAAATAACTAGGAAGTCCATCAAATGTATGTCAAGTCTTCCTTCTTAAATGGTGATTTATAGGAGTAAATTTACTTGGAACAACCTCTTGGATATGTTCAGAATAACTCTAGTCTTGTCTACTGCCTTAAGAAATCCTTATATGGCCTTAAGCAAGCTCCTAGAGCTTGGTATGCCAAAATGGATAGCTTTCTCCTTGACACTGGTTTTTCTAGATGCCATTCTGACCCCAATGTCTCTACCAAGAAAGTAGGAAACCATTTCATCATACTTGTTCTATATGCTGATGACCTTATTCTTACTAGTAGTGACCTTAAGCTTATAACCCATGTGAAATCTAGTCTTAAGAAAAAATTTGAAATGTCAGACTTGGGACGTTTGCATTATTTTCTTGGTCTCCGAGTCCTGCAAACCATAGAAGGACTCTTTCTTTCTCAGTCTAAGTATGCTTGTGACCTTCTTCGTCACTTTCACATGGAAGATTGTACACCAACCCCTTCTCCCTTCCAGTCTGGAGTCAAACTTTCTACCACTTGTACTTCACTTGAAGTAGATGCCACCTTGTATCGTCAGCTTGTTGGTAGTCTCTTATACTTGACTCATTCATGTTCTGACCTTTCCTTGGCCATTGGTCGTGTTTCCAGATATATGAAAACACCTCATGAAAGTCACTGGAAAGCAGTTAAGAGAATACTTCGATATATTTGAGGTACAATTCAGTTTGGGATTCCTTACAGTACAGGGGGGAAACCTTTGTTGGTTGGTTTCACTGACTCATATTGGGCCAGCGATCCTGATGATCGAAAGTCTATAGCAGGTTATGTTTTTCAGTCTGGGATTTGGACCTGTCACTTGGGCTTGTAAGAAACAACAAGATCTTTCTCTTTCTTCAGCAGAGGCAGAATATCGAGCCACAGTTAATGCCAGTCAGGAAGCTTTATGGCTTCGACAGATCCTTTCAGAGTTTGGATTCGAGCAGCAGCAGCCTACTCCACTTTGGTGCGACAATCAAAGTGCCATTAAGCTTGCCAAAGATCCAGTCCTACATTAACGCAACAAACACATTGATCTACATATGCACTTCATCAAAAATCTTGTTCATGATCGTGTTCTTGAAGTGCTCTTTTGTCCTACAGATGATCAAGTTGCAGACATCTTCACCAAGTCTCTTACAGAAGTGAAGTTTTATAAACTTCGATCTATGTTAGGAGTTCAGGAATTTGTCATTAACGGGGGATAGGCTCTAATGCCTCCTTCCTTCTCCTAATAGTGTCACTTTTGTAAATCCTTCAATCCTATCCCAAGTTGTTCTTAAGGGGGGATGTTAGGATATTTAGATACTTAGGAGTTAGTTAAGATCAACTTGTGTAATATATCCATTAGGAAAAGTGTGTTTCTTTAGTATGCATTAGTATGCATTTGTAAATATTTAATCCGATGACCACGATATGTTGTGATATGATGGCTCAACTTCTCTTAGATCATACCTACCCTTGCTATGTGGCTTAACACACGATTAGTCGATGATATCTATTTAAAGAGCACGGATGGTCATTGGAAAGTTGATCGATTATGAGAAGCTCATTTGTAACTTTCTTTCTTTGCATAATAAATTGCTCCATAGAAGCTACTTGGCTAGGGTCGTGGAGTGTTTCCCTCTTCAGGGTTTAAACCACATCAAAACATTGGTGTATTGATCTGTGATCTGTTTGTGTGAAGTGGTTTCTCTAGGTGTTCGGTCTTTTGGGAGTACCCTATGTACCCAAACAATGTTTTTGAATTGCAAAGGTATATCAAATACAAGCCTAAAGATATCCCTATTTTCGATAGCTTCAAGTTCAAGAAAATTAGAAAATATCTGCAGGCTTGGCAGGAAGCTTATGAAATGGTTGAGGACACAATTATGAAGGCACAAGTGATATGTGGAAGAAAATGGTATGCTGCAGATAACAACATGATCATGTTATAGTTTTCCACAATGGACCTAATTGAGAAGGCTTGTCCACCAAAGTTGATGATAGAACAAGTGGAAACCATGTGTGCACAAGTCAAAGGGCAGATTCAACAACTTGATCACATCCATATTTTTGAAGTTGATAAGTTCATTAAGAAGCCTGTTATTCTAGAGCACAAGATCCATATCTTTCTGCGCACTTGGCACAAAATTGATAAAAAATGAGATCGAATCTTTTGTGTGTGATGCCCAATTGGGACTTAAGCTGGCTCAATATTCTGATGTAGATGAGTTGCTAGATGTTTCGGCCAAGTGACAAGATTCCCTTGGCCATTATTAGATATTTTGATTTTGTAATCCCTATTTTATGGGATACTTGATCCCTTGTATCTTATTTGTGATGATTATTAAAGGGTAGATATCTCATAGGGAAAGGGATTCGTAAGGGGGAGAAAAATCATCAAAAGAGGAATTGAGAGACTCTGATTTGTAAGAGATTGTAATTTTTTGTAGCCTTGAAGAAATACAGTTAGTTTTCTTCTGATATCTCTTTTGTCAATTGATCAAATTTGTTTGATGAGTTATGATTTTTCGCTTTAGCTTATGAAACTATACTATTTTCATTTTGCAATCAATAATTAAATACACTGATCTATAATATGGATTTGTCTTAATTGATGATCTATGTGTTTTTTAATGTTTTAAGTGAATTTATTTAATTAAAACATTTAACTATTTCTGCAAATGATTAACATACATTAGTAAATTAATGTTAATTTTTCAATTAGCATTTCTGCACCAACACCCTTTTAGCAGGCTACAACCCGCCCTAGCTCCACTCTTCCACCCTTGTCTATCTTCTTCATATTTTCCAGAACCTTTTCTTCAATTGTGGATCTTCATTAGTATCTGTCTATACTTGTTTCTTCTTCAATTTGGACCCGAGAGACATCTTTCTTCCATTTCAATCTTGTACTTATATCTTCTTCATCCTTTAAACCTTGCATCTTTCTAGAACAGGTTCATGGCCCTTCACCTTCATACCTCTTCAAATCTATGATATTTAATCTTTAGTTTGTAATTCTGTTTATTGCATATTTTTAATTAATTAATTAATTAAAACATCTTTGGTCATCTCAGGCCTGCGGGCTGCATCCATCTCAAGGATGTAGTTGTAACACCCCCTGGTTCAGGTTAAAGCTGTTATTGTAATTTGAACATTGTATGATCAAATTGGCAAGGTTGAAGAGGAGATCCAAATATTAACCAAGGGTTGTGAGGGGTGAGGTTTACTTATGTACCTTGTTCCATAAACCCTTGTTCTATAAACCTTATCATAAACCCAAAACCCATAACCCTAAGCCATATTCTTAGTGGGGTATTGATTATTAATTAATTTTTATTAATTTTTATTAATCTTGAGATTTAGTGGCTAATCATGATTATGGATGGAGAAACGTGTTCCTTTGGGATAGCCACGTGGGATCCCAAAGGAGGACACGGGGTTTCCTTAGTGATCCAAGCGGAAGTGGGGCAGGCTGCTGTATGCACAGCCAGGGTGGTTGGACGTCATTCCATGGGGATGCACGCAGAGCATGGGGGGTGTGACTACTGAGTGAGAAGAAGTGTGAGAATCTGGGAAGGAATTTCATACACGCATAGTGAAGAGGATCACTGTGTATTTGGATTTCTCAGAGAGTGAAGAAAGCTTGGGGAATAATCCTTGTGATGAACCTGAACCCAAATTATTAAGTTAAACCGTTTTGGCCATGATTTCCTTGGTTGCATACACCAATAAACTAGCAATCAAGTGTGATACCCAGATGGAATCCTGACATTTGCATTGAAGTGTGTCGCTATGCATTTTGGGAAGGAACTCAGGTGGGTCAATTGCGGAATTGACAAGAAACTGGTTTCCAAATTGTTGTTTGTTGATCCCTATGTATATCTTTTACCTCTGTTAATTCCACCTTAGACTCTGAGAGTGAGTTGGGGAAAAATTAGTGAGATATCTCTGGTTAATGTCTGGATCTTAGGTTGGGGGTGAACTTGGGAGATGAAAGAGTACAGGCTCGACAAGTTCCAAGGTTGGGTGGAGCGTGGCTCACATGCAGCCAGTTGCCACATTCATGTGAAATTTAGATAAGTGTATATGTGTATGAATTATAATGTTCATGTATTTAATTATGCTTAATATGTTCAATATGTTGAATGAATGTGTAAATAAATGTAAACCATGAATATGGTGTGTTAATCCTGTTAGAAGGTTATATTCATGAATGAGGTTTCTTTCAATTGCATAAGCTATCTGCTATATTAATTTTGCATGTGAATAATGAATGGCTAATTAACTCCATTTCTGTAATACATGTATGTGTATGTTGTCACAACCTCATTGATGGATGGATGCCTCCTATATGTTCTTTGAATGATAGGCATAAGCCTAGTTATGAAGCTGTTAATTAGATGCTTAACTTAATATGATGATAATGTCTGTTATGTAATTGCAGAATATGAAACAATATGAATCAAGTAAAGAAATTTATCGATGCATAACTTGCATATAAATCATTTGAATGATAAATAAAACACACTGATTTATATGTTTTATGATTTAACAATACAATTTAAACAGAGTTACTAGATGTATGTATGAAAAAAAAAATGAATCAAGGAAACTTTATACACATAATAAAAGAAAGGAAAAGAGAAACTAACTGAAATTCTTTTAAGATTGTAAAACATTACAATTCTCCAAGTACAGAGTTTCTCCAGTTCTCTCCTTCGATGTTCCCCCCCGATTCATGCATTTTTCCAAGGGAATATTGCCAATTGCCCTTTTGGAAGGATACTTTTTACACTTCCAATACTTAATCTTGAAATTTTAAAACAAATTTTAGCAATTACAAACTCTGATTTTGCATTTTTGGAAACCAAACTTGACACTTTACAAGAATTATAATCACAGTGAAATTGAACATAATAGTATAAACAAACATTCAAGTGTATTATTTAACAAAATAATTTCATTTTCATTTTATTCAAAATTGGCCTCACATCACTCACGCCATTCAGGTACAACAAGAAAGACCATTATCGATCTAACAAGAATGTGTCATTGACATATTCACAAGTATAAGTTTTTGTTATAATACAATTCCCTTCCTCATTAGAAACATGTTTTTATTTTGAGTCATCTACAATCATTGTATTTGTTTGATCCCAACCATGGATCAAAGTGTCCCAAACTATACTTAAAGGCTTGCGAAATACATAAGGATTTCCATCACCCTTAAAACCCTCTCTTGCTATGGAAGAAAAATCTTCTTGTGTTAAAATTAATCTAAATTGTTCCCTTTTCAATCCCGTTCTTTGTAATAATCTAGGAAAAAATTCATCAACGTTTTTTCGTTGAGAAGATGTCCATACCCCAACCTCAAAAATAATAAAGCATTTTTCAAAAAATTTCCTTAGGCCTAGATGTATAAAATAATACTTTGTTGATGTTTCGATGTCCAATGTTTGTCGCAATCCAGATTTATGTTTTCTATGTAATGCGTGTAACAAAACACCATTGAAATAAAAAATGGTCAATGGTTTACTAGAAACAAATCTTGTAGTACTATCTACAAACAAAAAAACACACACACACAACCCAGTCAATAAAATATTATGGTTCAATGTTTCTAAGTATATTGCTTTCATGTTCAAAATTTTTGAAACACATTACCAGATACATGCTACGATGTCCATAAATAATATGAGAATTGTGCAATAAAACTTACATAAATTAAATGTAGGAGTTGTAAAAAATATACAAATCACTAAATGATTTTTTTTTTGTATAATATGATGGTCATTTGAAATTGAATGTCTTTAACCAACGCCCCATTTTTGAACGAGGCCCGAGATAATTCAGTAGAGAACACAACATTGTTTTTATAGTTATTTCTCTCTCTTGTAAACCGTCAAATTTCCAACTAGTTGGCATTTTCAAGCAGTTTTCCTTGCTATTATCTGTTGATTGATATTGCCCTTCATCTATAAACAACATGTATGTTTTTTATATATATATCCATATTGGATAACGACTTTTTGAATATGTTATGTACTTCACCAACATTATAGTATGCACACCTTAAGTAATTATAAATAGTACTAAGTTTACATTGTTCTCGACCCCAAATAAATACAAATTATTCATTTTTCAACCATTCAAATATACCAAGGAAATTTTTAATTTCCATGTTGTCGAGCAAGGAAAACCACAAAGCAACATCGAAATGCTCTCTGGCAACATTAATAATTTCGGGGCTGAACATGCGTGTATAATAACGATAGAAATTATAAACAAAATGAGGTTGTTTGGAAGAATCTTCAATGTTGGATAACATCTGAACTCCAAAGAGCAATCCCTCTACTCCTAGGACCAATAGTTTCTTTTGTGGTGATATCCTGAATGATTACAAGAACAATGACTATATATATAACAACAACAACACTTTGTTGATGAAGTTAATGAGCACAACCATGCAACTGTACATGAAGATGTTGATTTCCGAAGATTAATACAAAAATCACCCAAAATTTCACAGATTCAAATGATTTAATAAAAGCATCACATTGAACTAATAATATGTTACATTCAGACGAAAATAGAAACGTCTCCGAAAAAAACAAAAAACACATTGAATGATTTAAAATAGGCAATAATAGATTACATCTAGAAATAGGAAATGATAGGTTACATTTGATGGCTGTCACTCAACCAGGATTCAACTAAAAGAAGGCATTGAAGGTTCTAATATCAACTGATTCATGCATTTTACTAAAATCCTACCAAATTCAATGTACCAATTCATTATCTGTCCTAGCAGACGATTCAATAAAGGGCTTACTCAAAATACAGTTTTCACATGGAATTTCTTTCTCACCATCACCCTCCAAAACAATCATTGATGTATTACTTTCTGAAGTTTTCATTGGGAACTCCTTCAACACACTCTCCATATTTTTTTTTGTATTTCCTTATTGATCGTTGGTACATCTCTCTCAAAACTAAATAAATAAAAAAATTTGCTCATATGATTTATCTTTAGCGCCTGCCATCAAAAATTTTGTAAACAGTGACTTCCCCTTATTGACACAACATTTAGATGACCAAATCCCAACATTGAATTTGGAAAGAAGTAATTCCAAAAATTGAATGGCATGTGTTCATGACTCATATGAAGTTCTTCTATGTTTAAATTCAAATTCACAATTTGAATTCTCTTCCTTCTTTTTTACTCTTTCCCCTCGAATAGTATTTTTTTTTTTTCTCTTTTGGAGTAATTTTTTGTGACTTTCTTACGAAATAGAAGACCTTCCATTTCTAATATCAATAAAAGTTCTGTATGGGGAGATGCACAGAAATATTGCTTGTCATTATATATTTGGGAATAAATTTGTTTTATCAATTTAAGTAGAAAATATTCTTTGTCTTTTTCCTGTCAATGGAAGGCCAATGTTTGACTGGTGAGTAACATCGCTAGAGACACCGTGTTTTGACACCAAGCCCTCTCTAGGTTCAATATTTTCCAAGCCCTCTTCTGGTTCTTTATTGTCAAATCTCTCGCCTTGTTCATTATTTTCCAAGCTCCCTCCTGGTCCATTATTCTCCAAATGATTTGCTGGCCAATCTCCAAGGACATTATCAATGTCGGTTCTGGTTGTGGATGATCCACATGTTGAATATCAGTACAATCATATTGACCTAGAAATTTGCAGGTATACATTTTATATAATTTTTTGCAAGTATCCAAGGTCACTATCCCCTTTCATAATTTAGTTAATTTAACCACGATCTTTGAAAAATAATTTTTTACCTTATTGTCTTGTTTGTGCTCCAGTTTGGTAGTTCTTTGTGGATTCTCTATCATGTTCACTTTTGCCATCGGATAGTATAAGTTTATTGGATGATACCTGGGTATGATCTTTATTTGAAGCTATAGTAGAATAGTAATTTGAATAATTTATTGAACATAAGCCACCGAGGAAAGTAAAATAAATTCAAAGACATGTGAAAATGTTAATAGAAATACCTTGTTTTATACCCAATTCATGATAGAAACTGTTCATAAACAACTCTTGTTGTACTGTCTCCACAATAGAAATAACTATTCTTTCTGGAGACCTGATCAATGAGCAAAGAAGCCTACCTCCTGCATACAATGAAAGAACTGTGCTTTCAGAAGAGACCTATCTGGAAACTATGTGATCCCAAAATTCCCGTGTCCTTTCTTTTTCAAACACATGGCTTCTCGCACTATCGTTGTTAACCTTGGGCCTGGTAAGCCCTCATCCTTCCAATCCATATCAATTTGAGAAGTAGACAAAGTATCCTTATCCCTTCCAATGCTCCAACACTTTATGATAAAGAATCCTATAAACAAGTCCTTGGAGAATTCTGTATAAACTCCCTTTGTAGGATTCCATGTAACATTTTTTTTTATTTATTGTTGAAAATTGTGAAAGCTTTAGAAATCATACAAGAGTTTTCCGTATCAGCTAAAAAAATACAAGTACATGCCTCTTCATTTGTTTCTAAGTAGTACAAAAACGCAAGCATGTCTTGTTTTGTCCATGGACTATCACAATTACACATATCCACAGCAACAAATTCACAGCTGACTGTCGCACCAAAAAATGCAATGGATCTGAGTGTGTTGACCAAAGATGCAGGATAACAATATTGACAAGCAAATCGTGAACTATTTTCAACATCATCAATGTACATACCCATCCTCTCTTTATTGATATATAGATTCAATATTTTATGAGCATCATTTGGTATTTTTGTACCATTATCCACTTCAAATTCATTCTCTCTTTTTACTCGGAGATTTTGCTTGCTTTACGGAGCATAAAATACTGCACAGTTGCTGTAGATAATTTGGTTCAATTTTATAGATTTCAATGACGTTATGGTTAGTGAAAATCTGTGATCGATCAATTTGAACATCATTAACTTTGAAATATTCAACGATCGAATGCCCGGTTGACCTCTCGTCCTTGATTCGTTTGCAATATTGATATAAAGTTTCTGCGCAAAAATTTTTCTCGACTGATGTGCTCATCCAAACTGATCTGTTGATTATATTGTCCGCCACAGTGGTCAATTCATCTTCATCAAGATCACGCAATGGTCTAAAAACGTTAGAGCCATGATTCCTTATTTTATTTTGAACAAAATCATCCTGAGTGATGCTCTTAGGCAAGCATGCCAATGAACCACTTTTGTAAAGCTCGAATACAGACATCCATTTGCTCCACTATTGATCCGATGTCAAAACAAGAGTTACCTTGTCTTTAAGGCTGTCCTTTGTTTCAACAACAAAGATATCCATACATTCAGCTTGGAAAGACTGCAAAAATATAAAATTGAAGATAATATTTAATTTGCTAATTTCATAACACAGACAACAATTTAAAGACTTTGATTGATAAGAAGAAAAATTCTATACCTACCAAGAATCACTGGAAACATTTCCCTTTCCCTAGCAGGATGGAGTACCGCAGCATATCCATTTCTCCCTTTCTTTTACAACTTGAGAAATGAATGGAGTGTCTACAAATTCCTTGTTTGATAAGTTTTGTTGTTTGCATAATTTTTTGATAATGTGATGAGGAACATCTCTATGTAGAAGACGAGTTGTTCGATGCTGATAACTTGAATGGAGCTATTTATATTAATCATCTGCAATGATTCTTTTCTGTGCAGAAATAGTATGCTGCCCATGCTATATATAAAAAATTACTGATCGCAAATTAATTTCGTCTTCATTTCTAGGAAGAAAGGACAATGTGGTCTCTTTATTGAAAGGAAATAGAATATCATCTCTTAATGTTGTTGTAAATGTATGGAGAATAGATACAACCATCTTTTGCACGACCTCCTCATCAACCTTTTGATATTGTAAGTGCGGAGGCGCAACAACACATCTTGTTATGTCAATAGAAAAAACTTTCTCATTGAACAAAAAGAACTTGATATGCTCTTCTTGAACTTCTTTTGAACTTTAGAAGCTCTTAGTCACTTTCCGCATCATCTCTTTAGAAGGACTTGATTTGAGTTGTTTGAAGGAATATTATTCCACATCTTTTACAATAAATTGGGGAAATGTTCTTCTAAGGTAGATAAGAATCCTTTCATGGATTACCTTTATCAACTTCTTTTCAATATTCATGTAATGCAATGCAGACGAAGTTTTCGCAGCTAGCATTCTTTTCTTCCATATCGACAAAATTCCTTTCTTCAAAGATGACGCAGTATCAATTCCGGAACAATTAGAAACATCATATGAGGGAAAAACCCACCCTTGCTTTGCACAAGAAATTGGATCTGGATCAGGACCACTTTTCATTAGATCTGGTTGATAATTACAAACCATAAGATCAAGCTGTAGAAGGTAACACATTTCTTTATCGACCACTTCAACTTGAACTCACAACACTTCATCAGAAATGGGATCCGCATATGTCAATATTCCAGCTCTAGTTTGAGCTCCATCCTCATCCAATCAGAATAGATATAAATCCAGGTACAAATTATCTGGTTCATCCATCTCAACATACCATCCATTCATGAATAAATGAAGGTTGTGATCTTTTGTCAATTCAAAGAATAGGATTTCCTGGTATTTACTAAGGCTCAACAACATAGACATGCTTTATCTATAAAACAGTAAATATTAAGTAGTCAATATAAGAATGCATACAATGTTTATAATTATAAATTAGTGTTTTAATATTAGATGTATACTTGCAAATGTTCATGCTAATGATTGATGGTTAAGGAATGACCCCTCATTTTCAAAATCAATTGATTGATTAAGAACAAATTTGCTAGCATTATTCATGAGAGGTCAAATGCACATTTTATAAAATCGTTTGAGATAGGATCTATCATAGAAGGAGTGATCATCATAGAAGGGGCGGATGATCCTTCGTGTTTATGTGTATGAGTTTATGGCATGTTTTGTATTCTAGTTTATGTGAGTGTTTGTACTTACTTTATATGTATGTGAATGGTAATTGCACATTGATTAATGGGAATACAAGTGTGTGATTGTGAAGAAGAAACACATAGCTTGATGAATTTGTAGCTAACTAGTGAATATAGTAGAGATTCAACGTAGTTTTATATACTACGACAACTTCCAAGTGCGAAGTCATCTGGTGTTCTATCCCATTAGTATATGTTAAATAGAACGTTAAGCGAAGATCGTAACCACATCTATGCATCGCCATGGTTAAGAGAATCTTGATTATGAAAACTCCATATTCACTTCGGGTGAGACTTCAACCTATTTACAAGGTTATGCCGAAGGGGCCAGTGAAAGGGTTTTTGTTGTGTATACATTTATCTCGTGAATGAAGGGTCGTCTGACCCTTATTGTGCTCAGTCTTCTTTCATTGTTCACCATTCTTCATATAAATGAATTGACACCCTCGGCTTCGGAGGTTGAATATTTTTACAATTCCCTCATAAATGAAGGGTAGGCCGACACTTCTTGTTCCTAGGATTCATTTCATAATAGTTCTATACAGCAAGAAGGGTCAGTCAATCCTTCTTATGTTCCCCATTATAGATACGGGTGAATTGACAATTCTGTACTAAAGGAAGGGGCAGCTGATCCTTCTTGCCATATGTCGGGAGTCGGGATAATTTTTTTTTATATGTTGTAACTTAGATAATGTCTCGATGGCCACGGTTATAGAAGCTTGATTCTCTAACCCATATTCACTTCAGGTGAGACTTCAACCTGTTTACTGGGAGATCCTGGAAGGGCCAATGAAATATTTTGCTCGTAAATTCGATCTTCCCGCAATCCGCATTGCGGGTTGCGAGATAATGGAATTGCTCGAACATTTTAAGAAATTTAGGTATCCGCAATCCATAATATATTTGTGGGTTTGGCAAAGGCGATGAAATTGATTTATTTTTAAGTTTGGTTTATCAGCAACATCGTATGGATCTGTGATAAGATGTTTTGACTATTTTTGCAAAGGATACATCGCAAGTTTTGATGAGTTAATGCATGAAGATTGTTGGCACTATTTTTGGGCTAAGTCTATGGAAGATCTTAAGACCGTGTAAATGAAGAGAACAAAATTGTACCAATCGAGATCAATGGTGGCGAAAAAATTTAACAAAGGAGGGATGCTTGAGCTCACTAGTTTTTTATATCGATGCAATGGTGTTAACTTGTAGGCTAGTCGCCCTTAGATCAAAAATTGGAAACAGATCAACGACTATTAAATGTTTTGGTGATTAAACATGTGCGGATAAAAGAATTTTCCAAATCAGCGAAAAGTGGGTAGGCTCCAAATCTTTCAACGGCTAAGATATGGGCGAGAAATGAATCTATGATGGTGGTTTATTTAGTCGAATCAACATGCGTGGACAAACAAAGTTTCCAAATCGGAGAAGTACAGTGGTGTTGGATAAAGCCAAAGAACGTATGAAGTACAGTGCTTGTTTGTTCCATATTCTCCTCTTTATTATCTTGTTCAAATTTGAATAAATTTGCCATTTCTTTTAATACTTCTACTGTTTGATGATCAAAAGCCTTGTTTCCATTTTGATGTCTCCTTTGTGATATAATTTGATGAGGATCATAATTAATCCTTTCATCCTCTTGGAAATCCATAATCTTCAGTAATTTTTCTACTACAGATAGGGATGCCTTAGTCTTAATGATGAATGGACCAACTTTAAGGGGGAATTTCACATTTGATGCTTTTTTGAAAGCACTGAAATGCTCTTCTTCTGAATGTAACCTTTGTCTAATAAATTCCAAGGAAAAAACCCTCAGTGTTAAAAAGGCTGGCAAAAGATATGGTGCTCCAGTAAAACCATGCACCCTAATTATAGTATGTTCTTTATACAAGAACCAATCACCTGTTTGGACATCTGCTGTAGGCTGCAAAGTTTCTTTCATTTCTTCTAACACTTGGGGCATTTCATCATTAAAACTAATTCTGTAAGCTTCTGCCATGATTTTATGGGTGAACTCAAACATATTGACTTGTTTAGGAAGGTCATGAGAAAACATGGTACCAAGAAACTTCGATTCTGAAATGTTTGAACACAATAACAGGTTCAAGAGATATGATTGATATCTGAAATGCTTCAACTCATGGAAATTCACCAACTGGACATGAATCGCTTTAGCTAGGAATTCATTAAAATTAAAACAACACACTAGACTCGACTGTGACTCGGGGTGAAATTATTTGGAGAAGGAAACCTAACATAACTTCCGTGATTGACTTCTCACTAACTAGACCTAAAGTTTGACTCAACAAGGAAAAAACTAACTGGGTATCTCATTGAAAGACATCAATACTCAAAGGGAATGATAGGTTTTCATGCGATTGGCCATCTTTCAAGACTTGTAATAAAAACTTGTCTTTTTCTGCCGTACTGCAACTTCTATAAAACTTTACCAAATTTTCTTCGTTAAACGACTCATGTCTTTTGGGAAATGTTTCAGGTAAACGTAGAACCTCATAGAGAGTCTACGCATTTACTTGGCATATAATTTTGGTCATATTTACATTAATGATTACCCTTTCGGCTTGCGAATAATTCGCCGCACAACAACAAACAAATTTGGGGAAGTGTACGGTTTGTTCGACACAAAAAATAGTACAGAAAAGAACCAAAAACATTAAATACATCCTTTCCTTACGACTTAAACTCCATTAATTTCTCCTTGGACTGCGAAATACTACACACAGACAAAACAGGGTCGAAATTATCCATTTCCCTATCAACTACAAGCTTCTCATTTTCATCTGAACTTTCATTGAAGGGAAGAAGGTCTTGTTTTCTTCATTTGGGAAACAAAATATAAACACTGAGGGTTTCGAGCTACCTATAAAGTGAGCTTGTTGGGTGTTGTTCCAATTGACGAAGAAAACAACATGTTTCCCGTGAGTTCTTTTCCTTTAGGAAATAAGTGACAAAAACATTTTTTAAAACTTCAAACAAACTTTATAGAAGATATGCTTAGGTGGTTTCAGAACTTGCGATAAGCGGTTTAAATTTAACTGCTTTTCATAGCAGACTCCACCAATGCTTGCCATGTGGTAAGCGATTTAATTTCTATTCCACCTTTTCCAAGTTTAACCACCATGCACTTTCTAGCATGGAAACCCATTTCCACCGTCGATTTGCTTCTGGGTGGGTGATCTGCAACATTATTCCGACACGTTTGCAACTTTTGGTGCGAGTCATCCAATTTTTTAGTGCCTTTTCCATCTTCGCCCTTGGTCATTTGAAACCCCTCTGTGCATTAGAAGACCCTGTGCACAATCATGAAGGCCATGAAGTTGAATTGCAAAGAACACTGCCGATCTTAGAGGAATCAAATCCAATGGATCACATACACTTCATTGGTTTAACATGCACGAAGTTCACGCGTAGGATAAAAGACAACCAAAACACCTCGATATGGCGACATTACAAGTAAGAGACCTTAATATAGTGACAATATTTGCATTGTTCCTGTCTATAAAAATTAATAAGCACTGTTATATTAATGTTAAATAACCGAAAAATCCATATAGAATAAATTTAAAAACATAAACACAAAAATGCTAACAATATGAAGAAATCAGTTGTTTGATCAATTATATCAATTCTAGACATTGTTTGTAGATGGGTTTGTAGAAGATCTAGTGTAACATGGGAAGAAGTCGATGAAGAAGAGGAAGAGATGACCATAAGAGATAAGATAAGTCTAAACAAGAAGATCAATCTTACAAGATGGCATTCAGATGAAACATTAAATTAGGAAAAGAAGGAGAGATCACATGTCGTAGCAATAACATCTAAGGTTGGTGTTATTTTTTTACACAAGTGGTTTCATATTAGCTGCATAATTCTATTTTTCATGTAGTGTCCCTTTTTAATAAATGTGTTAAAGTTGGAAAATTGCAATTTTTGGCCAATTCGACCCTTAGACTATTAATGACTCGAATGCTTCCAAATGGCTCCAAATGCTTCTGATTTGGGTCTGAAGGTGTTTGAAAGGTATTAAAACATAAAAAGTGACAAAATTTGCATCATTCCTCTCTACAGCGTTTAATAAGCAATGTCTAACCCAGATAAACCAAGAACCCATATAGAGGAAATTTTAGAAACATAAAAAATACCTAACAATTTGAAAAAAAACATTTGAAAAATATTCATAACCATTGAGATTAAATTGAAAAGTAATCAAACTTCTAATAGAAAAACCAAGGTTGGATGCAAATGAAATACAATCTATGCAATGTCCAATGAATACAGAGATCGATAAAAACAAAAGAGGGAGTGAATCTAAAAAATATGTTCATGAATACAAAAACCATTATATCGAATCACTTCATTAACAAACTCCACTCCTTTGAAGCCCTTTGGCAACTTGAAAGTGGACAACAAAGTGCAAAGGTAACATTAACCAAAGCTAAAGCTATAGCCAATTCGTGAGCCTTTAGACTATTTTGGAAAGTGCTTTTGACACCTACGAGGTTTTATGCTTTTAGTAAGCCTTACTTTCTTGTGTTTTTCAACTTGCCTTTAAGGAATTATATTTTCTCTCTTGATATGTGTAATGTCCCCAACTTGGAACTTTTCCCAATTCGGTCAATTTTTGAAACTTGGACTAGTGAAGCCCCAAAATGTCCCAAATGATCCCAAATGGTTTCGAACTATGTCTAGAGTGGATTGAGGTGTAATATGACACATTTATACATCTATTATAGGCTTCGAAACTTACAAAATACTTCAGCCAGTTGCATTTACAATTAGAGAATGAAAGGCAGAATTACAAGAAAAATCTATGTTGAAGCCCCCAAGGGTAGATGGCTCCAAAAGACTATTTAAAGGATTTCAAATTGGGTCTGAAGGTATATGTGAGGGTATTAAGACATAAAAAGTATCCTCATCGGTGATTACAGACTAATATCAGAATACTTCTGCAACATCCATTTAACTTTAGGAGAAGTTGGGGAATTTTACTAGTGAAATCGAGGTTCAAAACCCCCAAGGATAGGGGATAAAGATAGCTTCCCAAATGTTGTAAGACCTTCCCAAATTTCATAACAGATACATGGTAATTATAAAGGACTTCAATGATATCCCCAATGAATCATAAATTAGTTTCTATAGGCTTCTTCAACTACCATAAATCATATGTTTGTATACATGTTTTCACATAGGGGAAATACTAGTAAACTTCACCACTGGTTATGAAATTCAAGATTTAGGTTCCAAGGCCTTGTGCAATGCTAATGAAACTTATTCATAACATTAATGACACTCCATACATCAACAAAATGACAAATATTGACTAATACAATTTGAAATAATGTCTCTTCAAGCTCCGACAACAAGATATAGGGAAAATGGCACCATTTATATATATCATAATACAAATAAATAGATATTCTTGGACAATCACAAAGAGATCAACATCTCACCAAAGGAGCAATTCCTCTAGGAGCCAAAATATGCAAGCAAATGTGATAGAGGGATGAGAGCAAGTTGTAGAAGAAAGATCAACGAGCTGCCCTGTAGCTTCAACCTGAAACTAATAACTCGATTATAGTTCCAAATGAAAGGTCTCAATGGCCTCTTTAATTCACAATTAGGATGGGAATCTTTCACCCTTGAAATTGGTACTAAGGCAAGTAGAGTAAACACTCCACTAGCATGGACAAGGTACAAGCTCTCCACATTGCAAAGATGCAAATAAAAACGATCAAAAGCTACTCTCCTTCTTTGTTCTTGTCTTTTATAAACTTCTCAATTCCTCCATGGGTTGAATTCCTTGCAAAGGATTCATTCAAACACAATTTGGGAAGAGATTCCAATGTGTTCCATTTGTCCAACAATTCCTAGTCTCCATCTTCCTTCATTTCGAATGGGTGTCTCTTTGGCTGCCCTAAATCCCTTGTGCACCTTCTTGGATGCTATTTTTATCCCTAACATGTCATATATTTCAGATGTCGGCATTCAGGTCTGATTTTTGTCATAGGTTTCATAGCATCTTCATCATTGTAGTCATACTAAAGACTAGGAAATCTAGCGCAAGTTTCACAATTCTTCTAAGATGCCTCTTTCTCTACCATGGTACTTATTCTTCCACTCCAATTCGACCTTACATGACTCATGCCATGAATAATGCCCCTTAAACTACCCCAAGTATGTTACCCTTCATATTGAAGTCGAATTGGTCAGAGAATCATGCCAACTGTAGTGGGGAATCTTGCCACAAATGGGTCCCATAACCTCTTATGTGTCCTCATGGTCCAATGCACATTGGCCTCTCTAATTCCCAATTAGGATGGGAATCTTTAACCCTCGAAATTGGTACTAAGGAAAGTAGAGTAAACACTCCACAAGCATGGACAAGCTATGTTCTCCAATATGCAAAATGAGAAATGATCAAAAACCACTCTCCAATGGCATAGATATTATTGGTGATTGTATTGGAATATTCCATGGTAATGATATTGGCATGAGATACCTCTAAGCTTTTGGAATGTACTATGAGGTCTATGATGTAAGGGTTTGAAGGTGAAAATAGATGAAGTCTATTGGTGATTATTTCTAGGATTTGATTACACTCTTTGGAGGCATCTTTATGGTCTTTCTATACATCTGAAGTATATATTGGAAGAAGTTGTTTCATTCTTGAAGGACATATTTGGGGCATGTACAAGTTAACATTGTGACATCGATATTTTTTGTGTCCCTGTGACAAAGACAATGATTGTGTCCTTTTTACGAACATGGATTGTGATAGTGACAATGATACATGTACAAAAACATAGATACACATATAGGTTGATGGAAACCGTGATACAATGGCAGTGGAATATTGTTCTTCTTATTCATATTAGGGTGGAAAGATCGAGCAAGGATAGGATATTAAAGTATCCTTTGGGTTGGTGCTTGTGATCTCAGGGATTTGGGGATTCCATCCAGTTGGTGCTAGTAAAAATATTGAGTTGGACTTTACTGAGGACTGGAGTCCTATATATAGGTTGGAAATTATGAAAACCAAGGGGTTGTGGGCTCATTATAGATGGAGCTAGTAAATCGAGGAGTTGGAGATTCCTTAAGTTTGGAGCCTATAAATTAGGGTGTTGGAGCCTCCTTCCATCAATTCCTTCGAGAGAGTCTGATAGCTGGACCAAATATCTCTAGAGCACATGGACGAACATGAAAGTCTCTACTCTGTAGATGGGGTTTGATTGTTCTATGGATAAAATTCTGATCTGATTGGATTATAGGAATGAGACTCCATTTAAATGCACAAGGTTTTAATATCTAGAAATTTGTTCTAAATGCTTACATCGCTCTAAAAAGACTACAAAAAACTGCATCCATGAAGGAGCTAACAAATAATAATGCAATGGAAATGGATATCATCTTGCATGGAATACATGATCATGTGAAAGATAAATTTGGAAGGTGTTCATTAGGTGGGACAAGGTACAAAATCTCTACACAAAGGGACCCCATTCTTAGCATTATTTTTGTCCCAACTAGCTAAAAAGATTGGGTAAATAGCTCATGATATTTGGATTCCAAAGAAGTCTTAAAAAGTATAAGGGAAGTAAGCTTACCTTAGGGGGCCTACAAACTTATTCCAATAGGCCCAAGCACTTAAAATATTAAGCAAAGGCGCTAGAGCATCGACTACATGGGACCTTAGGCGATGATGAGGGCGCTATGTGGCAGGTGTTGGTTTATGCAACAATACTAAGAGGTGGGGGGGATCAGTATTTCCTTTTTCAACTCTTTTATAAAAAAATAGCATTAAGCACAAGTTAAATAATCATTCCCAATGTGAATAAGACAATTAAAATTTTGAAAACACCTATTTATCATGGAAACCTCAAAGGTAAAACCAACAAATCTTTCCTGAGGTAATCGTATACAAAATTGTTTTACAATCACCAACTTGATGGAGAACTTAATCCCATGGATTCTTTTGCCACTACAAAAAGGATTCTCCTACACCCCTAGTTTTCTACCTGCTAAAGAGACAAGGATGCCCCAACACGCTAAATCTCTAGCCACAACTGGAAGGAGGCAACAATTCCCTTAGAAGGCCTGAACCTGCCCTAGGAACCACCCAACAACCCTCTAATTTATAATAGTTTTGACTTTTGTTTTTTTGATCTTTAGTGGCAGCTCAAACTTTTGTATTGCTTCATCTATCTCACCAGCCTATTTCTTGCTTCTGATATGCAATTACCAAAACTTTAGAGACACCTATGGTCCACTTCATACATTTGACTTGTATGGTTATATATCTTTTCATAGAACTTTATTATTTGAGAACTTTATTAAGGAAAATCATGCCTCTTCATAAAAAAAATATTGGATCCTTATAATCGCATTGATTCATCATTGATCTTCATAGTCTTTCAATCTTGTTTTAATTAGTAAGGAATTACTATTTTGACGGTTAACCAATTTTGGTAATTCTCCAAAGTTGGCAATTTGGCCAAATTGTTCTTCAAATATACCATTGCAAAATGTCTCTTCAATAGAGTGGATGTCAAACCAAAAGTCAACTAATATTTACAAATATTTCACATCTAATCCTTTTAATTAACCGTCCAGCATCTCTCAGCAGTCGAATGATTCAAACCTGTTGGATCTTCGTCAATCCACATCGATGGTGGACTTCAACATGCATTTATTTAGATTTCATAAAGAATCTACATCGTATCATGTGCTTTAAACCCTGCACAACTTAACCCAGCATAACTATCCTGTAGCATTAGATCGTCCCATCCAAGATCGACGGTGGACTTCAAACGTTTATGAGCCCAATTATGAACCCTTGCCATCAATATGTCCCATTAGTTAAATCAAAGGGTAAGGTCTTCCAGTTCTCGAGTAACATCTTTGACCCTTAATGTTCTATAACACACTATAATAGTCTTTCAATTGCTTTGATCTTTAATTCCGACAGCTCTGGACATTTCGTGCGATCCGTGTTCTATTTTGTTTTTATCATTTCCTCTCGTTTAAATAGGATCTACTTCTGTTCGATCAAGCTTGCCGAAAATGTTTTCTAAATTAGCATTGTGTTCGACTCTTTCTTGGTCCATTGGCCCTCCTCAACGTCTGGTTGTTAAAGTCGGAAAAAAGGAAAGTCTCTGGATTCTGACCACTACTCTGCTTAGCGGTCGTGAGCTCTTGCACGAGAAGCTTTCTTACAGCAGTTCTTCAGGCATGTCTCCTTGTTTTATAATGGCATAAGGTAGCACTCGCGGAAGGAATAGCATCACCTATGCAAACACCCGTAGCAGAGTCGAGAAGTTGGAAAAGGAGATGGAAGAGATTCGACAGAAGCTAAACTTGTTGGGGAAAACCATGGAAAGAAAAAAAACTGAAATGATAAACACGTTGGAGGAAACCATGGAAAGGACCAAAGCCTAAATGATGGAGCAAATGCGAGCCCTCTTCCATGAGTGCGACGAAGCCATTCGAAATCAACCCCACAAATCTCAAGGTAATGCCGACGGGATCATAGTTACTTTGGTAGGTTCTGGACAATTCCGTCCATCCTGTCCAACTGTTGGAACTCCCTCAACTCCCTCAGAGACTCCCTCAAAGACTCCCTCAGAGGTTCCCTCAGAAGAAAGATCGAAAAAATCATTAGGAGGGGTCGAATAAATGGAGATCGACCCCTGAGGGAACCACGTGGCCCACCCACCATGGTCTCTTGTTATTTTAGGTTTACTATTCTGTTAGTTTAGGGGGGGGATTTTGTCCTTGGCCCTTATGTTCAGTTTGTATCGATAGCTATTTTAGGTTTACTTTTCTATTAGTTTAGGGGAGGGATTTTGTCCAATGTCCTACATTTTGAAAAATTTAAACTCTGTAATGATGTCTGGATCCCTACTATTTGAATAATATATATGTAGTTTTTTGAATATTAATTTTAATTAATCTTCTTAATTCTTTGTTCTTCTCTAAATTGTTAACATCTCTTATTTATCGAGTATTATTTATCGATTATGTTTGGATTTATGTATTCTGTTTCAGTTTAGAAAATGTTTTGAATTTCTTTTGGATGATAGTTTAAATAACGGAAAACAAAAAATCTAGGCCATTAATTCGACATAGTGATTATTTACTGGAGAAAAACTCTTTGAATGTAGAAAAAATCCATGAGACACATTAACGAACCATATTTTATTTTGTTTTTAAGATTGAGCGAGGAACCATATTTTTCTTGGAAGGGCATTTTAGATCTTTTGTATAAGATTTGAAAATGGAGTTGTGTTGATTTTCAAAGTACTAGTGTTTGTAAATTACCTTGCTTTACTTTGCATAATATACATGGTTATCTAAATATGGCTTAAATTTCAAGTTTGAAAACAATAATTTTTAATAAAACATTATCAATAGGATTATTAGAAAAAGAGTATTATCGAAGGTCATGTATTTCTTGGTTTTTCCCTCGATGTTTTTGCTCTTGCATTGGAATTACTATAACATAAGATGTTTTTTCTCTTGCATTGGAATTACTATAACTTAAATCCATCGGTTTATATTGAAATGGTACCTTTAAGATCTGTAATATTCTTTTAAACAATAGAAAAACTAATGGTAAAAATCAAATATGCCACGTGTCATAATCTTAGCGTTCCACGTGTCACCCTGGAAGCTAGATATTGACATTTTAACAACAAAATTTATAAAAAGATTCCTTGAAAGAGTTTGATGACAAGTTGAAACTTGTGTTTAGTGAAAGGGTATTGGAATTAGATTCCTAGGATAAAGAGTTTCCACTCCTTCCTCGAGAGATGTTTTGTAGCAGTGGCAAAAGTATATATCGACACTCTAAACAAAAAAAATTGATAGGAACATTGCTTCACACAATTTGATTGCAATTGGAAATATTCTCAGAGAAAGATCGGCTGGTCTTTCTCCAAGTTGTCTATTTTTACAAATCCCTCATAAAGGAAGGGGCGACCGACCCTTCTTCTTCCCATAAATCTATTCATAATAGTTTTAAGAATGCAAGAAGGGTCGGTCGATCCTTCTTGTGTTTTCCATTCTGGATATAGGTGAATTGTTGGATATGGGTGTTCACAATTATCTACTAAACAAAGGGGCGGATTCCTACTATTTATAGTGGAAGTTGAAAGTCTAGAATTCTCAGACTGGCCTTCTTAGATTAAATAGTTTTAGACTTATCTCGTAAATCAAGGGTTGGACAACCCTTGTTGTGGTAAGTATTCTGCCAGTGTTCACCATTATGGATATAAATGCATTGATGGTCTATCCTTCGTATGTTGAATAATTTTACATTGCTTCTCACAATTTGCATGCAAGTGGAAATATTCTCAGAGAAAGAGCGGTCACACTTTCTCCAAGTTGTATATTTTTACAAATCCCTCATAAAGGAAGGGGCAACTACCCCTTGTTGTGGTAAGTATTCTGCCAGTGTTCACCATTATGGATATAAATGAATTTTACATTGCTTTGCACAATTTGCTTGCAAGTGGAAATATTCTTAGATAAAGAGCGACCGTTCTTTCTCCAAGTTGTATATTTTTACAAATCCCTCATAAAGGAATGGGCGGCCGACCCTTCTTCTACCCATAAATCTATTCATAATAGTTCTAGGATGCAAGAAGGGTCGGTCGATCCTTCTTGTGTTCGCCAATCTGGATATCGCTGAATTGTTGGATATGGGTGTTCACAATTATCTACTAAACGAATGGGCGGATCCCTACTATTTACAGCAAGAGTTAGAAGTTTAGAATTCTCAACCTGGCCTTCGTAGATTAAATATGTTTACACTTCACTTGTAAATGAAGGGCCTGCCGACCCTTGTTGTGGTAAGTATTCTGCCAGTGCTCACCATTTTGGATATAAATGAATTGACGGTCTAGCCTTCGTAGGTTGAATAAGTTTACATTGCTTCACACAATTTGCTTGCAAGTGGAAATATTCTCAGAGAAACAGCAGTCTCTTTTTCTTCAAGTTGTCTATTTTTACAAATCCCTCATAAAGGAAGGGGTGGCCGACCCTTCTTCTGCCCATAACTCTATTCATAATAGTTCTAGGATGCAAGAAGGGTCGTTTGATCCTTCTCGTATTCACCAATCTGGATATAGGTGAATTGTTGGATATGGGTGTTCAAATTATCTACTAAACGAATGGGAGGATCCCTAATATTTACAGCGGAAGTTGGAAGTCTAGAATTCTCGGCCTCGCCTTCGTATATTAAATATGTTTACACTTCACTCATAAATGAAGGGTCTGCTGACCCTTATTGTGGTAAGTATTCTGCCAGTGCTCACAATTTTGGATAACGATCCATCCTTCATAGGTTAAATAACTTTACATTGCTTCACACAATTTGCTTGTAAGTGGAAATATTCTCCGAGAAAGAGCAGCTTTTCCTCGTTTCTCCAAGTTGTCTTTTATCCTGACTACGGAAACATTGAACTGCTCAAGTTTAAATTCTCACTTCCACAATTCCACAACCCAATCAATAATTTTTCTTTCAAAATTAATGGATTTTTGTGTGTTGCGGAAAACATAGATTTCTGCAAACTTTTTCCTTTCCGAACCCTGCAATCCGCTCACAATGAGGATTGAGGATTCCTTGGTCATTTGGATTTGAAATTATTTCTTTCCCCAACCTACACTTGTGGATTGTGGGAACTTTTGGTTCGTTTATATTTAAAGTTGTGTTTCCGTAACATGCAACCCGCATTGCAGATTTCAGATTGCGGAAATCATGTACATTGTTGCAAAAAATCAATCCGCAACTCTTCTTCCACCTTTTGCATTTTAAATCCTCGCTAACCACTTTTCCCAGGAACATATGATGACTAATTATGCTCATGAGACTTCCCTTGATGAATCTATTTACCAGGGAGTCAATTTGTTTTCTGAGGTCCTGATTAGGGCTAAATCTAAAGAAGAACATAGTCCAAGGTTTTAAATTATAGGAAATTGGAACTCTAGCTTGAAGAACGAGCTAAAATGGATGGGGCAGAAAAAGATGCACAAAAGGAAAATACTCGCTTGATGCTAACCTACCAGGATGAAGGAAAATGCAAAATTTTGTGGAGGATGTCCTGTTGCAATGTTGAAGATTTTAATTCAATCAGTTGTAGAGCTAAAGAAGGAATTGGCAAACTTGTCCTCAGTGGTTGATACTCAGGTGGTTGTTGCAAGCACTCCACCAAAAAGATAGAAAATTCAAACCCCCGTGTTTCAGATACCCATATCAAACATTGAAGACAGTGATGCAGAAGATCAAAGGCTCCCAATCAGATCTCTTTTCCTTGCTGTTTCTATAACATAAGAGGTCACTGAAGTCTCTCAGGCAATTGTTGATTTGCTTGATAGCATTGTGATTGATGATCCCACTCCAGAGGTCCATTTCCCAGAAGTCACCACCACTGTTGTTACTATAACTCCTTGTTGTAGTCACAATAGATCCCATGTTGTTATTAAAACATGGGAGCCTCAATTTTCATTTTGTTAAGGTAATGTTTGAGTTCCTAGTTCATTTTGGGTTTTCATGATGTTAATCATGCTTTTCATCTCTTTTTTATGACTTAGTCCAGTTAATAATTTTCCCTTCAGAAAATTCATTGATTTTTTTGTGCTTTTGTGATTTGCGGAAAGCACAAACTTTTTCCGCATCCCACAATTCGCAATCCGCAATGCGGAAGCTTGGTTATCTAGATTTGAATTTTTTTTTCTTTTCGCAACCCGTAATCCTGATGTGGATGAGCTATTGGAAGTTTGGATTCGTTTGATTTTGAAATCCCTATTTTATGGGAAGTTTACCCTTTGTATCTATTTTGTAATTATTATTTAAGGTGGGGGGGGATCATTGCAAGAGGACTAGAGATACTCTGGTTCATTAAGAGATTGTAATTGTTTGCAGCCTTGAAGAAATATAGTTAGTTTTCTTTTGATATCTCTTTTGTTAATTTATCAAATTTGTTTCATGGATGTTGATTTTCACTTCAGTTTATGAATGAATGGACACTGTTTTAGTTTGCAATCACAATTAATACATTGATTTGTAGTTTAGATGTGTCTTGACTTATGATCTATGTTCTCATGTTTTAAATGAATTTGTTTATTTAAATCATTTATCTATTTCTGCAAATGATGAACATATATTATTAAATTGATGCCAATTTTTCAATTAGCATTTTATAACAAGATAATCTTGTATGTGCTTCAATCCTTAAGCTACAATCATACAATTATTAATTTTATAGCCAGACCTAGTTTACACTTGGACATGCTAGATATCAAGATGTGGAAGACTTATTAAATGTAGCAGCCAAGTGGACGATTACCTTAAGTGGATGTTGAATGATATCTTGCAATCACTGTTTTCATGGGATATTTTCCTTTGTAATATTTTTTATGTAATTGTTATTTAAAGGATAGAGATCTCATAGGGGGTAGGAGAAAATTGCCAAAATAGGAATGGAGATACTTTGCTTCATTAATACAGTGTAATTTTTTTGCACGTGTTGGCACTATTTTTGGGCTAAGTAGATGGAAGGGCTCAAAGCCCATAGAAATAAAGAAACTGGATTTTAGCTATGGAGATGAATCGAGACAATCAAATTTTGCGAAAGAAGAATATTGTTAACCCGTAGATAGGATCAACAATTAGATCAAAAGATGAAATAGATCTACGGTCACCAAAATGTATCGTCGTTTCAATAAGCACGGATGTGAGATCTTTTAAAATTGGCAAAGTGATGGCAGAGACCGCATCTTTCAATGGTTGAGATATGGGTGCAGAGTAGATCTACGGTGAATCTCTAATTTTCTGATATGACTTGCGCTGATAAAGAAACTTTTCAAATCAGTGAAAAGTTGGTAGGCCCCCCATATTTCGACAGCACAGATCTTGTTGGGATATTCCTATACTACATCATAGTCCTACCATCATTATCCATTTTTGCATTTTCAGTCATGCTGTAATACCTCATTTTTCCCTTGATGCAAATACTACTTATGTACAGTATGTGTAAATGCCCTAGTGAGGAACTCAAGGCCAAGGCCCCACTAGTGGATGTTTTGGTTTAGTGCTTAGGCAAGTATTGATGCAGTTTAATTATTCATGGGCTGCTAAGCCATGAATAATGTAAATGATGTAATTATTACTGAATGAATAAAATAACCAAGAAGCTGGCTAAGGAGGCAACGAACGAGAAGGGTGCAATCTGTATCCACTAGGGAGAGGTGAGGGGGTTTGGGATTGGTTGACCATGTTGCCACATGTCTGACTGAGAACCCGTTTGAACTCCCTGATGACATTAATGTGATTGCAGAGGGTGGTTGAGAACCAACTGCTAAGTCTGATTAAGTATGGAGCATGCCTATGATTTCATATGGCAGGGCATGGCTCTGATCACTTATGCATGAAGGCATCGAACTGCATGGGATAACTCACAGAGCCTGTTGTGAACCGAGGGGGAAAGGATTCAGAGACACACTCATCCATTCACGACTCATGCACATGATTCCCTGTTTGGAATGATCGCACTACCATTTTTTATACCATTGACCCTCGTAGAGGATTCACCTGCGTGTTTTCCTGTAAGTAGCGTGCCCCTGTGTGTGAGAACTACCCAAGAATGGGCAGTCGTGACACCCTGTGTGTAGAATCTTGGTACAACGACGGGTAGAGTCACGACTGCCCATGCAAAGAAACCGTGGGAAGACCCCAAGCTGGGATATGTCTTGTTGTAAATTGTGGGAGAAGGGTTGGATTGCTAGAGAAACTCAGTGAAGGATATAGTCTCAATGAACTAGTGACTGGACCTTTCTATGGCAATCCTGGAATAGCACTGGAAGGGAAGGACCTTGTGAGACTGTACAACATTGTTAGGATCTTCCTTGTGTTGGACGTGGTAGGTATTGTGGGTGCTAGGTCGGTTGTGAGTGACTAGACCTTTCTATGCCCATCTAGGAATAGCACTGGAAGGGAAGATGCCTTGAGAGACTGTGTGATTGTGCAGTAGGTCTTCCTTGTGTTGGATGTGGTAGGTATTGTGGGTGCCAGGTCAACTGAGCGCTGAGATGCCTGCAGTTCTGTGGTTGAACTCACTGGTTTAGCAATGCCTCCTTGTTATCCCTGTGGGCTGAAGAACCCCTGTAGGTTGCCTTAGCATGGGTAGGTGCCCTGGAATGCTTGGTAAACCCAACTACAGACTAGTTTAGCATGTGAATGGAGCCTTGACTATGAGAGAACCTATTAGCCCTCCTTAGTGGATACACTACCCAGCTCGGGGGTGATCTCTCAGCCAAAAGAGTATAGGCTGGACAAAGATCTAAGGTTGGGTGGAATGTTGCTTTCACTTAGCCAGTTGCTTCGAAATTCAAAGATAAGTATTCTGTTATGGTAAATGATGTGGTTTCATTAATATGATGAATGCTTGTATAATCATGGAATTGTTGTATGTATGGTTATATGAATGGTTGACATGAAGTCATGTACAAGCCTGAGTAATAGGATGAATCCCTTGTGTCTATTTATCTTGTATTGCAGGAACTAATGCTTGTAATTCCTGCATATGATAGATGTGTGAGTTAAGCCTGTGGATGCATTTTATATGTGATGATGTATGATAGAGCTCCATTGTTTTGGTAATGAATGTGATGTGTACTAACCCTGTGAAGGAAAGGTATATTTATATTTGATCCTTAAGAAGTTAGAGAAGCCCTGGAGGTGGTTTCAAGAACCTCTGTGGGTCAGATAGCAGGAAGGGACCTTGGCAGGTTGAAGGCTGGAATGTTCAAGTGTGGGTAGGAACAGAACTTCAGAGAAATAAATGAGAAGGTTGGATGCCTTACCTGGTCAAGGGGATGTCATCATTGGATAGAGCTCTCCAAGAGATTTCCAATAGTACTGACCTTGCCCCATTTGATCATTGGAGGGAGGAGTTATGCCATTGGAAGATTGGCGAGGTTTCCCTCACAGAAGCAGGAGTGAGCAACTTGCAGGTTGCAGGGTCAGCAACTTGCGGGTTGCTAGGTCAGCGAATAGTGGGTTGCAGGCATGCAAAAATTCGCGTTGTGATTTTTGGGCTTTCCACATTCCTGAACCTGAAACCGCGAGTTTTGGGTGTTGGGTTTCAGGTTGCAGGAATCAAGATCGACCATTTGGGATATCCGCATTCTCGAACCCAAAATCACGGGATTTGGGTGTTGGGTTTCGGGTTGCGGGAATCGATATTGACTGTTGGTATTTCCGCACTCATGAACCCGAAATTGCGAGTTTTGAGTTTTGATATTGCTGGGTACACAATTTCGCATTGCGATTTCCGTAATCCTAAATCTGCAACTGCGGGTTGTGGGTTTCGGGATGCAGATTGCAGATTTGAGTTTTCTTTTCCAACTGTGTGTATGGGCGCACCGTCATGGTTTTTGGGTAAAAAAAAATGGATCACGGTCTCCAATGACCAGGGAGGTCTGAGGGGACGTGGAAGAGTGGTATCAGAGCTTCAGTTGCAGCATTGGGAGCTATTTGGGCCAGAAGGCGCATGAACTTTGGTCAAGAAATGCGCCTAGGGCATGATTTTTCTATGAACTTAATTGCTTTATTTATTGCTCAGATGAATAATTCCTAGTTTAGATGAGTATGATATAGTTTATTCGCATGTTTATGATATCTAATAGAATCTATGTGATATACACAGAGAATTAGCAGCAGCTGTCAAACAATTGTATCACGGTGCAGTGCATAGTACGAGGTGAGAATGGTTACCTTGAATGATGCACAGGACCCATTTGGGCCGAAAGATGATGCATTGGGTGAGAATGTGCAAGAAGCACATACAGAAGCCGAGTCTGATGGAAGAAGGGAGCAAGTGACGCCCCCAAACTTAGCTGAAACTATGGTTAGCTTCAATGAGTGAATGATGAAAGCGCAAGAAGAGCAGCATCAGCTCAATGCAGCCATTTTACAGAGTCTCACAGACTTGCAGCAAAGGATTAACGGTGGTTCTAACGTGAGCCACGAAGAACGAGAAGAAAGAAATGTAGAAAGTCAGTCTAGGGGTCGTTCCATGAAAAGAACTCCAAGCCCTAGAAGTGGTTCTGTGGGCCGGAAGCACAGGACACCCTCTCCTAAGATTTCTTCCAGCATGTCAAAGGATTCTGAGGGTTCTCAAGAGAGCCCAGGATGCACTGCCAGTAAGAGTAAAGGAAGGAAGAAGCACAGAGGTATGCCACAGGTTCAATTCAGGAAGGCTAGGCCTCCTACTTTTGATGGTGAAAGTAAGGAAGGTTAGGGAGTAGAGGCATGGCTTTTTGGGATGAAGAAGTGCTTCAGAATGCATGAGTATTCGAAGAATGAAAAGGCTAAGTTTTCTATCTACAACCTTAGTGGAAGAGCTTCTATCTGGTGGGATCACCTCATGCAGCTGAAGGGAATCAGTGAAAGAAGAGTCAGCTAGGGTAGGTTCCAAAGGTACTTCCAGGAGAAATACCTATCAGCTAGATATTATGATAGTAAGAGGAAAGAGTTCAATGAACTCAAACTTGGACAAAACACTATGGATGAGCATGTTCACAAGTTTCTGGAGTTACTGAGGTACGTCGACTACATCAGGGATGAAAGAGTGAAGATTCAATGCTTCCTTGGTAGTCTGCCACAGAATTACAGAGACAGGATAGAGTTTGTAAATCCACCAAGCTTGGATGAAGCTATCAGGATGGCAGAGCATTGCTATGAGAAGAATAAAGGTAATGCAGAGGCACAACCACCGTGGAAAGGTAAACCCAAGGGAAGGTTTGATTAGAAGAAAGGTGAGTCTAAGCCACCATTCAGGGATCAACTTAGTATATTTCCACAGGGCCAGAAAGCAAGAAGAGAATTCAGGCCAGCAATGAACAAGACACCAATGGGGCCACTTCAATGTTGGGGTTGTGGAGAGAACCATAAGATCAGGGATTTCCCAACTACAAAAAAAGAACCCCAGGGTCTTGCACAATGTTAGAAGAGAAGCTACAGTAGGGGATATGTCCAGAGAAACACCCAAGATTTATGCAGCACTGGATGATCACCAAGCATACCATCAGTCAACAGTAGTAGAAGTTGTAGGTAAGATTGTTGAGCAACCTATTTCTATTTTGATTGATCCAGGGTCTACTCATAGTTATGTATCTCCTAAGGTAATTGAGATTTGTTCCCTTGGTAAAGTGAAGCATGCCAATGCTTGGTTAGCTCAGCTAGCCACCGATACCAAGAGAAAGGTCAGTGAAATAGTGAAGGAATGTCCTATAGAATTGAATTGACTCCTCACACATGCATATTTGAATGTCTTTCCATTGGGGTCATATGATGCCCTAATTGGCATGAACTAGTTGGAAAGGCATAGAGCCAAGGTGGATTGTTATGGTAAAGCATTGGAATGTCTTGATGATGAAGGAAAGCCAAGGTTGGTTAAAGAGATTCCAAAGCATGTTTCAATAAGACAAATTTCAGCTTTGCAATTGAGGAAGTTTCATAAAAAGGGTTGCCAGTTATATGCTGTACATATATCAGGTTCAGTAGAGGATAAGGGACCTAGGATAGAAGACTTCCAAATATTGCAAGAGTTCCAGGACTTGTTCCCAGATGAGGTTCCAGGATTGCCACCTAAGAGGGATATTGATTTTTCTATTAATCTTGTTCCAGGAGCAGCACCCATCTCCAAAGCTCCTTATAGAATGAGCACACCAGAGTTGGTAGAGTTGAAGATGCAGCTGCAGGAATTGATAGACAAAGAATATGTCAAGCTGAGTGTATCCCCATGGGGTGCACCAGTATTGTTTGTTAAGAAGAAGGATGGAACATTGAGGTTGTGTGTTGATTACAGATAGCTCAATAAGGTGACAGTTAAGAACAAGTACCCCTTGCCAAGGATTGATGAATTGTTCGATCAGATGAAGGAATCTAGAGTATTCTCCAAGATTGACTTGAGTTCGGGGTACCATCAAGTCAGGATAAAGGATGAAGACATTCATAAGACAACCTTCAGGACTAGGTATGGCCATTATGAATTTACAGTGGTGCCGTTTGGTCTCACCAATGCACCTGCTACATTCATGTGTCTCATGAATAACGTCTTCAACAAGTATTTGGATAGGTTGTGATTGTGTTCTTGGATGACATTCTTGTGTATTCCAAGAATGAGGAAGAGCATGATGAGAATTTGAGGATGGTGTTACAAGTCCTTAGGGAGCACTAGCTGTATGCTAAGCTAAGTAAATGTAACTTCTATCAAGAGAAGGTACAGTATTTGGGTCACATTATATCAACATAAGGTATTGCTGTAGATCCTGAGAAGATTGAGGCCATTATGGATTGGTCCACTCCAAGGAATGCAGCAGATGTTAGATCTTTCATGGGCCTTGCAGGTTAATACAGAAGATTCATTGAGGGCTTCTCCAAGATAGTCCACCCCATCACTTCATTGCAGAGGAAGAGCATTAAATTCACATGGTCTAAAAAATGTGAAAGAAGTTTCTAGCAGCTAAAGGAGTTGCTTACTAGTGCACCTATTTTGAAGATCACAGATCCAAGTAAGGATTTTTTGGTATGCACATACGCTTGCATTGAGGGACTCGGTGGAGTGCTAATGCAAGAAGGTGCTTATGAGTCAAGGAAACTGAAGGAGCATGAAAGGAACTATGCCACCCATGACTTAGAGGTAGCAGCCATAATTCATGCTCTCAGTAGATGGAGGCATTATCTTTTGGGAAGAAGGTTTGAGCTCCGAACTAATCACATGAGTTTGAAATACTTGTTCGACCAGCCAAACCTGAATGAAAGGCAGACTAGATGGATGGAGTTCCTTTGCGAGTTTGATTTGGATATTAAGCATGTCAAAGGTAAAGAGAATAAAGTTGTTGATGCACTCTGCAAGAGATTCCATATTGCAGCCATAAGCAGATGTGAATCAGATTTGAAAGAAAGAATTTTAGAGGCACAAGATGGTGATGAAGTCCATCTCCATATTAAAGAGAAATTGTAGCAGAACATTATAGAGGAGAAGTATGCAAGATATAAACTAGGTAAGGATAATGTTCTCATCTATTAGAACACCAGGCTGTACATTCTAGATAGTGCAGACTTAAAGAAACTGGTGATGGATGAGATACATCAGAAGCCATACTCAGGACACCCAGGGTATCAGAAGACTATAGCAGTAGCAAGGAAGCAGTACTCTTGGCACAGTACGAAGAAGGACATAGTTGGGTATATTGCTAAATGTATGAAGTGCCAATAGGTCAAAGCAAGGCATCAACATCCAGCAGGATTGTTGCAGCCCTTACCCATTCCAGAGTGGAAGTGGGAAGTGATTTCCATGGATTTTGTAACAGGACTGCCCATGACAGTGAGGAATCATGATTCAATCATGGTTGTGGTGGACAAGCTATAAAAGGTAGCTCATTTCATCCCGGTCAAGTCCACTCACAAGGCTAATGACATTGCATATATCTTGATGAGGGAGATATTCAGATTGCATGGATTTCCCAAGGCAATAGTTTCAGATCGTGACACCAAGTTCACATCCAATTTTTGGAAAGGTTTGTTCCAAGAGTTGGGAACTCAATTGAAATTTAGTACAGCCTATCATCCTCAGATAGATGGTCAGACTGAGAGAGTGAATCAAATCCTTGAAGATATGCTAAGGATGTATGTGATGGATAAGCCATCTAAGTCAGAAGACTATCTACACTTAGTGGAATTTGCTTACAACAATGGGCATCAAGCATCATTGAAGATGAGTCCTTTTGAAGTGTTGTATGGCAGAGGATGCAGAAATCTAGTGAGCTGGGACAGCCCAGTGAACATAGTAGTGCTTGGACCAGAGGTGGTTGAGGAAATGGAACAGGAAGTTGTTCAGATTAGCTAGAATCTGAAGGCAACACAGGATAGGCAAAAGAGTTATACAGATCTAGAAAGAGTGCATAAGGAGTTTCAAACTAGGGATCATGTCTACTTGAGAGTGAGACCCAGGAAGAGTTCCATGAAATTGGGAAGTTGTGCCAAGTTGGCACCAAGATATTGTGGTCCATTTGAAGTCCTTGACAGGATAGGGCCAATTGCATATAGAATTGCATTTCCTGCTAACATGAAAGCTCATAATGTTTTCCATGTATCTTTACTTAAGAAATATGTACATGATCCTAATCATATCATTGATTGGCATGTGATACAGGTGGAACCAGAGGGAGAGTTCAAGGTGGAGCCTACGTGCATCCTCGACAAGAAGGTTACCTTGCTCCAGAACCGGGCCATAGGTCAGGTAAAGGTGAAATGGAGGCACCTTAGCTCAGAGGAGGCCACGTGGGAGCTGGAGGATTCCATGAAGGAGGCATTTCCATTTTTGTTCAGTTTTGAAAACACCGAGGATGGTGTTATTTTAAGGGAGAGCGAGTTGTAATACCCCATTATTCCCTTGATGTAAATACTGCTTATGTACAATATGTGTAAATGCCCTAGTGAGGAGATCAAGCCCAAGGCCCCACTAGTGGATGTTTCGGTTTATTGCTTAGGTAAGTATTGATGCAGTTTGATTATTCATGGGCTGCTAAGCCATGAACAATGTAAATGATGTAATTATTACTGAATGAATAAAATAACCAAGAAGCTGTCTAAGGAGGAAATGAACGAGAAGGGGGTTGTGTGTATCCACTAGGGATAGGTGAGGGGGTTTGGGATTGGTTGATCATGTTGCCACATGTCTGACTAAGAACCTGTTTGAACTCCCTGCTGACATTAATGCGATTTCAGAGGGTGGTTGAGAACCAACTACTGAGTCTGATGGAGTATGGAGAATGCCTACAATTTCATATGGCAGGGCATGGCTTTGATCACTTGTGCATGAAGGCATCAAACTTCCTGGGATAAGTCGCAGAGCCTGTTGTGAACCAGGGGGGGAAGGATTCAGAGAGACACTCATCCATTCCAGACTCATGCACCTGATCCCCTGTTTGGAATGCTCGTGCTACCATTGTTGAGACCATTGACCCTCGCAGAGGATTCACCTGCTTGTTTTCCTGTAAGTAGCGTGCCCTTGTGTGTGAGAACTACCCAAGAACGGGAAACCGTGACACCCTGTGTGTAGAATCTTGGCACAATGACGGGTAGAGTCAAGAGAGAAGGTTGCAGAGCGGTTTGTGCAAAGCAACCTTGGGAAGACCCCAAGCCGAGATATGTCTTGTTGTAAATTGTGGGAGAAGGGTTGGATTGCTAGAGAAACTCAGTGAAGGCTATAGTCTCAATGAACTAGTGACTGGACCTTTCTATGGCAATCCTAGAATAGCACTGGAAGGGAAGAACCTTGTGAGACCGTACAACAGTGTTAGGATCTTCCTTGTGTTGGATGTGGTAGGTATTGTGGGTGCTAGGTCGGTTCTGAGCGACTAGACCTTTCTATGCCCATCCAGGAATAGCACTGGAAGGGAAGATGCCTTGAGAGACTATGTGATTGTGCAGTAGGTCTTCCTTGTGTTGGATGTGGTAGGTATTGTGGGTGCCAGGTCAACTGAGTGCTGAGATGCCTGTAGTACTGTGGTTGAACTCACTGGTTTAGCAATGCCTCCTTGTTATCCCTGTGAGCTGAAGAACCCATGTAGGTTGGCTTAGCATGGGTAGGTGCCCTGGAATGCTTGGTAAACCCAACTACAGACTGGTTTAGCATGGTGAATGGAGCCTTGACTATGAGAGAACCTATTAGCCCTCCTTAGTGGATACACTATCCAGCTCGAGGGTGATCTCTCAGCCGAAAGAGTATAGGCTGGATAGAGATCTAAGGTTGGGTGGAACGTTGCTCTCACTTAGCCAGTTGCTTCAGAATTCAAAGATAAGTATTTTGTTATGGTAAATGATGTGGTTTCATTAATATGATGAATGCTTGTATAATCATGGAATTGTTGTATGTATGGTTATATGAATGGTTGACATGTATATGCCTGAGTAACAGGATGAATCCACTATGTGTATTTATCTTGTATTGCAAGAACTAATGCTTGTAATTCCTGCATATGATAGATGTGTGAGTTAAGTCTGTGGATACATTTTATATGTGATGATGTATGATAGAGCTCCATTGTTTTGGTAATGAATGTGATGTGTGCTAACCTTGTGAAGGAAAGGTATATTTATATTTGATCCTTGAGAATTTAGAGAAGCCCTGGAGGTGGTTTCAGGAACCTCTGTGGATCAGATACTAGGAAGGGACCTTGGCAGGTTGAAGGTTGGAATGTTCAAGTGTGGGTAGGAACGGAACTTCAGAGAACGAAATGAGAAGGTTAGATGCCTTACCTGGTCAAGGGGATGTCACCATTGGATAGAGCTCTCCAAGAGCTTTCCAATGGTATCGACCTTGCCCCATTTGGACACTGGAGGGAGGAGTTATGCCCTTGGAAGATTGGCGAGGTTTCCCTCACAGAAGCAGGATTCAGCAACTTGCGGGTTGCGGGGTAAACAACTTGTGGGTTCCGAGGTTAGCAACTTGCGGGTTGCGGGGTCAGCGAAGAGTGGGTTGCGAGCATGCCAAAATTCACGTTGGGATTTTTGGGCTTTCCGCATTCTCGAACCCGAAACCACGGGTTTCGGGTGTCAGGTTTCAGGTTGTGTGAAGCGAGATTGACTGTTGGGATTTTCGCACTCCCAAACCCAAAATTGTGGGTTTTGGGATCGCCAAGTACACAATTTCGCATTGGGATTTTCGTTATCCTGAATCCACAACTGCAGGTTGTGGGTTTCAGGATGCGGATTGTGGATTTGAGTTTTATTTTCCAACTGTGTGTATGGTCACATAGTCATGGTTTTTGGAGAAAAAAAAATGGATCACGGTCTCCAGTGATCAGGGAGGTCTGAGGGGACGTGACACATCCATGCATTTTGCATGCAATCATGGAATTGCATGCATCCTAGTCATCAGTCTTAGCACCTAGCCCTCAGTTAGCTAGCCCCGGGAGCTTCTCACTAATTAGTTTTATCCCTCCTAGTGCTTAGTACCCCCTGCAAGTAGTTACATGCATCTCACTTAGTTTCACTTTATCTAGTTGGGTTATCTTTAGTTATTTCCTTGATTTAAGGCTAGATTGACTCTCAACTGACTGTATCACTCTGATAGACCTCCAGTGAGACTAGACTACCCATTCTAACTCTAGTTAGCTCCTCATGTGCCCCCACTGAGCCTCCTTCACTCAGTTAGTACCTCCATGTGCCAGTTACACCTACCGTACTTGGTTAGACTCAGTTTGACATCTGGTTGACAGTTACTTGTGCATTGATGACTCTACTGATGGTGATGAGGACTCCTAGTTGTGCTCTGATGACACTGTATTGATATGATGATCACCTTATGAGAGGCTAATTCGAATTGCCACCTTAGCATTCGAATCCTCTCCAGCATTGTACTATTTATTGTTCATATTTGTGATTAATGAATTGGAGTGTGTGATGTTATTCTGCTTCTATCTGAGTTCTACTGTATCATAATTATGTTGCTCCTTTACACTACATTGACCACTCTTCTTCTATTTTCCTTCTTAATCTTAATCTTTCTTGTGAGGTATACATCAGCTCTAAGATCCCCTATGAGGATTTTCACATGGTATTAGAGCATGTTGAGAGTATTGTCTATCTCCATTCCTGAGAGTTTTTTGCAGGTTATTATCAAGATTTTGAGTGTAGCAGTTGCAGCAGTTTTTGCATTTTTGCAGCAGTAGCAGTTGTAGACATTTTCTATTGTTTTTACAGGTCTTTTGAAACAACTTCCATGAATTTGGAAGGAATTACTCCTCTTTCTCCATTCAACTATGATGGATGGAAACCACAAATGATAGCATATTTGAAGAGCCATGGTCTCTTTGATTATTGTTTTGAAATAGAGTTTGAATCCTATGAAGAGGAGAATGATTGGTTAAATGAAGGTGACAAAGCCTCTGGAGAAATGTTGCTTGCTATGTCTTGTTGTATGGTAATCGGTTCCCTTAATTATGTTGAATCTCGAAAAGAGCTATGGGCCCATCTGGATGAAAGATTTGGCAAACAGAATGAAGGGATTGGTCCAAACCATTTTGAGAGCAAGCAAAGTGATGCATTTTCCCTCCTTGATGATCTATTTGATCATGAATCAGTATCAAACATATATCATATTGAAGTTGTCCACAAAGAAGAAGAACTTGCAGATTCTACACTCATGCTCCAAATTTCTTCTATTTCGAATTATGTGCCACCTCACACTCTAGAAATTGCAGAGGTTCCTAAATCCTCTCTTGCACCAGAGTCTGTTGGTTTGCATCATGATCTCATGAATGTTTTGGACGTTAAATCAGTCATTGGAGGTAATACATTCGCTCTCCTTGATCAATCACCTCTTATTTACTACTGTAAGATCATTTTTTCATGCTCTTAGAAGTTTATTAAAGATGAAGGCCATTGCCATTCGCTTGGGATAATTTCTCATGCATTTTATGGTTTAGATATCACCTCAAATGGTTCAAACGAAATATTAAGAAACCATTTTTCAAGTCTTGGATCTGATTTGGATTCCAAGCAATCACTGATATTTGATGGGTCTTTTGGGCATAATCTCACCCATGATGGTTCAAAGGAGAAAACAAAAGACTATCTGCATATTCTTGGATTCGATCCTACCTCAATTGATTCGAAACACAGGTCCAAGGATCATCCTCATACTTTTGGATTTGTTTTGATCACATTCGATCTGAAGAGAAAGCACAAGCACATGCCTTTTGAGCATGATCCACTTCTTCCCAAGAAGAAGATATCTCCAGACATATGACCAAGCATCACACCTGCTTGAGTTTGGAGAATTTATTTTTTGTGTGTGCCTTACAGTCTATTTTGAGGGGGGGTATTTTTCCCATGAGGTTTTCCCCATTTCCTCAGTTTATTGACTAATATTATTATTGATTGTATTGGGTGACCTTTGGTCTCAGTTACTAGGGCCCAGGATGGATTAAGGGGGGTGTTGGGATATTCCTATACTCCATCCAAGTCCTATCAGCATTATCCATTTTTTCATTTTCAGTCATGCATGCATGCAATTACATGCATCCCAGTCATCAGTCCCAACACCTAGCCCTCAGTTAGCTAGCCCCGGGAGCTTTTCACTGATCATTTTTATCCCTCCTAGTGCTTAGTACACCCTACATGCAGTTACATGCATCTCATGCACCCTCTCTCACCTACCATTCAGTTGCACTTCAGTTAGTTGGGTTATCTTTATTTATTTCCTTGATTTAAGGCTAGACTAACTCTCAACTGACTGTATCACTCCGATAGACCTCCAGTGAGACTAGACTGCCCATTCTGAATCCAGTTAGCTCCTCATGCACCCCCCACTGAGCCTCCTTCACTTAGTTAGTACATCCATGTGCCAGTTACACCTACCACACTCAGTTAGACTCAGTTTGACATCTGGTTGATAGTTACTTGTGCATTGATGACTCCACTAATGATGATAAGGACTCCTAGTTGTGATCTAATGACACTCTATTGATCTGATGATCACTTTATGAGAGGCTAATTTGAATTGCCACGCTGGCATTCGAATCCTCTCCACCATTGTACTATTTATTGTTCATATTTGTGATTAATGAATTGGAGTGTGTGATGTTATTCTGCTTCTATCTGAGCTCTACTGTATCATAATTCTGTTTCTCCTTTACACTACATTAACCACTCTTCTTCTATTTTCCTTCTTAATCTTAATCTTTCTTGTGAGGTATAAATCAACCCTTAGATCTGCTGTGAGGATTTTCATAGATCTGGGGGAGAAATAGATCTATGGTGAGCACATGTTTCACAATTTGAACATGCATGGGAAAATAAAGTTTCCAAGGTTTGATATTGAACACGGCTTTGGACGGTCAGGATGAATACGGGTTTCAGATCTATGGTTTGAAGTGACCTCGCAGCTTAAAGGTGCAAGGGAAGCATCATTTTGAAGGATGAAGACAGTAGATTCAAATAGGGAAAGGGATCAATGGCTTAAGATGGATCATACAAGATCAATGGTTGAAATTTGTTTTCACTCCCAAAGATGCAAGCGTAGTATGAAGAAAAAAAATATAAAATACTTTGCCTAGGATTTCAGGTTCTTTTTTGTCCTATGCATTGGAAAGTGAAAGCCGACAACAGTGCAGAAAGAGACCAGCTCAAACACAAATCTTGGACTAGCTGTCAGTAAAACAGGTAGGCCTCTTGTCCTCATAGAGAACTATTTAAATGGTTGATCTTGGAGAAGTAGAACCCCCGGGTTTTGAACACCTGAAAATAGATGACTCTATTAGAAGACAGGGATGCTGAGTTCTATGACACTGTATTGACTAATGGACCTATTGAAGCAGTAAAAGATAGACTAAAAATGATTAGGAACCACGGTATAGATGTGCATAAGGTATATAGGTCATTTTTCCAGTTTTTCTCAGTTGACCAAACCTTAAATTGCCCTGAGTACATCGACTGGTGTGCTAGTTATTTCTCCTCCACTGAGAGGGTAATTATGGATACGTCCAACTCAAATATCTTGTGTCTTGTCATCCCTTTCGTTATAAGAAAATCCCTTTCAATTCCTGATGAATTCAGCCTGAAGTCCAAAGAGTACAAGGAAGAATCCCTAATTCAGTATTTTAGACATTCTATAGTTGATTTAAAGGAAAGTTTCTTCAAGGTTTTCCTAAAACCTAGTCTCTCATTCCAGGACCAGCCTTTCCCAGTCGAAGTCAGTCTCTTTACTGAAGAATCTAAGTGTGTCATAACCATGGTAAGCCAATTCTTAGGATTAGACATAGATATGTATGTCACTGAACCCTTGATGAGTCTATTGTTTGTCCTTAGCACCTTACCATTAGAGTCTGAAGAGTCAGACCAGTCAGTCCAGTGTACTTTCCTTAAGTTGTATGAGTCCTTTGTGAAGATGTGCACAGTAGATCCAAAGAGATTATGTAAACCTCACAATGAAATGTTGATGTATATGTAACTTTGGAATGTATTTCATATATGTATATTGTACTCCTATAGAGATGGTATTATTCCTCTATACGGAAGTGTTTGTGTTCCTATAGAGATGTTATTATTCCTCTATACGGAAGTGTCGCCATTTATATTGTAAGTGTCGTGACTTATACTTGATGGGTTATTAGACCACCTTGTTGGGGTCGGCCCTGTATAAGTCATGTGGGTCAAAAGGTTATTAGACCACCCTATTGGGGTTCGACCATGTGGGTCAAAGGGTTATTAGACCACCCTATTGGGTGTCAGCCTAGTCAGTATTATGTTATGTGGTTAAGTTAAGGCCGACCTAGTAAAGGTTATTAGGCAAGTCAAGTCAAGTATAAATAGAGTGCGGGAGGCACTCTATTTTATCATTCTATTCTCTCTCACACTCTCGGGAGAGTGGTTCACTTGTGGAGGAGGAGAAGCTGCTGCTAGGAGATGTCTATCTCTTATGCTTAGGTTGTATCATTGCTCTATCTATCTCTGAGGAAGTTATTGGGGTTTTTCACCTTTATGGTTTTCCCCAAGTAAACTATGTGTCTCTTGTGTGCTTGCATTATTGTGTCCATGATTGATATGCTGTAGATATGTTGTACATGTTGTTCTCTCAGTTAAGATCCTAGATCATATTGAAGTAAATTCCAAAAAATTAACACGGTATCAGAGCTAGCCTGAAAGAAGGCATGGTATGGCATGTATGACACTTATTGCACTTGCGATGCTAGGGCTTGATATAGCAAAAACCAATCATCATAGCACTTTCGCTATAAATCCATTTTGGAGACGTTTTCGGATCTTGAACTTTTACAGGTTGAATATAAGATCCCCATGTACCTTGTTTCCAAAGTACAACTTCTAATTCATTGTACTTTGTGTTTTATGATCTATACAATCTAGGGTTTCTACCTCTTCTAGATCTGAGACATAAACAGGTGACCTGGGAAAAAAGGTCATAAATTGGGCTAGGAAGCTCCAAATGAAATTTAGTGAAAAGGGACAAGTAGTGCATGGACTTTAATTTCTCAGGTAACTTTTTCAGAGGCCGAAACTGAACCAGTGACATGTGGTGCACCGTACAAGTTCGCTCTAATGTTTTATCACATAAACAGGTCATGTTGTGACACTTGGCATAACTCTCTCTCAGAGAATCCAATTAAGGGAAGACCTATGGGGTTGGAAAGATGACAGGTCGGGATACCACAGGTAGAAGTTTCAGACCCTGTGGATCGGAAAGTTCGGATTTACACTAGAAACAATTAGGTACATATTTCTATCAAAACATAATTATTTTTTAGCACCTTCATTCATGGCTTCGGGAATTTAGGGTTTCAGAGAAAGATGGAATTTTTGTAATGGGAGACCACGGCTGAATGATACTCATCAAAATTGAAATTTAGATAACAAGATCAAAATTTTTGGTTGGGCAGAAGGTCGGGCTTGATTAGACCCTAGTTTGGGACTTTGATCAGAAAAGTGGAAAATTAGGGCTTCTGCAAAAATGGGAATTTTTTAAATCTGTGACCATGGCTGGAAGATCCTCAGACAAATAGAAGCTTAGAGCTTTGGATTGAACCTTTTGATTGGGAAGAAGGGTGGGCTTTGTCAAACCCTAGTTCGGGGTCATGTCCAGTGAATCCGGAAGTTTCAAAGGCAAAATTGAGGGGTGAAACTTTGCAGTTTTCAAATTCTGAATATACCAGCTTGATCAACTCATCAAGGCGCATCTTTCTATCCTTTCAGAAGTTTGAAATTCAAAGTTTGAATTTCCAAGGTTTCTTTGACAAACCCCAATCCAACTCCAGATCCAGTTTCTGCAAATCAGGTGGATTGGGTTAATCCTAGAAGAGAATGGATTGGTCACCTGCATAAGTGAAGAAGTTCCTGTTTCAGAGGGACATGAGGCTAAGGCCTTACATAAGAAGATTACAAGCAATCTCGACAGGTATGGCTTACAGGTATGTTTCGAATTATGTTCATGGTTAAGTTTATGATATGTTTGTCTTCATATCATTACGGTCAGTACAATCTTGATTAATTACTAGACTTGTCGTATCACCTTAATAGAAGATATTCATTGATTAAGGTTTTGACACTTATGATTGTACTAATGCATTGTGATGTTGTATGAGGTTTATGTTGTTCGCTAACATAAAAGGTACACCAAGAAATACAAATCATGTTCTACTTCAAGAACATATGATCATGGTGACATGAAGACAAAGATTCATCCATTGTCATGGATCACATAGACGATCTACTTACGAGGTATGTATAACTTGGTTCTACAATGGATAACTTATGAGACATGCAGGTTACTAGCACAAGTCATTGAAGAGAACCAAAAGACATCATGCGGGTATGTTAAACATAACTAGCTAACATAGTAATCCAGGTATGTTTTCCCTATATCAAGTTAGAATCTTACTTTGTGTTAGGATCCCTTATATAAGTATACTTGGCATGATTGGTTATGTGTATTCATAAAGTTAGAAATGTAAGTAATCAAGGGTTTATGCATTTTATGTCTCTTATCTTGATTGATGATGTAACTAACTAAAAGAGTCCTATGATCAAATAAGAAAATGCATGAGTAAAAGAAGAATTCCCTGAAACCTTGAATACTAACGTTTATTATCTGTTCTTGAAATGATCATGACTATACATGTTTAAGATTATTGTGTTTTGATAGTATTAAGATTATACTAATGAATGTGTGATTATGTATGAGGCATCGAGGATAACACAATGATGATACTAATAAGCATGCATAGTGATGGATATAAGTTCAAGGATAGGTAATCCAGGAAGCAAAGATCAAGAGGGAGCACACTCTAGTTGCTCCTGCAAGGAAGCAAAGATCAATAGGGAGCACACTCTAGTTGTTCCTGCATGGAAGCAAAGATCAAGAGGCAGCACACTCCAGTTGTTCTTGCAAGGAAGCAAAGATCAAGATGGGACACACTCTAGTTGTTCCTGCAAGGAAGCAAAGATCAAGAAGGAGCACACTTCAGTAGTTTCTGCAAGGATGCAGATATTCAGAGGTGTTGGCTTGGTTTTGCAACCAAGTTTAGTGCAATGGGCACCTATCAACAAGTGATAGCAGTTTCAAATATTTAAAGCAAAAACAATTATTATAAATCTAAATCTAAACTAAACTAGCATGTGCATATAACAAGTAAAATTTTCTGAAAATGATTCAAGAACAAGAAATAAAAAGAATGAGTATTGTATTAAGATACCTCAAATGGTGAGGATTTGTGTTGAGCAACTTCCAAGGTGAGTAGCTCCAAGCTCCAAAGGTCTCTTCTCCAAGATAGCTACAATGGTCAAAAGCTCATGAGAGATTTTGACAACATGAGGATAGGATGATGGATGGATGGAAAGTGAGGAGCCCCTACCACCTTTTTATAGTTTTTGGTGGTGGGGAATACCATTATGGTTTTGAGGAAACCAATGGTATTGACCAACATGGTTTAGGTACATTTTCCCTCCTTTTTCCTTTTTTGAATATTTTGAATATTTTTATTCCCTTTTTAATATTTTTGGGAATTCTAGACCCTTTTTGAGGGTTTTTTATGCTTTTTGAGGAAAAATATTCATTTTGAGTGGAAAAAGGGGTGTATTAAGGTCTTTTGGTGACCTTTTGATGGCTTTAGAGGCTCAAATGGCGAAAAAGTGGACAAATGGGTCATGTGAATAAGGAAATGAGCTAGTGAGGACTTTTTGGGTGTTAACAGATTGCCCCCTGATGTGTGAGGGTAGGAGCTCATCGTATGGTCGATAGACATCATAGTTCTTTTGTCTTTTTTCTGGCGTTTGGGGAAAAGAAGAGACCGATTGGAGACTAGATCCACGGCCCTTGGAAGCTGCAAAATAAACAATATTACATGGCCTCAATATGAATGAGGGATAAGCTCTGATAATGGACGAGGCAGGCATACCCATGCTCGTATCAAGACATATACATAACAATTAGTCCCAAGAAGGGGGACCTGAAAAATACATAAAAAAATCTACTGGTACATCATAATGGTCCAGAGGGGACATTATTTTGGGATGTACTCATGATCATAACATGACTGATCTCAATAACTGATACACTAGAATAAAGCAACAACCGTTCTGAATAAGGTCTCAGAAGGGTTGATGAACTGATGAAACGGAAGGTGTCCAACATCTGTAGGGACTCAATGATTGTGAGTCATCACTGGGAAGTACTTGTAACTGTATACTCGAGGGAGTATAAAACTGGGGTACATCTGAATATTGTCGCCATGTGCAACCCAGATATCTATAGAAAAAATGTAACTGGTTGTTTCCATAAGTAGACTCTCAAATGTGGAAGAGTCAGGTGGTATCCGGGGTCTTCGACTAATAACAGAATGGACCAATACCCTGTGCGAGTCTCAATGATGCGATCAAGGTGTTGAAGTCGAGCATGTGAGAAACAATCATTTGGAGAGGCACTAAGGATGCTTCTCAAAATGATCCATAGGCACTCATCATAAATTGTGATGAGTCCAAGACACAGGGACCTCTAGGTCTATCCTCTGGAATAAATTTGGTTGTCATCGACAGAGGGAGACCAGCAACTAACAAGGCAATGATGTTTCCTTGATAGGAGCACGAGGTGTAGAACTGAAGTGTGGTGGTACTGATGGTAGAACTGACATACTTGTGGTGATGGGAAGTAACTGGGGTCATATAGTGGGTAGACTCAAACTTCCTTTGTTTAGAGCATGGTGACATGGTTGACCTGGCAGCGTAGGGAACTGACTTGTAGGTACGGGGATCATAGCTTTTAAGGATTGAAGGGTATGTATTAACTGAGGGGACGAGCTAATGGGTGCTGTCGAGGGATTCTCAGTGTGACATGCTGCAGAATACTCTGAACAAAGGCGACCAAAATGGGGAAGCTGCCATATGAGTAGACATGATCTGTTGCAGCATAGTCAGGGACAAAGCGGCGGAGGAAGTTGGATCTCCCTTGTAGGATTTGCAGTTGTCTTAATGTGCGAGGTGACGGTAACTCTATAATGGCTTGGACTTTTAAGGGGTCTACAGTGATGCCTTTCTCTGAGATAACAAACCCCAGCAGGCGACCTGATGTAACGCAAAAGACACACTTTAGAGGGTTCAAGCAGATGTTGTATTTTCGACAATGCATGAAAACTTGTCGAAGGTCGTCTAAATGGTCAGATCGCTTCTTGGATCGAGCGGTGAGGTCATCCAGATAAACTTTTATGATCTTGTGGAGATCGTGGAAGCAATAAGTCATGGCGTGTTGGAAGGTGGCTCCAACATTTTTGAGGCCAAAAGGAATGATGCGATAGGCGAAGGTGCCCCATGGGGTGGTGAAAGCTATCTTATATTGATCTTCTTTACGGATTTTTATTTGGTTGTATCCGGAGAAACCATCCATAAAAGAAAGGACCTCATGTCCCACACATTCATCGATTAGCTAGTCAATGAAAGATGTGGGGAAGTTGTCTTTGGGACAAGCGAGGTTGAGGTCTCGCAAATCAGTACAAACGCGTATAGTGCCCACTTTTTTGTTTACTGGCACTAGGTTTGAAACCCAGGTGGTGTAGGCAATAGGATATATGAATCCTGCTTTTTGGAGTTTTTCAATCTCAACTTTAACAGCTGGGAGCTTGGACGGGTGAATGGGCCATTGTTTTTGTCGGACAGGAGCCACATTGGGCCAAGTGTCGATGTGATGTTCCACAATTTTGGGATCGAGGCCAGGAATCTTGGTGTAAGACCAGGCGAAGACATCACAAAACTCTTGGAAGAGTTTCTTATATGCCTGAGTTTCTTCTTGAGTGTAAGATGCACCTAGCGAGATGAGATCAGGTTTTCTAGGTGTGGTGGAAATGTCGATTTGTATAATAGGGGAAATGTTGGACATGCTCCCTTCTTCGAAGGAATCTGGTGCTGGGATGGGGTCCTTGAACCAATCAACCTTAGTTGGTAGGAAATATTTTGACTCGACTGATAGCTGGTTTGCTGCGGTGGATGTAGATGCCTCAGGGAGGAAGTATGAGTGATGATGCATATCATCCCAAGGGTAGTCCGGTGCAGTGAGTGTTTCTAAAATTTGCTCATCAGTATGGAAGTAATCAGACCATAAATCGACGGATTCTGGTTTGTATGTGGTTTAAATCATATAGATGGTATTGACTTCTTCCGAAGAAGATGATTTCGGAGGGTAGATCTCCTCGATGAGGGGAGGAGATATCTCTAAGTCAACGTTATTCAACTCGTACAACGCTGCTCTGTAATCTGGGAGATCAGGGCAGTGGTGTGAATAATGGCCATAAATGCCGCATATCACACAAGGGTGAATAGTGTGGAGTGTTTTGTCGTGAGGCTGAGGAGGTGGCTCAAGTCTTACTACTGGAATTCCGTTGTCGTCATCCAACATATTCATGTGTTCCTGGAGTGCAGGTAATTGTGGACATTGATGAGTGGCATGGCCTATGTCGTCACACAACAAGCACTTAGGGGGAATACGAATAGCTGGGGGGTTTTTAGCTACCTTGGGGGTTGCTGGGGGGGTGCGAGTTATGAGTCCAGTGTTATAAGTTGGTGGGCCTCTGCCCCCTCTGTTCTGCAACGGAGGTGGAGCGTTTCTGGATGTTGATGTTGTAGTCATTATTGGGGGAGGTCCGTTTTGCAGATGAGTGACGGGAGGGGGTGGGTTGTTGGTAGTTGGGATAGGTTGTACCGGTTGTAAAATAATAGTCGGAGTCAGTGGGGGGCTTGGAGCAGGTAAGTACCATACAGGTATCCCTAATGTTAAGCCAGGAAGGTTGAGTGTAGCCATTACTGGCGAACTGACAACTCCGGAGAATGGGAACAAGAACAGGATGGTGTGGATTGGCGTTGTGCCAATATGAGTAGGCACTGTGGGTGTTTGTGGTAGTGACGAAGGTTGCTGTGTGGTGTGCGACAGGGTGCACAAATCCGATGTTTTTGTTATCGGTAAAGGTGGTGAGATCGATGTAAAATTGGAAGTCATAGGTGACTCGGTGTAAAGTCCGGGTCCCACGAAGGATACAAACGCGGTAGTTTCACCACAAACAGGTTGTTCAACCATGGGGAGAACATTTTTGGGTGCAGTGGGGGCCTTGGGATCGTAATAGGTGAGTTGGTCGACCTTGACCACGTGTCCGTCATGGGGGAACATCATGGTATGAAAAACGGATGAGGCAACCACCCGCATGGCATACATGTAGCTGCGACCAAGTAAGAGGTTATAATCAAGTTTGGCATTGATGACCTCTATGTCAATGAGCACGGTTTTACTAGCCAGCTAGATGGGGACATTAGCTAACAGACCTTGGGGTTGAGCTGAACGGTCGTCGTAGGCTCGCAACGTAGTGGTGGATTGCTGGAGAGTAGGGGATCCCAACTTCTGCCAAATGAATGTGGACATAATGCATGTAGAGGCACCTTCATCGATAATGCAGCGATGGATGACAAGATTCCGAACAGAAACAGAAACTTGGAATGCTAAAGTGGAAGGCAGGCGTGGTTCGGACTGGTCTGAATCGAATGCCATCAGTTGTGAATCATTGGGGTCAATAGCACCAATGGTAGAGACCAAAGTCTTACGCTGTGAAGGACAATTTTTTAAGACTTCTAAAGAAAACATGGATGCGGGAGACTGGGCGAAGTCATCTACAATGCTATAATTCGACGCAGCACGAGCATTGGGGTTATTGTTGATGCGACGAAGTGGGAAGCGAGGTGCTTTAGAGGCGCCATCGAGTGGAGCTGGAGGTATACGTAATGTCTGATTAGTGGGATGCGCGTTAGTATTTTTGTCGACGGGAGGGTCTTCAGGGGTGGATCCATATTCGTTTCGATGTGTTTGGAGGTTGACATCAGCGGATGACATCATTAACAAGTGGTGGGTACCTGAATTGAACATGGGTTGATCAGGAGCAACATAAGTGATCTATTGTTGTGGTGGTACGTTGCCTTGAGGGGGAGCCAATGGCTGAGTGTTCACTACACTTTGGGTTGGCAAGGGGTTTTGCAGCACCAAAGGTTGCTGCTGAGGGGGTGGGGGGTTGGGTGGCACCTGAGGAGCCACGTGCCATTGGCAATGGGAATCATCAGTCCAGAGTTTTCAAGCTCGCTCCAACTATGGGCAAGCATGTGTGTAGTGGCCATAGACCCCACATATAGAACATGGGTGGTTTGTTCTTAGGTTATTGGTTTTGGGCTGCTGGGGATGCTGAATTCCGGTTGGGAGGAGCAGCATTGTTATTATTTGGAGGATTGGGAGGTGGTGGACCTTGATTATGTTGTTGGTTGTTGCCGCGGTTACGTCCTCTTCCACAGTTTTGTTGTCCACCCTGGTTGCGTTGGTTGTTTTGATGTTGGGGCTGATTGTGTTGTGTGTACACTTTCCCGTGAGCAGCGAGAGTATTTTGGTTTTCTGCAGGTGCGGGAGCAGGTTGCGGTGGATAATAAGATGGTGGGGATGGAGGTAGTCTAGTTACCTGCTGGGGTTGTTGGTAACCCTGAGCTATTGGAGGTGTTGGGTTAGCTGTTGTAGCTTGCTGTGGGTAATAAATTGGTTGTGGCGGGAACTAAATCAGGTTCTGGGTGGCATGTTGGTTATAGTATGTGGGAGGTACATATGCCAATGGCGCTTGCCCATAGCAATGTTGTGGACAAGAGGGTACATGAGTGTGATGAGTCTGATTCATTGGAGTGTAGGAAGTTGTCGCTCCAGAATTAGATGTAGCCCTAGAGAGGTCTGGGGCATTTATGGTTCTCACCATGCTAAAAGGTTTAATTTGCGGTGTGACTTGGCCAATAATACCATCAGCGGCATGTGATGCCCCCGGCACGTCACCGCATGAAGAATCACCTCGTGGGGCGTCTGGTATGATGGTGTAGAGATAGCCTGATTAGGCGTAAATTAGGTTGAATTGCTGAGCTTTTAGGATAGCTTCTTCCTCTGACTGGGGTCGTTCGGAAGCTACGTCTTTTGCCATGAGGGGTAGGAGTGATTTAAGAAACCAGTCCAAAAACATACGGTCATACAGTTTAATCTTACAGAGGCTATGATGCTTGCACCACTCATGGATGTGGTCCATGATGTGGGTAGCTGTGTTTTGTCTGCAAGACAACAGTATTTCAACTCTTGCATCGTAATGTACAGGTAGCTGAAAAAACTGAAGGAAAATGGAGGCGAGAGATGTAAAAGCATGGTGGGTCCCATGTGGTTGTTCGATGTACCACTTGGCTGCAGAGCCAGTGAACGTTCGTTGCAACAGTCTTAGATGAATGGAGTCATCTACTATGGAGTTAGATGAACACCATAGGTGAAAAGACATTATGTGGTTTTGAGGGTCCTCCCCAGGTTTTCCTTCAAACTTGGGTATGTCCGAGGGGAGCTTTGTAGGCATGGGTGGCCATGTAGGGTTGTGTCTGATAGGATCGTTGGCTAGCCTGTCTAAGTCTAGTAAGTTCAGACTAGCCATGTAAGGTAAACTAGTAGATGGGTGTGGCATAGTGACTGGGACATAACTATTCATAGTGTCATTATGTAGTGGCCGAGTAGCCCCTAAGGGTATGCTAGGTATTGAAGGTATGTGTCCTCCAACTACTGTGGTTTGGTATGGACCAACGTTTCCAAGTGCAACATGGGTTACACCGGGGTTAGGAATAGTGCCAGGAATTCCTGGGATCTGGGTTGTGGTAATGACAGGTGGTGTGATTCCTATGTTTGGCATACCCATAATAGGAGGTAGTCCTATGTTGGGCATACCCAAAGGTGGAGTGTCCCCTATATTAGGCATTCCTAGAGGGGTTGTTGTTACCACGGATGGCACGGTAGTAGAAGGGTTTGTGGATGTATCTCCAATAGTACTGGTAAAAAGTGGGTCGTGTTGTGTTCCAGCCATGAGGTTGGTTGGTAATAATTTAGTAGGGTTTTCGGATTCAGCCTTAGAATCAGATGTGAAGTGAGGCGTGTCAGAATCGGATGACTGTATGTTTGGCCGATGACGTGTCGAGTCAAGGGATAAGGCTCTACGTTGGTGACGTGGAGAGCCAAGCAGACTGAACTGAGGGGGTTCACCCTGAAGACAATGAGATCGTCTAAAATTCTCAATGGTGAGAAATAAAAAATTTTAGTGTAAGGTGGTGATGTAAAAAACTCGAAACCCTAATGCAACAAAGAGTGCAAAAAAGGGGAGTTAAAATAACGGCTCTCAGGCCAAGAATCAACCTCAAAAAGCACTTATTATAGCAGCTATGCTATAATAAGTGGAGGGATGCAACAAAATTGGTTAGAATACCAACAGTCAAACAGTTTCTAGAAAAAAGAGGTGCTACTAGACCAAAGGTGGGTAATGTATCATGCAAACACCTAACTAGAAGTATTGTGAGTCAACAAACAATATCCTCTACAAGGTGATGAAATCCAAGTCAGATAATATAGAGTGTTGAATCAACGGCTAGATATCCCCCTGCCGAGAGGGACACCGGGTAGACAATCCTGAAGAGTGGCAACTAGGATACCCCGTTCATGACACATTCAAAAAAGGTTAATCTGCAGTTTGGTCCTTTTACCGTAGTACCCCCATACAGGGATACCCCGAGAACTGCGAAAGGTAGCCTTCGGTTACTGAATGGATTGCGGTATTCCACTCAGGCCTCCGGAACCAGTTTGGCGACTTCAATCCTCCTAGGGGAGAGGCCCTCTGATAAACTGGTTGTGACCATGCCAAGAAATACTAGGGAATTTTGGTTCCCTAATGGACAACAACTATGTCTCAAATGTAATAACTGAGGGGTGTTATTGGAACACCTATCCCCTCAATTCTACATAACTACAAAATTCTTTTAAGTGCTCCCCAAGTGGGGTTAAAAGTTGGTTGAGTTTAAGGTAAATTTTAAGGCTCAGTTTAAATTATGTGGCAGAGTGGGTGCAAGTGTGGTATTTAAACTGAAATTGATTTGCCTCGCTTGGGCGATTTTACAAATGAAAGAAAAGACGCTTCCAGTTTTGCAAAAAATAAAGGCGTTTTTAAAATGTAAATGCTTGAAAAAACTATTAAAAAACAATAGATCTTTGAAATAATTTAAAGGGAAGCAAATAACATAAATATTTCAAGAAATAAATGGATTTCTTAAAAATTGCTTGGGCAAAGTATCGAGCAAATAAACAGTAAAACCTTGACCTAGATAAAATGCAGAAAAATCTCTCTTTCAATTTCTGAAAATTTTGTAAAAAGACTTTTTAATGGAGCATTCTAAATAGTAAAAGATTTAATATGGCTGTAAAAATGCAGGAAATTTAATACTGTAAAATATGCTAAATGGGCAAAAAATACAGCAAAAACTAATTTTCAAACAATTGGCTGAATTGAAAAAACTTGCATCGCGGGTTTCGGGACAACAGCAGCGATGGGCCGCGCGGGTTTCGGTTGCGAAGCCGCGATGTGCAGCGCGGATTCCTGTTAGACAGTCGCGATGGGCAGCGCAGGTTTCAGCCGCGAAGCCGCGATGTGCAGCACGAGTTTTCGCGACACAGTCGCGATGTGCAGCGCGGCAAATGGCCATGAAGCCGCAATGTGCAGCGCGTAAATTGGTCGCGAAGCCGCGGCGAGCCGCGCGGAAAAAAGCCACGAGGTCGCGATGAGACGCGTGACTGTCGGGAAAAAAACTGCGAGGCGAAAGCCGAAAAAAGACGTCGAAAAACGAACCCGAAAATGGAAATTTTGGGCTGTTAATGGCAATAGAAGGGGCTAAGATCTAGAACAGCAATGGATCTGCTGTCTAGGATGGCAGATCTATGAATTAAACTGATTAAAACTAATAAAAACTAAGATCTAAAGCAAAAAACTAAGATCTAAGAATTCGAAGCCAGCGGAGTTGCCAAAAACTGTTTGCTTGGTTTTGCAACCAAGCTTAGTCCAATGGGCACCTATCAACAAGTGATAGCAGTTTCAAATATTGAAAGCAAAAACAATTATTATAAATCTAAATCTAAACTAAACTAGCATGTGCATATAACAAGTAAAATTTTCTGAAAATGATTCAAGAACAAGATTAAAAGAATGAGTATTGTATTAAGATACCTCAAATGGTGAGGATTTGTGTTGAGCAACTTCCAAGGTGAGTAGCTCCAAGCTCCAAAGGTCTCTTCTCCAAGATAGCTACAATGGTCAAAAGCTCATGAGAGATTTTGACAGCATGAGGATAGGATGATGGATGGATGGAAAGTGAGGAGCCCCTACCACCTTTTTATAGTTTTTGGTGGTGGGGAATACCATTATGGTTTTGAGGAAACCAATGGTATTGACCAACATGGTTTAGGTACCTTTTCCCTCCTTTTTCCTTTTTTGAATATTTTGAATATTTTTATTCCCTTTTTAATATTTTTGGGAATTTTGGACCCTTTTTGAGGGTTTTTTATGCTTTTTGAGGAAAAATATTCATTTTGAGTGGAAAAAGGGGTGTATTAAGGTCTTTTGGGTGACCTTTTGATGGCTTTAGAGGCTCAAATGGTGAAAAGGTGGAAAAATGGGTCATGTGAATAAGGAAATGAGCTAGTGATCACTTTTTGGGTGTTAACAAGAGGCAGTTGACCACTTCTCACAATCCACATCAGAATGGAGTTGCAGAAAAGAAGCAAAGACTGAGAGGGGGTCAACCCAACAAACAAACAAAGATAAGTATTTGAATTATCATTCCTTGCATATTTTATTGTTTAAATAATACTGTTCAATAATGTATATACTCATGTTCCTAGAATTAGTTTGTGTATTATGCATAATAGAATAGTTGCATTGATGAATGGTATACTACTAATATACATAAGTAAGTGGCCTATGGCACTGTACAACATTCCATTGCTACTTATCTAGAATGAAACCTCTTTGCTGACATGTTGAGAGTTGTGCACACTCTTAACAATGTTCTGGTAGAGATTGGAAGGCATCTAGAAAGTTACGGGATATGGATAAATGTTGTATTGAAGCATTGGCTAAGATAATTGCATGACTGTATGACATATTTTCTTATGTGTAATAATTTGTTCTGAAAACTATGAGATGTTTTCTAATCATGCAATTTAACTTGTTGTGTAGGAAAGATCGTATACCATCACCTACAAAAGAAGGACTACAACATTTGTTCAGCAACAAAGTTATCTATTGAAAATATTGAAGATATTGAAGTTCCCAAGATTTGGGAAGAATGACATGATCGAGGAGTACCAGTCGATCATGAAGATGTTTGGGATGCAGTCCCAAGACCTGAAGGGGATTCTGTAGTGACTTCCAAGAGGATCTACAAGATCAAGCATGCTGCAAGTGGTAGCATAGAGACTTTTTCTCTTATAGCCAGATACACTTCCATTAGATCCATACGTGCTCTGGCTGCAGTGATGAAAGGGAAGATACACCAGATGGATTTCAAGACAGCTTTCTTGAATGGTGTAGTTGAAGAGGAAGTGTATGTGGAGCAGCCACTTGGTTCTGAGACACATGACAGGGAGTAATATATGTGTAGAACTTGGTATGGTAGGATAGACAGCTTTCTATCTAGTTTGGGCTTTACCAAGAGTAAATCGGATTCCAACCTTTACTACAAGGTTGAGGAAGGCAATCCAGTGATACTACTTTTGCATGCGGATAACCTATTTGTTACAGGTGAGAATAGATCGATTGCCGACATGCAGCGGAAGCTTGCTGCCGAGTTCGAGATAAAGAACTTGTGGATGATGCACTACTTTCTAGGCATGGAGGTGTGGTAGAGTGCAGATAGAATCTTCCTTGGACAAGGGAAGTTTCTAGTAGAGATTCTGAAGAGGTTCGAGATGATGGACTGCAAGGCCATGACCACAGCTATGGCATCAAACCTGAAGCTTCTATGTGATGCTTCATCTGAACCGGTTGATGTCACAACGTATCATCATATGATTGGGTCCTTGATGTACCTAACGAACACTACACCATACATTTGCTTTGTTGTGAACACATTGAGCTAGTTCCTGACGGATCCCAGAAGTGTTCACCTGGTTGCTGTAAAGCATATTCTGAAGTACCTGAAGGGTACAGTTGATTATGGGCTCAAGTATGATGTGAATAAAAAGTTTAACCTACAAGGTTATGTTGATTCATATTTGGCAGGAAGTGCTACAGATAGGAAGAGCACATCTTGGTGCTGCTTCAGTATGGGATCAGGTGTGATCTCTTGGTTTAGCAGGAAGCAGTCCTGCATAGCACTGAGTACAGTCGAGGTAGAGTATGTTGCATCCCGTTCGACTAGTTGTGAGGCAGCATGGCTTCGGAAGCTACTGTCTGAGTTATTTGATCTCCCGTTGGATGCTACTGGTATCTTTTGTGATAACCAAAGTTGTGTGAAGCTATCTAAGAACCCGGTGTTCCACGATAGGTCAAAACAAATTGAGATCAAATATCACTATATCAGGGATATGGTGTAGAGAGGAGCAGTGAAGCTTCTGTATGTTGCGACGGATGAGTAGATTGCAGATGTGCTGACGAAGCCACTAGCCAGAGTGAAGTTTGAGTACTTCAAAGAGAGGCTTGGTGTTCTTCATATCGATGACACTTCGAGGAAGAAGTGATGGACAAATTTGCTGAAGCCATTCCAAGCATGTTGGAAGGAGGATCCTTCACATTGTTGTGGATGTAAGCGCTGGATGATGAGTATCAGGACAATGCTCTAGTCACCGCTCTGTATATGCATCAGGATGATCCTGGATATGATTAGTTGGATCATCTATATGTATATGTATGTATGCATCATGTTGGATGCTGGATATGATCAGTTGAATCATTATGTGTATATGTATGTACGCATCATGTTGGATGCTGGATATGATCAGTTGGATCATTTATATGTATTTGTATATGCATCATGTTGGATGCTTGGACCATGTATCTGTATATGTATCGGGTGGATACTGTGTATGATCAGGTAGATCATGTATGTTGATATATATCAGGTGGATACATTGTGTGGATCATGTATCTATGTATGTATCATCAGGTGGATCATGTATGATGATATGTATCAGGTAGATACTTGGTATGCATCAAGTGGATGCATTGTATGATTAGGATGATCATGATGACGAGCTTCAGGATGTTGCTCCAGATGATATGTATCAGGATGGTACAGTGATAATGATCAGTATGATGCTTCATGCGATGATGATCAGTTAGATCATGAGTATCAGGTTGATACTTGGAGGTTAGAGATGATATGTGGCAGGTTGTGCAAATAGCATGTAATCAGTCCTCAGAAATCCAATAGGTTGATTTGTGTGCTCGTAATCAGTTCTGGGATGAGGTATTGCTATGTAGTATGTAATCAGTCCTCAGAGATCCGATAGGTTGAGCTGTGTGCTCGTAATCAGTCCTGGGATAAGGTATTACTACGGAGACATGTAATCAGTCCTGGAGATCCGATAGGTTGAGCTGTGTGCTCATAATAAGTCCTGGGATGCTCTTTAGAGATATTGTCGGTCGTGCTGCGGCACATAAATGTTCCTGGGATGCTCTTTAAAGATATTTTCTATTCACATGTAATCAGTCCTCGAGATTCGATAGGTTGAGCTATGTGCTCGTAATAAGTCCTGGGATGCTCTTTAGATATCTTGACGGTTGTGTTGCGGCACATAAATGTTCCTAGGATGCTCGTTAAAGGTATTGTGAAGGGGATGCATGTAATCAGTCCTGGGAGATTTTGTCAGTCGTGCTTAGGCACATAAATGTTTCTGGGATGCTCTTGTCAGGTATTGCATCAACACATAAAATTAGTCCTGAGAGACCACCTCTACCAGACCGTCCGCACAGATGACGAAGACCTATAGGTAGTGGGCCTACATCTAGTATGAAAAAGAACTGGCTCTGTAGAACTTCCTATGATGAGAAGATTCAGAGATTGATTGAGATAGAAGCAGTAGTGACGATGACGATGACTCGATGACGATTATCCAGTGACGATGATCCAAAGAAGAAGACTTGTGCTAGAAGACCTGTGTCAAAATACCTTCCTTGTTAAGAGGGAGTGTTGATGTATATGTAACTTCAGAATGTATTTCATATATGTATATTGTACTATAGAGATGGTATTATTCCTCTATACGGAAGTGTTTTTATTCCTATAGAGATGTTATTATTCCTCTATACGAAAGTGTCGTCATTTATATTGTAAGTGTTTTAACTTATACATGGTGGGTTATTAGACCACCTTGTTAGGGTCGGCCCTGTATAAGTCATGTGGGTCGAAGAGTTACTAGACCACACTATTGGGGGTCACCCATGTGGTTCAAAGGGTTATTAGACAACCCTATTGGGTGTCGGCCCAGTCATCATTATGTTATGTGGTTAAGTTAAGGCCGACCTACTAAAGGTTATTAGGCAAGTCAAGTCAAGTATAAATAGAGTGCGGGAGGCACTCTATTTTATCATTCTATTCTCTCTCACACTCTCGAGAGAGTGGCACACTTGTGGAGGAGGAGAAGCTGCTGCTAGGAGATGTCTATCTCTTATGCATGGGTTGTATCATTGCTCTATCTATCTTTGAGGAAGTTATTGGGGTTTTTCACCTTTATGGTTTTCCCCAAGTAAACTCGGTGTCTCTTGTGTGCTTACATTATTGTATCCATGATTGATATGCTGTACATGTTGTTCTCTCAGTTAAGATCCTAGATCAGATTGAAGTAAATTCTGAAAAATTAACATGAAAGAATTTAGGAATGACAGAAGAAGAATAGAGCAGAAGAACACAGATCCAAAGGAGCTGAGATAGAGGCAGAATAATTACACATGTTACATTAATCTGAATAGTAAATAGGTAAATATACAATGCTCAGGATTCGAATACACTAGGTTTGATTCGAATTATCCTGCATGGACAGATCCATAATTAGTGGAGTGTCATCAAGTCATAACTAGGAGTCCAACTCATCATCAGTGAAGTCATCAATGCACAAGTAATAGTCAACCAGAAGTCAAACTGAGTCTAACTGAATGTGGTAGGTGTAACTGCCACATGGAAGCATTGATGTAGTGGAGGAGGCTTAGTGGAGGGAACTCATGGAGCTAACTGGAGTCAGAATAGACTATATAGTCACAATGGAGGTCCATCGAAGTGATAAGGTTAGTAAAGAGTGAGTCAAGCCTAAAATCAAGGAGAGAACTCTTGTTAACTGAACATAACTGGATTGGTAGGTGAAGAAGTGTGCCTCTCTCATGCAGTAGGTGGAAGGAAGGCGCACTAGGCATTAGGAGGGATGAAACTCATCAAGAAGAAGCTCCAGGGGCTAGCTAACTGAGGGCTAGGTGCTGGGACTGTTGACTGGAAATGCATGCAAACCCTAGAATGCATGCAAACCCTAAAAGTGCATGCAAACCCTAAAAGACTGAAAATGAAAATGACTTAAAAGCTAGTAGGACTAGGATGGAGTATAGGAATATCCTAACACTCCCCCTTAATCTATCCCGAGCCCTGGTAAGTAGGACCAAAGGTCACCCATACAATCAAGTAAGATAGGAAAATAAAGAAATGTCCATAAACCGAGGAAATGGGGAAAAACTCATGGGAAAAATACCCCCCTCAAAACAACAGTAAATAACTCAAAGAACCATCATACTAAGCAGAAAAGAAGGAAGCTTTCATCAGTGAAAACTTCTGCAAAAAAATTGACAAGTTGATCCCCTGTAGGATGCCAAAACAGGTGTTAGATGTGGATCTAGTCTTTTGATGTGCCTTCCACTGTGTAGAGGATGTATTGGACGAAGCAAGTCTCTCAGGAATTCTTTCTGCAACTGGAGCGAATGGAACATGAGGAGTCTTCCCAAGAGATGGAAGAGATAACCCCATCATCATGTTGCATCTCTCATGGAGAGGTAGATGGCATACTGCAAGGTTGGCATGGTGCTGAAGTCTAGTAGTTCTGTGAACAAATGAATCCTCAACTGTGTTCTCGGTAGTAGCAAGGACTGTATGAGACCATATTGACCTTGAATCTGGACTAAGAATATGTGTTGGTTCTGGATCTGAATCTTCTTGAACTATGGTCTCAACATCAAAATCTTGATCTTCTTCTTCATCCGAAGAGGATTCACTATGATCCTAATTAGAATCTAAAGGAATAGTCAGATAGAAAAGCATGAAGTGTGAGAACTCATATGCCTTAGAGGCATGATTAGCAACCCCATTCGCTATAATATTTCTAGTGGAGATCTCTGTAATCTCTACTGTGTTTGGACCAAAGGTTACTTGCTTTGGTGATCTTGTATGAGTCATTTGATATACTAATAACAAATTAGATATTAGAGAAGGAACAAATAAAACATTTTTGAACTTACCATGCTCCATATGTATTGTACCTAATCCTTTGGCAGAAATCTGAGAGTTGTCTCCCATGTGAATAGTAGGCCCATCTTTGATATCTAAAGAGGAGAAAGATTCTTCAAAGGAAACCATGTGGTTGGAGGCTCCATAATCTATGAGGAGGGCTTATGACTTTGAAAAACTAGCCATCAATGCATGGAAATCATCAAATCCACTTCCAGAATCAGACATCTTTGCTTCTTTTGGAACAACAATTTTGTTTTGTTCAAGAATCTTAGTTAGTAGATCTATTTTCTTGTACATGCAAGCTTTCTCAGGATGGTTTCCTCTCTTGAAGTAGGAGCAATTAGGTCTCTTGTGTTTGTCACTTCTAGATTTGGATGGCTTCTTATCCTTGTCTTTTTGCCTCCCCTTCACATTTGCTCCACTTGCTTCTCCAACTAGAAGAGCTAGATCTTTGGAGGCCTTGATGGCACCCATTTGAATTAGTTTGTTCTCTTCTTGAATGAGAGCTTCAACAAAGCCTTTTAAAGTGGAAAACTTCCATCCAAGGATTGACATTCGAATAGAAGGGAAAGTAGATACAAAGACAGAAAATTGAGATCCAAGTTTGCTCAATACAGAGAGTCCCAATTGCTCATCACTTTTAGTGATGCCAGAATGCTTGCATTGTAAAACCAAATTCTGAAATTTGGAGAAGAATTCTTGAATGCTTTCGAAATTTTTAGGTTGTATGGTAACCGATTCATTTTCGAGAATGTAGCCTCTTAGTTCATCTTGTTTGCCAAAAAGACTCTTCAATTTTGTCCATAATTCATTTGGAGACTTCAATCCTTCAACATGAAACAATAGATCTTCAGACATATGAAGGCATATGCATCCAAAGGCTTCGTCCATTTTATATAGATGCTTGGTTCTCTCTACAACTGTATGTGGTATGGCATCTTTTTCCTCAACTATTCTAGAAAACTCTCTCGACTGCAAGTGTACTATCATCTTACCCTTCCATTCAAAGTAATTGAAGGGAGTGAGAATTATAGGAGAAGAAGGAGCATTCAAATTGCTGATCTTGACTACTGGAACGAGTGCAAAAAGAAACTGTAGGTAATGTTGCAGCAACTGCTAAAACTTCAAAATACCTGCAAAAAACTCTCAAGAATGGAGGTATAATATACTCTCAAGTGCTCTGATACCATGTAAAGATGCTCACAGTAGATCCAAAGAGATGATGTAAACCTCACAATGAAAGAATTTAGGAATGACAGAAGAAGAATAGAGCAGAAGAACACAGATCCAAAGGAGGTCAGATAGAGGCATAATAATTACACATGTTACATTAATCTGAATAGTAAACAGGTAAATATACAATGCTAAGGATTCGAATACACTAGGTGTGATTCAAATTAGACTGCATGGACAGATCCATAATCAGTGGAGTGTCATCAAGTCATAACTAGGAGTCCAACGCATCATTAGTGAAGTCATCAATGCACAAGTAATAGTCAACCAACAGTCAAACTGAGTCTAACTGAATGTGGTAGGTGTAACTGGCACATGGAAGCACTGATGTAGTGAAGGAGGCTCAGTGGAGGGTGCTCATGGAGCTAACTGGAGTTAGAATAGCCTATCTAGTCACACTGGAGGTCCAGCGGAGTGATAAGGTCAATAAGAGTGAGTCAAGCCTAAAATCAGGGAGAGAACTATTTTTAACTAAACATAACTGGACTGGTAGGTGAAGAATTGCGCCTCTCTCATGCAGCAGGTGGAAGGAGGGCACACTAGGCACTAGGAGGGATGAAACTCATCAGGAAGAAGCTCTGGGGGATAGCTAACTGAGGGCTAGGTGCTGGGACTGATGACTGGAAATGAATGCAAAATGCATGCAAACCCTAGAATGCATGCAAACCCTAAAAGTGAATGCAAACCCTAAAAGACTAAAAATGAAAATGACTGAAAAGCTAGTAGGACTACGATGGAGTATAGGAATATCCTAACATCCTTAGCTAAGAATATTCATTCTCAGCTAATGGACTTCCATAAGACCAGAAGTTTCAGATTTCAAGCATTTTTGCTGAGGATGTTCTTGTCATTTAATGAAGAAAATTTGCATCTTCCTGAGATGATTCTCATAAAGGAAATGCACACAGATTACAACAAGTTCATGAACAACCTCATGTCATAGGTTTACAATGTCTTTTATTAGAAAAGATTGCCTAGGGTTTTAACATAGATGAACGAGATGTTGCAACCTTCTCCTGAAAATAAAATATGTGACTGGTTTCTCTTGGAACACAGCATAGTAATAAGAGTATATGGGTTTACCCCTCCACCTTATGTACTACCAACATTCTGAACTCCCACAGGATTTTCTCTGGAATTGATCAGGTAATAGTTAAGGGCATAAATTGAACATTTCCTAGATCATAAGAAAGCTTTAGACATTACATTTCCATGGGCTATGGGCCCATTCATCATTAAGAACAAGGTTTCCATTTCATCCATTGAATGTGTGATAAGAGAAATGGGATTTCAATCGAAAGCTGCCATCAACTATGATCCCCATCACATTACATCTAATCGGAGACAAGACAGTAAAATGAAATCCTTTGAACACTTTGAGCTTGCAGGTCTGGAACAGACTGCTAATTGGTTGGAATATGCCACTAAGATTCAAGAGGATGTTAATGTACATGAAGATCCTACTGCCCCAGTAAAATAAGTCACTCCACCACAGTTTGATATCTATAGCTTGATTCCAGCACCTGCAAAGGTCACACCCTTAGCTAGCTGTTATGAGAAAAACAATAAAAGGGACTTTCCTGAGGTTACGGATATAGAATATGAAAACACAGAAATAAGTCCAAAGAAGCAAAAGATAGAAGAGGAAAATCATATTGTACATGTGACAAAGGAAAAAAGTAAGAAGAAGCAGGTGAAGGCCAAAGCACCTGCCTTCAGAATCAAGGAGTATGTATTTGATAAAGTAGCTATTGAACCTGTTGCACAAGTCAAAAGTAGATAAGAACTATTGGATGAATATAAAGAGAAAAAATATGTAGCTTCAGAAGAATTGAAGTTGTATGCAGAGGTTAGATAGATCTCCAACAAGGATGTATCCCTAGTCGCTATTAGGAGCCATGCTCAAAACACCTTAAATATGGCCATAGCAACCAAAAGGAAGGCCATTGAAGTGATAATGAACCTGGAAGATATTCTTGTTCCTGACATGATAAACATACATAAGGAAAATGGAGACATTATTTATTCCAAATTGTTAAAAGCTGCATTAGAACTGTCCAAATTACAGTCCAGGAAGAGCAAGATTGAGAATCAGCTGAGGCAGGAAAAGGTGGAGAATAAAGCTCACAAGGCATAGATCAAAAAACTGTAGACAGGTTTGTTGGCTACTAAGAGCCAAGCATACAAAAGGGCCAACATACAAAACCTACTGGATGAGAAGGAAAATACTATTCAGACACTAAATAAGAAACTGAATATTACCTCCACACAATTAATAGAAGCATCCGAGTTGACAGAGTTTGGGAAGAAGAAAGAGGAGCTGAAGAATGAATTAATAGATTGCAAAGAAAAATTATTGAAATTTGAAGAGAAAGAAAAACAATGGCAAAAGGATATGTCTCCTATAGTGGAGAGAGAGAATAATCTAAAGGCTAAATCTGAAGATTTGGAAAAGAAATTGCACTAGAAAGGTAAAGAGTTGGAGAGTATGATCACCCCTTCTTCCATTGAATCTTGTGATTTCTCCATTGTTCAAGCTATGGAACAAGTAATTCTGACAGACTTAGAGCTAGAAAAGCTGCAAAACAGAGTTTCAAAGGAAGAACAGGAGAAAAATACATGGGAAGCTAAATACCAAGAGTTACAGGTTAAGAATGAAGAATTGATGAAGCAGGTTACAGGTCAATCATCACTGCAGGAGAAAAAACGGGTAATTTGGGATGATGTCATTACAGGAGCAGACAAATTCATACCTTATCTTGACATTTTTTTGGACAAAGAGGATGTAATTAAATTGGCAAAACAAAGTGTAACATTAGTGAAAGAAACGTTGAATAAGAAGCCCATTGAGTGTGCTGAAAATGCCGTAGATTTTTTGAATGGGTTAACTGAGGATGAATTGAAAGTAGCAGGCATAAAGAATAGATTATATACCATTATTTGGGCCAGGGAGGTGGTAAATAAACATCAATAGTTAGATACAATTCAGGCCAGGATAGATATTATGGCACACCAGTTGAAGCTCTTTAGAGATATGTTTGATCCATTGTTCAAGAAAGGACTTCCACTCTTTTGGGAAGAAGGTGGCACCATGCTGACACAAAAGGAGTATCAGGACAAGTTGATGAAATGCAGGTTGGATCATGCAAACTTTGATGACATGAGCCAATCACTGTCAGGTAAAATAGTTGTGGATAAGCTAAGAAAGGAGTTTGAGTTGGTTTTGATTTTCAAAGAGGAATGTGCATCCCTACATAACTATTCATACATAGATCATGTAGAGCTACGGGTATTGCTAAAGGAGGTGGCCACTATAGATTTTCTAGCTGCCGACTAATGGAATATTGTGGAGAAGTATGGAAAATCCAAGCTTAAGATGCAGGCATAAAGATTTTGAAGAGCATGGAGATTCGCATTCTGAAGAATTAGTTACTCATGCTTTTGTTTATTTACTAGGAGCTATTACTAGTTAGTGAATTTTCATTGACACCTGTAAAGGCAGTTAATCTTATTTGTCAGCACTTGTTATTTCTGTTGTAACAAATTCTCAAAGATGATGGACCTGTTTGTATAAGTGTGATTGCAGTTGTAATAATTTTTTGTTAGGGTGACTCGAGCCTGAGGGTTGTCTACTCCTATATATTCACATGTAATAGAGAGGGAAAAGGGTTGGAACCCATGAGACTTGAGTTTTATGTTTGACATCTATCATTAATAGAATTACAGAGCCGAGGCTGGAAATTTGCAGAGATTCCTGTGTTATTTACTTTAAAGTATGTACCTTCTTTCTTCATGTGAATGTATTCCTTGTTATCTATTCCATTTTATTATGTTTTCATGTCTGAAATAAGTGTTTGATAGTACGAAATTCATACCTATATGCTATGTTTATTGATTTCAAATATTCACATAATCTTTTTCTACTAAAGTTAGCATTGGATTCATCCTTGTTAGATGCCCATATTAATGGACTATTCCTAACTTCTTCTTTATCACCAGACAAAAACATTTTGACTGTAAATGAGTAACTACCTTGCCTTTGTTATAAATTTCCATGCCATAGCAATGTTAATTGACATATGTGTTATATTTTGACCCCATCGCCCAATGATGCTTACCTTGTTTCAACCAAACAACAATCTTATCTTAATTTTTATTCATATATCTAGCCTTTTTAAACAATCAGCAAGAGATCCCTCTCTAGAAAGAAAGAAGCCAACTCTCTTTCCTAAAGATTGGTTTTGGGGTTACCTATAAGTGTCCTCTTTACAACCTAAGGTACATTTTGAGTGCTAATAGCAGGATTAATGAAATAGAGTTAGTTTTCTCTTGCTATCTCTTTTGTTTGATTTATCAAATTTCTTTGATGAATTTCTTATTTCCTTCACTTCGTGTATTGAAACAATTATGTGTTGTCTTTGCAATTTATGAATGCATTTGATTTGTTGGTTCAGATTTTTCTTAACTCACTGTTTGGATGTTATTATGTATTAAGTAAATTTATTCTAATATTTATGTATTGAGTCATTGTAATTTTTTTCATAATTAATGAAATTCAGTCGGGTTCTCTTGGCCATCTTGTTTGCATAATTTGTCAAATTTCTATGAACTCTGTTTTATGTTGCCAATTTAATGAATGCATCGATCTGTATGTTGGATTTCTCTTAGTTTATGATTCATGTGTTATTATGTGTTAGATGAATTTCTTTGTTTGTTATAGAGAAAACTTCCTATGGCTTGGGGTAGACCACAACAGACAACTGAATACCAGAAAATAACTCAATTCCCAATGCAATGTTATTATAATGAAAAATGCTAAGATATGGAGAATAAGAGCCAACCTTCAACCGAATGTTTGAAGTAGATCCCCGTTGAGCTTTCGATCTCTACACTTGAACCTGCATATTAGTCTCAACAACAAATACAAGCAAGTGCATATAATATGTGAAAGATTTAGCATAATAAATAACATGATCCATGATATCATACGAAAATGTAACCCAATATAATTTAAACAACATTCACAACATCAATTGGATGAGAAAATGAGTATTTCCATTAATTAATAACAAGAAGTACAATGATACGACCTGTTGCTGACAACCAATCTGAACCAAGAACTGGATCTCTTCATGTGTGCCTCCACCACTTCAATCCCACATGCAATGCAATGGAAAACTCAAACTATGAAAGGAGTTTGGTAGGTGAACATAAGGAGTTCACAACGATAAGGATCAATGAGTGTAGACTCAAGTGACGGAAAAAATCCACTAGAGTTATCTTGTTCTCTCTTTCTCCTCCCTTCCATACACCATAAGAGCTCAATATATATCCTTTCAAAAGTAAGTGAAAGGTCGAATCAAGTCATTTTGGGGTATATGGAGGGCCAAAGGTCACCCTAAGAATGCCTTTTGGGAGTAAAAAGTAATTATCTATTGGTTTTTACCATTTAACTTGGTGTATGCTGGCTATAGTGGAACAACCTGTGTGTACGCTAGCTATAATGGAACAACTAGTGTACATGAACAAAATAAGGAAAAGTGTGTTCCTGGAGGATAAAATGTGGATATGAGTCAATAGAATGAATCCTGAAGGCCAATCAATGTCGATGCTCACAAGGTGAAAAATTACATTGTAACAGATGCCCCCTAATGTGTGAGGTTAGAGAAGGTACTACGATGGCCGGAATACATTATAAATCTGAGAAGTAGAGTGATGGAGACATAAATGGAGAGAGTAGCTCACTCGTCACAATACAATAATATCTCTGAATACATGTTGGTACAACACAACAATCTGATACAATGGCCATGATAGGAAGTATATAGTGAATACATGTCATAAGTGGTCATAGCCATGACCCATACAGTAATATATGGTCTCCTGTTGAAAAGGAAACAACTGGTGCAATACTGCAGGTACAAACTACTGATGTACAGGAAATAAGATCTCATAATTATAGTCACAATCAAGAGCAGCATACTAGATGCTACTAACATCTGGGGTATTCTACATAAATCATCTATGGTGCAAGTCCCATCAAGTGAATAAAGGTGTTGAGGTCGAACTTGATGTGACATCGTCTGATTACCAGTCAATGATGTATACCGTTAACATACACGAGATAACCCACCAATAATGAAAATGGGAATCAAGGCTCAAAGTACAATCATTAATGTGTGAATAGATGTGTTGAGGTCGAACACTAAGATGAATCCATCGATTAGGGGACATTGATGTATTCCCAAAACTATCGATGGCGAGAGAACCTACAACTAATGACTGCAAGCCTCAAGGTACTCAACTGACTCTAAGTCTTAATTCTGGAATAATTGAGTTGAAGACGATGAAACAAAACTTGCTAGAGGGAGGGCATTAAGGCATCCACCATCAACCGGCACAAGGTAACAACTATGCTGAAAGATTTGGAAGAACTCGGATGAATGGACTGACTCAATAAGGATGGCTGACATGCAATAGTCAAGAGATCTAAGGAGTGGCTGACTCTAGTTTCACGACTCTAAGAGATCAATAAGTAAAGTGCTCAGGCACCAGGCTAACAATTGAGTAAGCGGGAGTCGACACAAGGCTCAAGTGGCAAGCACGATGATGCAATGCAATCATAACTTGGTAAAAATGGGGGAGTCCTTACGAGATATGGCCAGCATAAGACAAAGTAGAGTATGAGTCTTTATCGCAAAGTCATGGCGTAACTACAAAGGACACTCGATCCTAGGGAGAGACAATGGCATGGGTGCCGAAAGGCAAAAAGGTTCTAACTAGGGCACCGGTGTTTGGACAAGCCCTACTACCAAATAATGACACTTCTATAACAATGTGAAGGCTCCATGTCGGTTACAAAGTGGGGTCGCACCTAGGGTTAATGACAAATGGTTAGAGGTCAAATGCATAATGCAAGCGAAAATGACATCTAACCTATATGACGAGTGTGAAATATACCTGCCGTAGGCACGAAACGGTAAAAAATTCAACTCTCATCGGAAAAATCTGTTCAAAATGGTACTCCAAGGCATTATATTAGTCTGAAACAACTTAAAATGGTGAAAACTATAGCAAAGTGGGTTTGAAAAGCTATAAATAGTAAAAATAAATTACTATTTACCAATTCATTTTCATTTTTCTCCAAATAGTGGTTTTGGTTAGTTTTCACCTCAAAGTTCAGTTGTTGATTCCGGAAGTTGTGGGCGTCCATTTCACAAATCATCTGGAGCAGGTTAGTCATCTCATCCTCCTCTTCCATTTGGTAGCTTTTATTTCAGTTTTAGGTGGTCAATTATTTTTATTAAGCCATCCCTACTTCTCCATGGCGTTGTACGTGGGATACAACTCTATGGGTTGCAAGTAGGGACTGCTAGACGTGGTCAACACATGCGTTGACCACAGGTAGACGCCCCTGTCTACTCAACTACTCGGGAGTAAGGCCATGAAGTTGGTTTTTTAAGGGTTTAAAAGATAAAAAAAAAAAAATTGTTTTTTCCTCCAGGATGGTTATAGAGTGGAGGGAAAGAGAACATGATGTTGTGGATGAAACTACAAGCATGTGGGATTTACAAATTTTGGAGTGTTAGGGGTTGAAGGGCCCAAAACCAACTACTCCGTCGGTTGATTGATTACTAGGATGTAGATGCTCAGAACTTCAACTTGGATGGTCAAACACTCTCCTTAGAGGTGGATGACATATATTTTATTACAGGGTTGTCCCGCCGAGGGGAGGTGCCTAGTCTTCGATCTTGCAATTTATGTGGTGGGATCACCATTCCCGACTATATAGACTGGTACTATCTTCTCGCTACCCAAAAGGTGGGAAGTCAGGTACCCATTGGGGCCATTGTGAGTTTGAGCATGAATATCATAGTTCTCACCCTCGTGAGGAACACTGGTTCCATAGCTTTACATTAGGCTTCAAGGCCGGTGATGTTATATGCAACAGAGTGCATGAGGCCTATAGTATGACTAGTGCATAATGTTACCGGTGTCCATGAAGACCCAGCTAACGGAGTGCAACCGCGGGAAGGAAAAGAAATTCGGGTATGTCAATATACTATGCAACTTATTCGAGAGAGAGTTTCGGGGCTCAGTCCAAGGGTTGAAGTTCCTCCGCATAGTCTCCGTGACCTAGCCCTGACCCGGTGGGTAGAGGTACTGACGTGACAGGGAGGTGGACGATAGGCATCACCATATACATATGAGTTCTTCCACTGCTGGGATTGGCAGGTCATTTCCATTGATGACTACCCATATGCTAGGATAGACTACTAGGGAGACCGCAACATGCCGCTCCCTCCAGGGGCTGCATTCAGAGACATTGGTATGTTACTCTTTTTATGTTTTGTGTATTTAATTTTTTGTGGGGTTTTGATTATATATGGAAATGCAAAAATATTTTTGGTGTAGTATCACATATTGACATTCCACTGTTTGCTCGCAGATGCTGGTCCGCGAAGACCAGAGGGTTTCCTAAGACATCATCGATGGGGCAGGGGTGGAGAGTTAGTTGGCACTGCAGCAGAGTGCACATTAGGGACCGTACGGGTCAACCTATCCTATATGACTACCAGAGTACCCATGATTGAGGTGGAGCATCTGGTAGAGGCGATGCAACGACATGTTGTGGGAGTACCGGGCACCTGGGTGCGACTACTACGGTGCATACCCAATGCAGTTCACTACTATATTCAGACACATCCTGCCGAGGTAGATAGGCCTCCCCCTAGGCTTAGATATCTTAGAGTTCCATATTTTGTATCAATTATGTATATTTTTGAGAGCTACGGGCTCGATTTTTGTATTGTGACACCACCTTTTTAGACATAATATTTATAAAAAACTTTGATTCTAAGGTTCTACTATATGTGTATGTACAAATGTGTGAATGAATATTTATTTGTGTGCTTCTTTATTGATGTGACAAATTCCAATCTAGTACATAATTAGCATATGCATCAGATACATGATTAAAACATCTTGAAACATGAATGTATGGAATGGAAATAAAATGATGTTCCAAGAGTCTTACCTGTAAGAACCTCCGTAGTAATCTAGGATCCCTCACATGATACCAACCATTCAATTGAGACACAACCAATTGTGAATCCAGATGGACTTCTAAATACTAGATACCATACGAAACAACATCCCGAAGTAGCTCAACTACGGCACTATACTCAGCCACATTGTTAGATGTAGGACTGAGATAGGCACCTCCTAAAGACACGATCTGATCGTCAGGTGAATAGATAACCCACGCAGCATAAGCGAGTCACTGCGTATGATGGCTAGTACCATCCATGAATCCCAAAAACACAGGAGATTCCACTGACATCTGTCAACCAAACAAAATCCAATCAGCAGATCCAAAAAACCAAACGAAATCTAAACTATGTACAAAAGCAACTATACAATAGTATACAAAAGTATTAGCTCAAGCTAGAAGCTCAAGTGTAATACCGCTTGAGGTAGAGCCCATTTCTAGGCTCTTTCAAGGCATTCCCCTCATAATATTCCAATTTGTATGCTCCTTTTTCAAGGACACGCCTCACTATGTAAGGACCGTGCCACATGGGCTTAACCTTGCCTGCCCCCAGGGGTTCCTTAGCTTGGTCATACAAGAGGACTAAGTCACCTTCAACATACTGTTGGGGACAAACAGACCTATCATATTAAACCATGACACAACATTTGTTGGCATCTATAGCCACGGAGGCATCTCGACGCTACGTGTCAAGCTACTCAAGTTGGATCAAACGTTGCTCAACATCTGACGTATCAAGAAGGAGCTCTATGGCTAGTTTTAATGAAGGTGTTAACACCCAAAACATACCCCAAGGTTGTAGAGAGGCAGAATCAAGGTAACCACTAACCACTTTAGACTTGTGCTATTGACCCAGCAAAGTCAGAGAGGGATATCTCTTAAGAAAGGACTTGAAAATATTCAAAATAAACGCAGAGCCTTAATGCTCAAGATGTTCGTACACAGCTCATTCAGAAGGTCATATTTCTACTAGGACGGATTGTTATTAAATTGTGTGGTTGAAAGTAGTCTAGATCTCTACTGGGCAATGGAGTCAAATCAAACAAAACATGAATATCATTGACAAATTCTTTGCAAATACATTCACACAGGGGCAAGGTAGCCACCAACTTACAGTCAAAGAGATTTTAGTTGAGTGTTTAGAAGAAAGATCAAACAGTCCACCAATATAAAGCATGGAAACATGAATTCTATATTGATTTTAGCGGAAAATAATTGTGGAATACTTGGTATGATAAGAATAGAGCATAAAGACTACGATTTCTATTCAAATGCTACACTGAACCAAACATGAAAAGCATTACATAATGGATTAACAATGAAATGAAACACATATCACATGGGAAAAGAGAAGAAACAAACTACAAGACCGAGCACACATGAATCCCTGAAAAACGCTTGCTAGGCTCTGTTAAATTTATTAACATAGTTCAAAATGCACAACACAGAGAAATATCCTAATCTCCAAAATTTTCAACCCTTCTTCCTTCAATTACATAGAATTTATAGCTTCCTAGAACCTTAGGCTCGACTCATTTGGACAAAAAACAGTTATAACGTAGTGACACCTCATCAGGATGTATTCGCCACTACCACCACAAGACAAAAATGGGAAGGGTGGGCTTAACTGTCTTTTCACATTCACCAGTACTTTTTACCACATGACACTTTACTTCAAAATAAAAAGATAAAAGATAGCGAGGTAACTGCTCCAGCTGGAGCCGAAGTCATAAAAAATATTACAAATTTCTTTAAAATAAGATACTTCAGAAGTCTTTAACTTTAAATAAGATTCAATAGCTAATTTGGAGTACAAAGTGTGTACTTCATTTTCCCATATCTCTCCACATTGGTCCATTGCTCGACTATTGTAACGTCGTAGCTTGCCATTTATTTCACTCTGAATCTCATCGCAATGTGGTCTGCAAAGAAAATTTTCGGAAGTCTTTCACAAATAGAGACCAACTTGTTAAGCATCTCAAAGTCGTCTGCAATCTTTTCGATCAGAATCTTCCCTATAAGCAAAGAATTTAAATGTTGAAATTTTGTATGATCCATTCTTATATCAAACAATAATTTCTTATATTCATTTGGGGGAATCAACTCCTGATTTTCATCCCAGAAAGAGGGTAACCCCTTTTCAATCAACTTCTCAAATAGCCCCTTGAACCCTATTACTTGCACCCCCATTGCTTCGGCTCTAGCTTCTACGTTCTCGACCTGTGCATGTTTTCCTAGAACTCTTCTAGCTGTTGTCATTGTTGTAATCCTATTCTTGATATCCAAGGCCACTAGATCTTCTTATGTTAGATTATTCAGAAAAGTGATGGCATTCTGCGCGGTCTCCTTGGGCTTCCTAATCATATTTTCCTTTATCGTAGTACAACAGGTAAAAGCATCTTTAACTATTTTTTCTTTTACTCTCATATAATCCAAATAAGGTCTAAGGTTCTTAGCTTCTTTGATAATCATATCCCATGCCATATGCTTGCAGCCCTGCATAGCTGCTTTCCCAGTCACTTGATGTGCAAATGTTTTGTTAGTCTCAACTAATTCCTTATATTTACCTTGCAAGGATTTTGCTTCTTCATCCTTTTTCTTTTCTCTTCCAATCTCTGAGCCTTCTCCCTTAATTCTTTAAGTTCAACATCCTTTAAACTAATTTGGGACATAGCATGTGAAAGAATATCAGTATCGTTTCCCTCTCCACTCGGACCTGCACCAGTTTGTTGCTCGCTCAAATTAGACAACCTATTTTTCAAATCTTCAAACAGATTTTTCAAGCTTATCCTTTCTCTTTTCTAGCTAACTTCTTTTTTAGCAAATTTAGTAGCTCTTCTTTGCAATCATTGAATTCCTTGGACAAAGCCTCCTTTTCTTGCTCCAGCTTGGTTTCTTCTGGAGCTTGAATCAACTGCATTTTGGGAATCTTCATCTTTTTCTGTATTTTTTGAATCAAATTGTCTTTCTCTATTAACAATTGTTTGTTGGCTTTCCCTCCACCATCGCTTTCAGCTAAATCAAATTGTAGCTTTTTTACCTATTATTGGAAAGTTTAATTCTCTAATCTTTCTTGCTTTAGTTGGCCTTCCAATTTATTCACAAAGGCTTTCCACTTTATCACCTTTCAATGTTGCTTCAACAAACTCATCTTTTATCACTTCTCCAATTTGTCTATGAAATTGGATCTTGTCTAGTACTGGTATCTTTTTCCATTTGACCTTCACCTCAGTCATTTTCTCTTCTGTAGATATTGCCATATTTAAGGCGTTCTCTTTAAAATCCCTGCTCGTCATCAAAGAAGCTTCAGAATTTGACAAATTTATGACTGTTGGCATTGAATTAAAAATCCTTTGGGTAGAGGCTTACTTATTTTGTCCATAATGATTGTACATGTCCATCTTGGACCAGAATCTATTTGCATCCCCACCCTCTTTAACCTCTTGAAATTTATACTACTGAATCTATACTTCTGGAATTGAAGACTCCCTTTTCTCACCTCCTTCACTACCTGCTGAAATGACCAATTCATCTTGTGTCTCCAACTTAAGCATTTTGTCTTCATTTCCCTCTTCATTATCTATATTCATAACCTCCTGCAAATCTCTTTTCCTCCCAATTTCCAAAGTGTCTAGAAACTAGTCTATGTCCACTCTCAACTCTGACAAAATTAAATCCCCAACTTGTGAATTTATAATTTCTTCCTCTTCAATTTCATAATGAATTAAATTTCATCCCTTCAACAATCCCTCAGCCTCTTGGTGTTCAAAACCCTTTAGGTTACATTTCTTCTTTCTCTCGAAAATAATATGCAAGGGGTCTTATGCAATTGCAATGTCTTTCTTGAATTCCATACTCGCCAACAATTTCTCCACATCCACCAGAGCTTCTTTTCTCTTTACAATGAATGGACCTACTCTCCATGGGTACTTTACATCAGAACCCTTTTTGAATTTCAAGAATTGCTCATCTTCTAGAATTAACTTCTTCCTGATGAACTCGAGAGAGAAAACCCTCTGAGTCAATAAGGAAGGTAAAATATAGGGTTCACGCATGAAGCCATATAACCTAATCACTATAGCATCCTTAAAAAAAAACCAATCTCCTACCGCCAGCTCATTTTTTAATTTTATCATAGATTCGATCTCTGGAAAAACCCTAGGTAATTCTTCCCCAAAAATTACTTTATAGACAGCAGACAAGATATAATTCAAGTAATTAATGACATTACCTTCTAAAGCGTCTATTTTAAGTAACTGTGAAAACTGCAAATCTTCTAAATAGATAGACATAACCATCTTCAGCAATTGTGTCTGAAACCTAAAATGTCTAGTATTGGGAAATCTACTCAAGTGCAAATGAATTCTCTCTGCTAAAAAATCCTCGAACTTGAGGGATAGCACCGACTCATTTCCTATTCCTGGTGAACTAATTCTAATCGTAAACAACAAACTCAACTGTACTTCTGTTACCCACAGGTCTCTATCTAAACCTAGAAATTGAGCTACCAAAGAGAGGACCAATTGGGTATTTTCATTAAAACGGATGACATTCAAAGGGTATGGGGTTTCTGCGACTTCTAAGTCGGGCTTGAGACTGGTAGCTAAAAAATATTGGCGGTTCTCGGGAGAAATTTGACGAAATAGGGCGACGACTAACTCCTCATAAAAACTCTCAGACTCAAGCGTCTGTGACTCGGGAATTGCAAAAGAACTTCGGATGACTGCGGGATCTAGTCTACAATTAATTTTATACTTCTGGGCATTCATGATTACTCATCAAGGTTCTGAATAATTTGATGAACACCACTACACGAATTCAGGGAACAACATTACTTGGTCAAGGCAGAAGAAAATGAACGAAGACTGAAAAACCCTATGCACATCTCAACCGTGCTCAAGCAAAACCTTTAATCTTCTATTAATCTCAGGCATAGGGAGATGAACGTCTGTATCGAATACATTAGCATCCCTATCTTCTAGAACAACTTTAAACCTAGAACTTCTAGAAACTAGTTCTTCCTCCATCTTATGGTTAAAAACAGGATTAGATTTTCTAAAAATGACAGTTAAAATGCCCTACCTGTCACTAAAAAGCTCTGAGCATGACCCCTCCTGTCATCTTCTACAGGTCTAGAAGCTTCCGAGTCCGACAGGTTCGAGGAACAAATGTCAACTTCACATGCTAACTCTTATATATATAACCCTTTTCCTTTAAACTTCGGTCTTCTTTGCCACCTGTCCATCCTTTCTATTTGTTGATCTCCTACGCAATGATTTGGGCCATTAGATCTAATCCCCTTTTATTGATTTGACCGCTTCCCTAACCTGTCGTTTGATCATCTCTTGTTCTTCAATCTCAGCCTCCCATTCATTAGTACCATCTACCAACAAAGTGATGTCGCATTTCTTAAAAATGGTTTTCATTACCGCTTATCCTCCTCACGACCAACCCAGGTGCTGACACCTATTAAGCGGTATATTTATTCGCAACCACTCATATCTTCTAACCACCTCACATCTTCCCGAAGCGACAATCCCCTTGAACCATCGATCTTTCCCTGCTTTGCCTCTATGGTGGGGATCTGCAACATGCTTAACTTCTCAAAGTTTCCCACTAGTGAGGCCCATATTACTTATCTCTCCGCAGCTTCAACTCCCATCACCATTGATTTGATCTTGTTCGCAACCTGCGCCATCGATCTCAGGAGACTTATGCAGTGACTAGAGATCTCTATCCCAAACCGTCAGATTGTGAATAATGAATCCCAGCTGTTGATCGTAGCACGCCATCTCCCGCCTTAGTGGTGTCGCATGCTCCTGAGGCGGTTTTACTTACCACCCATCTTCCTTGCGATGCATTCTCCAGCTGCCACTTGTCAAGCGCTAATATCCATTGCAACCACCTCCTATGATTATTCTCCGTGTGCTTTGGCCATGAGATGATCAATGAGGGTCGTTGATCTCCCTTCCGCGCCCATCCAATGGTGCCATTCGCACAATGATTAACCTTTATGACATTTTGTTAGGAACCCATGTCTTTACTTTGTTAGTATGTTGTTGTTGGACGCATATGATTTGTAAGTCGTCCCGTAGTATTTGTTGATCAATAGTTTGTGTTATTGTTGTTGGCGCATATGCTTTGTAAGTCACCGTAGTATTGTTGATCAATAGTTTGTAACGGCCCATGGTTTCGACCCATAGTATTGGTGCCTAGAATTAGTATATAAGTGTGTGTTGAGACCTATGAAGACACTGTGAAGTTATTTGTATTGAGCTTGCTCATAGCAGGTTTCCCCCTTGAAGTGGCCTGTGATCAATATAAAAGTGATTCTGAGTTCTGTCATTTTTGCTATTTTGCATATTCGTATTAATTAATTGTTGCAGGTGCCTCACATCTGGTATCAGAGCACTTTCTTGGGCTCGCTGGGTGAAATTTCTGCCAAATTTTTTTTTTCGCATCTATTGCAGGTTCGGATTTGGGAATAATCCCTATCCGCTTAACTGTGGGAAGTACTTGGGAATAAGCCCTAAAACGCATTGTGAGGAGTACCACAGGAACCCCGAAGTAGCTGGCCCATTGAGAGGACCTGCCAGCGAAAAGGGCAACGACACCTACCTGATTGACTAGTTCCCACCCGTGAGGTAAACCAAGAGTTGTTGTTTGTGGCAAAGCGGTTATCAGTTTTACCTGAGCCGTGGAGTGAGGGGTACTGCCCCAATACGCAAGCCGTCAGACAACATTGGTGGCCGAGTGAAACCCTTGAACTGTTAGGAAGCCGCACATACCTGGGGTCCATATCTAATTTCAACTGAACTACCGTCGATCGTTGCTGCGCTGTTTTACATCCAGCCGTTCAGATCCATTTTGCAAGTCATTCTAGAGCCAGCCATTTTCAATCCATTCGGCGCCGTTTCAGATCCCTTTCAAGCCGTAGCCGCTACAGTTTGAATGAAAAAAAAAAAGAAATCTATTTTTTCTCCATATCTCCCTTGTTTTCACTCTGTTTCCCTTGAAATTTTTGGGGAACCCCTGTCACCCCATTCTGCATATTTCATTCCTGAGGACCCTATCCAAAATTCCTCTTCCCAAAGCCCGAAATCCCACATTTGTCTATTTTTAGGGTTTTCCATAACTTCCTCAGATTTCACCCAATCACCCTCAAATTTTACCACAGAGTTCATTTCTGAATTCCGCTTCTTTGTTCCCCTCTGCCAAATTTTCCCATTCTGTCACCCCACTTCTGGAATCCTCATTTTTGTTTCCCTATCTATTCAATAGTGTCCAAAACCTAGTCAAACCCCAATTACCCTTCAAATTTTTTCCCTAGTCCAGATTTTCCCTTACTGAAGTAGTTTCTATTTTTGTTTTCCTACCCAGTCAACCAAAAAAAAAAAAAAACACTCCTGGTTATGGTTGTCACCCGTTCAAGAGCAAAAACCATGGAGGAAGCACTTGCAGCCATCCAAGCCAAACTCCAGGATCTGGATGAAAAATTTCTTGGCCTCCATCTTGAACATTCAACAATGAACAACAAACGACAGTCCGAGTCTTCATCAGACAATGGGTTCTCCTCTTCCAGCAATTTTCGTGGTCCGAAGCTTGATTTTCCTCGCTTCAATGGTACTGATCCAACTAGATGGATCTATCATGCAGAATAGTATTTTAGTCTACATAATACTTTTGATGTCAACAAAGTTCCGTTGGCATCCTTTCACTTGGAACAGGAAGCTCTTCAATGGTAGCGTTGGTACATCAAGGCTCATCTAGAGCCCAAATGGCCAGACTTTTGCTAGATCCTTTTGCAACGATTTGGTCCTAGTGCTTTTGATGACTTCACAGGAGCCCTCACTAAACTTCGCCAAATTGGCACGGTGAGAGAGTATCAAACCGAATTTGAGAATCCAGCCAACCAAACCGAAGGATTGTCTGATGACTTTTACCAAAGTTGTTTTATCAGTGGTCTAAAGGATGGCATCCGCTCTGAGGTCAAAATTTTCTGTCCCAACACAATGATGGAAGCCCTAGGGTTGGCTAAGTTGGCAGAAGACAAGATTGCATCCCAACAACGCTCCAAGCCCACTTTTGTTCCCTTCCGAAATATGGGTTCTCAGCGACCACCTATACTGTAGGCTCCTCGACCGACTCCTATCAAGCGTTTGTCTGAAACAGAGACGCAAGCACGCAGAGAAAAGGGGATTTGCTATAATTGTGATGAGAAATTCACTCGGGGACATAAATGTGTTCAGCAAAAGCTCTATCTCTTGGATGTGGAGTCTTGTCCTGCCTTTGAAATTGGTGATGAAGATCCAGAAACACTGGCTGCTCCGGTCGACATTCAGGAACTGCCTATTGACCCTCCATCTCAAGATGACTAGCCAGAGATATCTCTCCATGCTTTAGCTGGAATCACCACCCCCCAAACAATGCGGGTCAGGGGTTACTTCAAGAAGCTTCCTCTTACAATACTCATTGATTCTGGTAGCACTCATAATTTCATTGACCCTCGGATCGCCAAACAAGCTGATTGTTTTATCCATCCTTGTTCCAACTTTGAAGTCATGGTTGCCAATGGGGGCACCTTACCTTGCAAAGGGAAGTGTCGAAATGTGCGTATCTCTATGGGAGATTATACCTTGTGCTCTGACATGTTTTCCTTTCCCTTAGGAGGATGTGATGTGGTTTTGGGAGCTCAATGGCTACGCACACTTGGCCCTATCTTATGGGATTTTGCTGAACTTTGGATCCAGTTTTCCCTCAATGGACAAAAACACACATTGACAGGATTACAACCAGGTTCTCTCAGCATCATCAGTTCACATCGCATGGAAAAAATCCTCAAGAATAATTCACATGGTGTCATTGCTCAGATCCATTCCATCCAGATGCAACCATCAGCGGTCTCCACTACTCCTTTGGATCTACAACAAATTCTGGATCGATACACAGGTGTCTTTGCTGAACCAGTGGGATTGCCACCTTCCAGGCCAGAAGACCATCGTATTCAGCTCCTTCCTAGCAGCATTCATCCCAACATCAGGCCCTATCGGTACCCATTTCACCAAAAAACGGAGATTGAAATGCTCGTTCGGGACTTATTGAAGCAAGGTATTATTCGCCCAAGCACTAGTTCCTTTTCTTCTCCAGTTATTCTTGTCCACCAAAAAGATGGGTCATGGAACCTCTGCATTGACTTCTGAGCACTTAATCACCTCACCATCAAGGATAAGTTTCCAATTCCTGTTGTTGATGAGCTTCATGGGGCTCACTTTTTCTCCAAGTTGGATCTTCGATCTGGATATCATCAAATTCGGGTTCATGAGGATGATATTCCTAAAACAGCTTTCCGCACACATGATGGCCATTATGAGTGTTTGGTCATTCCCTTTGGCCTCACTAATGCTCCTTCCACATTCTAGGCCTTAATGAATAAAATATTTCGACCCTATTTGCGGAAATTCATTCTGGTATTCTTTAATGATATCCTCATCTACAGTAAAACATGGGATGAACATCTCCAGCATCTGGATCTTGTCATGCAACTTTTCTCTGACCATCATCTCCATGCCAAGCAGTCTAAATGTGTTTTTGGACATAAGGAAGTTGAGTATCTCGGGCACATTATCTCAGCACAAGGGGTTCTCCTGGATCTTGCCAAAATCGATGCCATGAACAATTGGCCGCATCCTCAGACACTCAAGAGCCTTCGTGGTTTTTTGGGGTTGACTGGCTACTACCGCAAGTTTGTCAAGGATTATGGGAAGATTGCAGCTCCATTAACTGCTCTATTGAAAAAGGATGCTTTTACATGGACACCTGCTACTCAGTGTGCATTTGACAAGCTAAAACAAGCTATGTGTACTACACCTGTGCTAGCTATGCCCGATTTTTCCAAGCCCTTCACTATTGAGAGTGATGCTTGCGGCAATGGACTTGGTGTTGTTCTCCTTCAAGATGAACACCCCATTACATTCACTAGCAAAGCCCTTTCAGGTAAGAATTTAGCTGCCTCTACCTATGAGAAGGAAATGATGGCTACTTTGCATGCAGTACAGAAGTGGCGCCCATACCCCTTAGGGAATCATTTCTGCATCAAGACTGATCACCAGAGTCTGAAATATTTCTTGGACCAACGTGTCTCCTCCTCGGCACAACAGAAATGGGTTAGCAAACTCATGGGTTTTGACTATGAGATCACTTACAAGAAGGGTAAAGACAATATTGTGGCAGATGCTCTTTCCCGCACATTTGATGCCCAAGGTTCTCTTTCAGCTATTTCTATGCCTGTTCCAAATTGGTTGCAATCTGTTCAACAGGGTTATGTCAATGACTCTTCCTTATCTCAAATCATCCAACGCTTGACCAACAACCCTTCTACTGTACCACATTACTCTTGGGATGGTGCTTCTCTACGATACAAGGGTCGTCTGGTGCTTCCCCAGAGCACAGATCTTCAACAGGCTGTCTTCTATGAACTCCATGCTTCTCCATCGGCAGGGCACTCTAGGTTCCTCAAAACGTATGAACAAGCACGGTGTAACTTCTTTTGGCAGGGCATGAAAAGGACAATTCAACAGATGGTGGCCGAATGTGATACCTTCCAGTGCAATAAGGGTGAAACAACACTCCTTCCAGGATTGCTTGAACCCTTGCCCATACCTACACGGATTTGGACAGATATTTCTATGGATTTCATTAAAGGGCTCCCTGAATATGGCAGGAAGACAATGATTCTCGTTGTGGTTGATCACCTCTCCAAATATAGTCATTTTTGTGCTCTCAGCCATCCCTATATAGCCTCCTCCGTTGCTCAAATTTTTCTGGACCAGATATTTCATCTTCATGGCATCCCTTCTTCCATTGTCTTGGATCGTGATGCGACTTTCACCAGTCATTTTTGGACAGAACTATTTCGCCACACTGGCACCAAACTGAAGATGAGTTCAGGGTATCACCCACAAACAGATGGTCAGACTGAAATTGTCAATAAATGCTTGGAAACTTATCTTCGTTGCTTCACCTTAGAACAACAACATCAGTGGGAAAAGTGGCTCCCTCTCGCTGAATGGTGGTACAATACCTCTTACCACACGTCCTCTAAAATGACCCCATACGAAGCAGTCTATGGTTAGGCACCTACAGCTCTTCTTCCATACACCCCCACCAGTTCACCAGTTCAAGAAGTTGACACGGTCCTTCGAAACCGCGATCATATTCTTCGCATTTTGCGGGACAATCTTCACATGGCACGAAATCGCATGAAGCAACAAGCTGATCAGCACCGTTCGGAGCACACTTTTCAAGTCAGCAATATGGTTTTTCTTCGTCTCCAGCCGTACAAACAATCCTCCTTGAAACTCGAAGGGCGTCTTAAGCTCGCTCCAAAGTTCTATGGGCCATATCAGATTCTTCAGAAGATTGGATCTGTTTCTTATAAATTGGAACTTCCTCCTTCTTCCCGCATTCATCCAGTCTTTCATGTCTCTTGTCTGAAGAAATTTCTTGGAACCAACATCAGCGGACAAACAATTTTACTCGAACTGGATAATGAAGGATCCATCCTTTCGGAGCCAGAGGCCGTCCTCAATCGGTGCACGCGTCAGCTTCGCTCTCGCTCTATCACAGAGGTCTTAATTCAATGGCACGGCATGCAACCAGAGGATGCTACATGGGAACCACTCCTTCAGATTCAACAACAATTTCCACATCTAAAGCTTTGAGGACAAAGCTTGTTTTAAGAGGGAGGGGATGTTAGGAACCCATGTCTTTACTTTGTTAGTATGTTGTCGTTGGACGCATATTCTTTGTAAGTCATCCTGTAGTATTTGTTGATCAATAGTTTGTGTTATTTTTGTTGGCGCATATGCTTTGTAAGTCGCCGTAGTATTGTTGATCCATAGTTTGTAACGGCCCATGGTTTCGACCCATAGTATTGGCGCCTAGAATTAGTATATAAGTGTGTGTTGAGACCTATGAAGACACCGTGAAGTTATTTGTATTGAGCTTGCTCATAGGAGGTTGCCCCCTCGAAGTGGCCTGTGATCAATATAAAAGTGATTCTGAGTTCTGTCATTTATGCTATTTTGCATATTCGTATTAATTAATTGTTGCAGGTGCCTCACACATTTGGTGTCAGACTACAGCCCTTTGGCCCATTTTTTTATCAATTTAATTGCATTTTTACATTTCTTCAAGTTTATTAATTCCTTAGCACTTCTAACCAAAAAAATTTCATACCTTTAGCACCTAGTCATGAGAAATAGGGGCAACATAGGCTTTCTTCAAGGAATTTTCAAGATTACCCCTCTACTTCATCTTAGGCCATATGCTGAAAAACTAGGTGCTAAAAACTAGCTCCAACTGGGGATGCTACCCTCCCCGCGAGGTAGCGAAGAACCTCTGGCAGACTAGTGCCTGATCCATTGGGCGACTCCCACAAGAAAATCTTCCTCGTAGAAGAAAAAACATCGCCCCCTGCTCTTTTGGGACTATTTTGAACATATGGGCATGACAAAAAGCAATGGCGACCTTTCGCAGCTTGCAGGGGCTTCACTTTGGGCTTCAGCTCTTCGGTACGCTGCCAATATTTTATTTGCAACTGTAAAACACCACACAGACATATATACAAACTATGGTACAGAGGTTTTCCTGTCACCTATCAGGACAGGTAATGCTTTAAAAACCTCCCATTGACTAGTCCTCCCGTCCAAGGAGACCCATCTTGATGCTCGAGGATGAAAGAATTCACCCCTCGGTTTGTTGCAATAACATAAGGCCCCATCCACATATGGTTAAATTTTCCATGTTTATCTTCCCTAGGGGCATCCCACTTCAAGACCAAATCATTCACCTGAAACTGATCTCCTTTCACCTTCTTGTCAAAGGTGTCCTTCATCTTTTCTTGGTGCATCTGTACCTTATCGTAGGCCCTATTTATCAGCTCATTCAATTCAACTATTTGATTCACCCTCCTCTGCATGTGATTTGGCTCGTCTTCCATTACCTGCAGCAGCCTCATGACTAGTAACCCTAGGGATACCGGAAACACCACCTCAACTCCATATACCAATTGAAAGGGTGACATTCCAATGGCTCTCTTCATACTGATTCTATCAGCCCACAAAGCATTTTTTATTTTGTGTGCCAAACTCTTTTATTCTCCTCCAACAACTTCTTGATTATCCTTACCAGTATTTTGTTAGAGGACTCTGCTATCCCATTTCCCTGAGCGTAGTATGTTGTGGAATGGTTCAGGCTGATATGGTACTTGTGATAGAAGTTTATCATCTTTTTAGACTTAAATGTTGGAGGATTGTCTGTCTCTATCCTCTTGGGACAACCAAATCTGGACAGGATGTTATCTTCCAGAAAATCCATGATGACACCCTCAGTTGCATTCCTAGTGGGGATGGCTTCAATCTATTTGGAGAAATAATCAGTAGCTATCAAAATCCATCTATGCTGGCCAGAGGAGCTAGGATTTATTTCTCCAATAAAGTCTAGCCCCCATTTCTGGAAAGGTGCCTCTACTATGATTGGATCTAGGGGAAGTTAAACAACCTTCCTCTTACCTTCAAAGATCTAGCACTGGTGACAGGTAACGGTCTCCTTATACACATCAACGAACATGGTAGGCCAATAAAACCCCACCCTCAAAATCTTGTTGACTATCACTTTCTAGGAATGATGCCCACCACAATCCCCTTTGTGGAATTCCTTCTTGGTATGTTGAGCTTCATCTTCTAACAAGCAGTTCAGCAACACGCCCCCTGGGTCCTTCCAATATAAAAGTTGATTCATAATACAAAATTTGGCAGCTTTCAATTTCACTAACTTGGCTCTAGTTTTGCTCAACCCTGCAGGAGCTTGCAAATTCTACAATGTATAAATAATGTTAGGATACCAGAGGGATGCAGAGAATTATGGCCTTACCTGCATTCCTATGTCCTCTTGATTTGGATAGTCTTCTAATAAATTCAGCTGTAAAGAATCACAGTTAGCCTTAGTAATCAATTTTTCCAAATCTTGCCCCTTGATTAGCTTGGTGGGTTTTATTTCCAGGTCATACTCCAATAGAACAACAGTCCACTTGGCCCTTTTCCCTTCGGGATCTACTTGGGTTAGGATACTCTTTACAGCGTTGTCTAGGGCATGGGCAATAATGTGTGAATGGAGGATGTAGACTCTGAAATCCTTTAATGACTTTATTAGGGTGTACGCCTATTTTTCCATGATATCATACTTCAGCTCTTCGTCTCTCAGCACCCTATTGAAGAACGCAATGGGCTGCTCAGCATTCTAGGCATTCTTTTGCAACAACACTCCTGCCACCGTATACTCAGACGCATAGGAAAAAATTAGGAAATCCTTGGAAAAATATGGGCTTGCTAATATTGGGGCTTGAGTGATAACTTTATTAATACTCTTGAATGAATCCCTGGCTTCCTCAGTCCATTTTATCTGATTCTCTTTTTTTAACATGTTGGTGATATTCCTCATTATTTCTGCAAAACTTGGAATAAACCTCCTTAGGAAACCCACTTGCCCGATAAAGGACTGCACCTCTTTCTTACTTCTTGGCTCCCCAACTTTCTGAATAGAACTAACCCTTCCAGGGTCAATTCTGATACCTTCTTTAGAAATGATATGCCCCAGGAGCTTAGCCTCCTCTAATGCAAAATGAGACTTTTTTGGGTTAAGAGAAATACCATACTTTCTGCATTTAATGAAAACCTGCTCCAGGTGCTTTAAGTGTTATTCATCAGATCTGGAATATATTGTTATATCATTCATGCACACCACCACAGACTTGTCTTTCTCCTCGGCAAATTCTATGTCCATTGCATGCTGGAAGGTGGCTCCCACATTCATTAGCCCAAAAGGCATCTTTGCATACATGAAGGTGCCCCAAGGAGTGGTAAAAGCAGTTTTTTCTTGGTCTTCTGGACATACCTTGATTTGATTATATCCTAAAAAACCATTCATGGTAGAGATCCTTTCTACCCCTACTACCTTCTGTAAGATATGTTCCATTTTAGGCAAAGGGTAATTATCTTTCAGCGAAGCCCTATTAAGGTTCCTGAAATCTACGCAAATTCTGATCTCACCATTCTTCTTCCTCACAGGAACCATATTTTCTATCCATTGGGAAAACCTCAGGGTGACAATGATTTTTGCATTGAACAATCTTCTAATTTATTTTTCTATTATGGGAAGCAGTTTTGGATTTCCTTCTCAGCTTCGGCTTGAAAGGCTTCTCCCTTGGTTTGATTGGAATAGAATGTTGTATTATGGAGGTGTCATATTCCTTTAAGTCCACATAATTCTAGGCGAAAGCATTAGCATATTTCTTTATTAATTCTACATATCACTCCTTTTTCTTAACATGCAGCGTCTTGGATAGTTTCACCATTCAAGGCTCTTCTTTAGTGCCTAAATTCTGGTCTTCTACAGTGTCTCTAGCAGGTTCAAATTCGGGGTTTTTAGCCACGTCATTCTGGTCAAATAGCTTTTCCAAAGGTATCAAACCTTTAGGGATGTAGTTTCTCTTTAGCTGAATAATATCCTTTCCACCCAGCATACTCTTCCAACCTTTGCTTTCAGTCTCTTCATCCCCTGACTATTCTTTGTCTACTAAACCCTCCAAGTTTTCATTCTCTGTATCAACCTTTACATTTGCAAATTCATTAGACAGCTCTAAGAACCTTTTAATTTGTAAATCATCATCAAATACCTACCAGTATTTGTAATTGTCAAGAATAGAAGGTATGTTCACCACCTCCACTTCCTACTTTTCTTGAGAAAAGATAGGTATTTTAAAACCACCAGTAGTGGTGGACAAAGAATTAGCCACCTGATTCTCACTCCTAGGTATAATTTGGATCTTGTGTTCTGTGAAAAAATTCCCAAACATATCCCAGACTTCATTCCTGTAGGCCCTCATCCTGGGATGTTTGGTTTGGTAGCTATCATTCACCTGGTTAACCACCAACTCTGAATCTCCAAACACCTATATCATTTTTTCTCCCAGGTCTTTCAGGGCTCGTAATCCTAAGAGCAGAGCTTCATATTCGGCCACATTATTAGTGCATTCAAAAGATAACTTGTATGATAAAGCTCTGGACTCCCTGTCAGGAGGTATTATCCATACCCCTGCTTGAGCTCCATTTTTGCTCAAGGACCCATCAAAATACATTGACCATAGACCACCTTCATTTTTTACCCTTTCTGAGGCTTCATACCTTGCTACAAATTATTTATCGTCATTAACTTCAATGTATGTAGGAGGTTCAGGATCAATACACGGGCCATCATTGAAGAAAATAGAGGATCCCATGTATGTATCCACAACATATATAGGGTGATTTTCAAGTTTGTCTGCACTGCTAACCACATAAGCCATCCTTTTTTCTCTATACAATCTTCTATTGCTCCCGAAAAGAGGTATAGTGGCATGAGATACATCCATCTGCATAGTTCCTCTCAATTTCGAAGCCCAGGACCTTGACAACAACATCCCAAACTTCGCAGGCACATCAACTACTACAACATCCATCAGAATACTCTCAGCAGGAAGTTGGGCAAGTGTCACTACCACATCTTTAATCAACCCCGGACATTTTACCTTCCTGGAGTCAAACGAGTAAAGGTCTTTGTATGGCCTAGTAACTTCTAATCCCAACTGATCCACCACTGATTTTGGCATTAGATTATTGGAAGCCCTAGAGTCTATTAGTGCATTATGTAATATTTTTCCATGGAGATTCAAACTTAAATAAAAAAGGGGAACCTCTTCATCATCTAAATCTTCAAGCTTGGACCCAAAAATTATGGTAGGACCTTCATCTGTCACCTCCAATAGATCATGCGGACAATCAACCTGCCCTTTTACCAACTTAGTTATCTCTTCTCTATATTCATTGTTCTTTAGAAGCTCGTTGAAGGGGATGGATATCTTTACCTTGGACAGTTCATCATTTAGATTGAATGTTGAAACGGGCTTCGCTGCCTCCATGACGTCTGGTTGCTTAACTTCTTTGGAATGCTTCCCCCTATCCTCCTGCTTTTTCTGTGTAGCAATCTCCTGCTAGTTCTCCCTTGGCTTTATGCATTATGTTGAGTATTGTGGGGCTGGGTTTTGCCAGGCTGTCCTTTGTTTATTGCCACATCCCAATTCCTTAACTTTAGCTTTGTTTGAATGTCATCTAAAGCATTTTGGTAACCCATTTGGTATTGTTCAGAATCTAGCTCAGGAATTTGGATGGTGCTTTCCTTGGTGAAGAAATCATCCTCCCTTTTGTTCAAATATACTTCATGGTCTATGATGTCAAAATGGTGAATATGATCATCTATAGGAGCTTCAGGCCCTTCTTGATCAACTAGATTTTCAGGGAAAGGAGGCCTTTTCTGTTGGTCATCAGGATTCCTCTGATTTCTTTGAGGGGGTGGCCTCCTAAAGTTAGGATTTCTTATTGGATTTTCAAGCTGCTACCTACCAGGAGGCTTGTTATCCAGGGCTAACCTATCCATCATTTTTTCCATATTCTTCATCATTGTCTCAAACTTAGCATCATTGGTAGAGGAGGAGGTGGAAGTAGAGGTATGAATTTCTATTTTCTTCTTATATGCTTCTTCTTTACCTTTCATCTTTCCTGAAGCCATCATGTTTGCTTCCACCTCTATGGCATCCTTCAACATGGTAGGTAGGGTGGGTGACTTCCTTTCTCTCAACATGCATGATAAATATCCCTCAAAGGCATCTGCATAATGGAGCTTTGCAGCACCTACTAAGGGTCTCAGATCATCTGGGATAGATTTGTATGCCTTCATAAATCTAGCAGAAAACTCATGGACGGACTCAAAACCCCCTTTCTTCAAATGGTTATACTGGGAGAGAACTACTGAGGGACTCCTTATCGTTTCCCACCTTTCTAAGAACAATGCCTTAAAGGCTGCAAAATCATGGATAGAAGCATTTGGTAGCCACCTTAACAATTTCTTAGGTTATCCAAACAAACTCTCAGCAAAGAGCCTCATCTTTGCATCATCATAATCCACTTCTTCCAAATCAGCAAAATCCTCAAATTTGTCTACATGTTGAAAATTCTTCCTCTCCATCATAGGATACGATCCTATGGGAATAGTTCTGAGAAGGGTCATGTAGGACAACTAGTAGAGCTAAAGGGGAAAATCTAGCAGCCATGGGTAATGGTGGATTTTGCACAAGGGATGGGATATTTTGGAGAATATTCTGAGCAGGGTTATTTGTAAGGTTTATGGTATCGGACTGAGGGATCTGAAAACAAGGCTTAGTCCTTTCGACTCTGGCAGTACTCTTCGATCTACACCACACGGGATCTAATAGATATGACTCAAGAGTATTGAAACCTTCTTCACCTAGGTTTATATATGATTCAGACTTTGTCTTTAGCAAAGGCCTCCCAATATCTATCTCTATATCTAAATCATGAAAAATAGATAGCTCTTCTTTAGACACTTCTCTTTCACTGTTAGAAGTACTAGCCTTATCTTTTCCAGCCCTATATCTAAGCAAAACTTTTGGGTTATCCACCCCTAAAATAATTTCAGAAAATGGGTTACCTCTAGTATGGATCTTTCTAGAGGCTAGGATTCCCTTTGAAACTTCTTCAGAAATGGACTTTGGCTTGTTGGTCTTCCTCAGTGGAGTCTCCCTTGAATACAAATCTCAACGAGCGGAATCGACAGGGAAAAAAACACAACCTTCTCAAAAATATGGAAATCTCTATTTTCCCACAGGGATTTCTCTTTCCTCTGGAACTCAAAATTCTTTGTCGTTCTCCCAGGGATGATAGAACACTCTTTCCTCGGTAGTGGCACCAATTTGTTAACACCCAAAATGTACCCCAAGGTTGTAGAGAGGCAGAATTAGGGTAACCACTAACCACTTCAGACTTGTGCTACTGACCCAACAAAGTCAGAGAGGGATCTCTCTTCAGAAAGGAATTGAAAATATTAAAAAAAAATGCAGAGCCTTAATGCTCAAGATGTTCATACACAGCTCATTCAGAAGGTCAGATTTCTGCTAGTATAGATTGTTTTTAAATTGTGTGGTTGAAAGCAGTGTGGATCTCTACTAAGAAATGGAGTCAAATCAAACAAGACATGAATATCATTGGAAAATGCTTTGCAAATAGATTCATACAGGGGAAAGGTAGCCACCAGCTTAGAGTCAAAGAGATTTTAGTTGGGTGATTTAGAAGAAAGATGAAATAGTGCACCAATATAAAGCATGGAAACATGAATTCTATATTGATTTTAGCGGAAAATAATTGTGGAATACTTGGTATGATAAGAATAGAGCATAAAGACTATGAATTCTATACAAATGCTACACTGAACCAAGCATGAAAAGAATTACATAATGGATTAAAAATGAAAGGAAACACATATCACATGGGAAAAGAGAAGAAATAGACTGCAAGATCGATCACCCATGAATCCCTAAAAAACGCCTTCTAGGCTCTGTCAACTTTATTAACACAGTTCAAAATGCACAACACAGAGCATTATGCTACGCTCCAAAATTTTCAACCCTTCTTCATTCAATTACATATAATTTATAGCTTCCTAGAGCCTTAGGATCGACTCATTTGGACCAGAAAACAGTTATAACGTAGTGACACCACATCAGGACGTATTCGCCACTACCACCACAAGACAAAAATGCGCAGGGCGGGCTTAACTGTCTTTTCACATTCACTAGTACTTTTTACCACATGACACTTTACCTCAAAATAAAAAGATAAAAGATAGCAAGGTAACCATTCCAGCTGGAGCCGAAGTCATAAAAAATATTACAAATTTCTTTAAAATAAAATACTTCAGAAGTCTTTAACTTGAAATAAGATTCAACAACTAATTTGGAGTATGAAGTGTGTACTTCATTTTCCCATAACTCTCCATGTTGGTCCATTTCTCAGCTGTTGGAAGGTCATAGCTCTCCATTTCTTTCACTCTGACTCTCATCTCAATGTGGTTTGCAAAGGAAATTTTCAGAAGTCTTTCACAAATAGAGACCAACTTGTTAAGCATCTCGAAGTCTTCTGCAATCTTTTCCATCAGAATCTTCCCTGTAAGCAAATAATTTAAATGCTGAAATTTCGTATGATCCATTCTTATATCAAACAATAAATTATTATATTCATTTGGGGGAATCAACTCCTGATTTTCATCCCAGAAAGAGGGAAACCCCTTTTTGATCAACTTCTCAAATAGCTCCTTGAACCCTTTTACTTGCACCCCCATTGCTTCGGCTCTAGCTTCTACGTTCTTGACCTATGCATGTTTTCCCAGAACTATTCTAGCAATTGTCATTGTTGTAATCTTGTTCCTGATATTCAAGTCCAGTAGATCTTCTTTCGTTAGATTATTTAGAAAACTGATGGCATTCTGCGTGGTCTCCTTGGGCTTCCTAATCATATTTTCCTTTATCGCAGTACAACTGGTAAAAGAATCTTTAACTATTTTTTCTTTTACTCTCATATAATCCAAATAAGGTCTAAGGTTCTCAGCTTCTTTGACAATCAAGTCCCATACCATATGCTTGCATCCTTGCATAGTTGCTTTCCCAGTCACTTGATGTGCAAACTTTTTGTTAGTCTCAACTAATTCCTTATATTTACCTTGCAAGGATTTTGTTTCTTCATCCTTTTTCTTTCCTTCCTCTTCCAATATCTGAGCCTTTTCCCTTAATTCTTTATGTTTAACATCCTTTAAACTGATTTGGGACATAGCATGTGAAAGACTATCAGTATCATTTCCCTCTCCACTCGGGCCTGCACCAGATTGCTTCCTGCACAAAATAGACAACCTATTTTTCAAATCTTCAATCTGATTTTTCAAGCTTATCCTTTCTCTTTCCGCTTTGCAATCATTGACTTCCTTGGACAAAGCCTCCTTTTATTGCTCCAGCTTGGTTTCTTCTGGAGCTTGAATCAACTTCGTATTGGGAATCTTCATATTTTTCTATAGATTTTTGTTGGCGGGAAATACTAACCTATAGTGAGGAAATAGACACTATCAACTTAAGGGGGTGACAGGTAAACATACTAATTGTATTATAGAAATGTTTATAAAGGTAAATGGATCAGAGACCTTGAGGACATACCTTATGAATGAATTTTGATCCTAGCTTTTATCCAACCTTGCGCTCGATCCTCCACTTGATCTCCCATCTGATAAACCTGCAACACAAAGACCTTTCTCAGCGTATCTTGGCCAATATAATAATGATGGAATTGAAAAGTAATTCAAACATCAAACATTAACCAACATTAATTCAAATCAATACATAATCCAATAAGCACTTGATTTGGGATGAGAAAGATGTTTCAACCTTTTATTGTCAAAAACATATGAATGATACAAAGTATACTTGACTTTGCAGCATGCTTGTGCAACCTGATCCTAGGCTCCTGCTCCTCTCTGAATTTAGAGTTTCTCCAGCATAACCACCCTTAATACAAGATTCCCATAAGAAGAGTCTCTCAATGGCTCTCTTGTCTCTATGTCTAACCCCTCTCTTCAATCCTCCTTGTATTTATAGGACAAGATAGGCAGTTCAGGTCAAGAGGTGGTTGAAGGAGAAGTTGGGGAAGTTGAGAAACCAATTGCAACTAATCTCCATTCGTCAAATTAATATTTTTTTGATCATATTTTAATATGTGTGCTACTATTTCACAGTGGAGTAGCGTATAGTGTGTGACTACAATGTTTAACGACTAGCATTTGCCACTTTTTGAATGTTGTGCACTAGTTTACTGAAGTGGAGTAGCTCCCAAGAGGAGGTGTGCGCTACTATTGCCTTGTGGAGTAGCGCATATGCACTGGTTTGCTCAAATAGAGTAGCACCTATGCCAAAATATGATGTTTCTTAGGGTTTTGTCAACTTGCAGGAAGGTGAATCAGGTCAAAGTCTCATCTGAGGTCATCATGCTCTTTAATCCCAGTTGTCCTTTTGTGTGATCGACAGCTCAAGGTGATCATGGACGGAGAAGTGCATATTTGACCTATAACAAATGCCCCCTAATGTTTGAGGTCAGAGGGAAACTATGGCCGAAATACATTATAATACAAAGCCAGAGGAGGAGGAAGAAACCATAGAACCAAGTCACAAGAACACCTAAAACAAAGATCAAGGTCAGTGAGCAATTACAATCTTGACATCATATACATGTGCAGTGTGATACAATCATGATCTTCAATACATAACGAGGATATGTATATATAGCATGGCCACTTGAAATACAAGCATGGATCCATGTCAAATTGAGAGATCATAGTCATAACAACAAACTGGATCTATGTCTCATGGAGAGCCGAATATAAGTGAGTCTCAGTCTTGCGCAACTTGGGTGATAACATAATGAGGTAATGTCATCAATGTCCCAAGGTCTTCATCCAAAACAACCCAAAGTACAAACCCTAACCATTTGAATAGATGAGCTGATAGTCGAACATGGGGGGCATCGTTTGATTACCGGTCCTTGATGTATACCATTAACAAACGCGAGGTCTTCCACCGATAATGATGATGGGGCCCAAGGTACCTAGTACGATCCAACAAGTGTGAATAAGTGGATTGAAGTCGAACACTTGAGGATCTTGTTGAATAAGAGACATTGATGTATTCTCATAATTCAACAGCGAGGAAAATTGCCACTGGTGACTGCAATCTCCAAGGTATTAACCGAAACTCTAAACTTCATTCCCAGAGCAAAATGAGTTGATGTCAATGGAAGAAGTCCATTGGAGGGGAGGCTTTAAGGAATCCTCCATCATCCAACATGAGGGACACTCAACTGGTATGAGCTGATATGGAGTAATATATGTAACAAGACTGACACTAGGATGGCCGACACATGAGGTCAAGGTAAATTGCAGAATGGCCGACACGGGGTATATCCTTTAACAATGAGCACGACACAAAGTGACTTAGGTAGTTTTCAACATAATGGGGGAAATGATATAAGCTTGTAATGTAGGAGACATTAGGAGACCCTCCATATGATTGGAAGAATAACCAACCGGGGGAGTAAACAACTCGGAGATCAGGTTCACACTAAGGTCAAAAACTAAACCCAACCGACATGATAGACTCAAGTAGGTGTTGTGTTCAAGGATAGAATTGACTGAACTTCCTTTGACACTAAAGATATGATACATCTTTCTCATCCCTTATTCTTTTTAGATAAAAGAATACCTTTCTTGTTGTTTTAATGAGTCCAAGAAAGAATGAAAACTCAATAGATCAAACCATGTAAAAAGTTTAACGATCCCATGGGAGGAAGACTCAGGACCTTCTTCATTGTTTATAGAGTTTGAAGAAGAGATAGAAGATTACTTTATATTATTGATCTTTGGATTTTAATATCGAGCCGAGATCTGTTCCTGCTCGCCAGTGTTTTCAATTTTTAAGGAGTCTGAAAAAACTTAAACAATAGATCCATACACCTACTCGTGGATTTTAATATCGAGCCCAAGTAGGTTAATGCTCGCCGGTGTTTTCCTGTTTATAGAGTCTGAAAAACATAAACAATCCTCTTTACACCTATCCATGGATTTTATATCGAGCCCTGATTGGTCTATGCTTGGCTGTGTTTTCTTGTTTATAGAGTCTGAAAAAATTAAACAATCCTCTTTACACCTATCCGTGGATTTTATATCGAGCCCGGATTGGTCTGTGCTCGGCGTTGTTTTCTTGTTTATAGAGTTGAAAAATTTAAACAGTCCTCTATTTACCCTCTCGTTGATTTCACATCAATCCCAAGTAGGTGAATGCTCGCTTGGTGTTTTCATATTTAGAGAGCTTTAAAACCCTAAAGAAAGGCTCCAAAAGGTCCTTTTTCGTAAAGTTAGTCTTCTTCCCCGAAAAAGTGTAAAATAATGGAAGAAAAACTCTTCTAGCGCATACAGAAGTATACCTAGAGTATACCTTTTCCATAATTTATCCACCACGGCCCAGAAAAGGGGTAATTCTATACCTGAGTGGATGAGCCTTCAATTACTTTAACGAGCTTGAAGAGGTCAAGTTTGCTCGGCAATCTTGTTTAGGTTTAAATAGTCCAAACAAGAGCTTAAAATGACTTGAAAGACAACTTCTAGGATCATGACTCATAATCTGCCAAAACTAGGTTTTCAACAAAAATTATTAGTGATCGCGACAAAAAATCTTAAATGATAAGTAATTCTAACTATGAGCTAGTTAAAAAGGTCTACCATCAAGAAATTTAGTCTTAAAGGATTGATCCTACAAAATTTTAGTGAAAGAATGAGAACCATTAGGCAAAATTATCTTTATACCATGTGTGACTATTAATTGATTAAATAGAACAATTTGGTAGAATTTGAAACTATAGACATTTTACCAAAGTGGGTAAAGATTAAAATCAAATTCATATATGTAATTTCAAAATTAAAAACTCAAATTTCATTTTGGTTTTGTAGGGCAAACAATTTGGGAGCAAACCTTGGATTTCAATCCTCCGTGGTGATCAACTCAAGCGACCAATCAACATTTTGCCTCCACCAAGTAAGTTTAAGTCATCCCAACTTGCATTTTCACTGGTTTTTTGTCAATTTTTTAGCTTAAAATCACTTTTGAGGCCATGCTCACATTGTTAGAAGCGCGTGTGCTACTCTGTAGTAGGAAAAGTAGCACATACTAGAGGTTTGCACTACTCTGGCTCTACACAATAGCACCCATGCGTGACTATGTAGCATATACAATAGTGCACACATCCGAACATGAAGAAAAAAGTGTCGAGAAGCTAAAATTTGACATTTTTGTGGCAGGACAGTTCTTGTTTGGAGGGAGAGAGAACATGAGGATATCGATAGGGTGGCAATGCAAGACCCAGCCACTCTCCATGCCCTCTGAAGATGTGGTTTGTTAAATTTTTACCGAACCATGAACATGAGGGAACTCAATAGATTGCTTCGAAGACTCGTTCAATACTGGGATGTAGATACTAATGCATTTGTTATCCGAGGACAAACCTTGGACTTTACTGTCGACAATATCTACTTTATTACTGGACTCTCTAGGAGGGGAGATGCAGTGAATTTAAAGGGATCTTCTCGCAATGTGGGTGCAACATCGGTGCAAGAATATTTAAATGCATACTGTGTGGCTGGAGCTGAGAAATCAGGAAGTCAAATTCTTGTTTCTACCATTGAAAGCCTCCCTCTAAAGGTTATTGTGAGTATGATAAACCGGATGGCAGGGAGTGCCACACAACACCTAGATTCGAGGCATTCCATGCATATTGGTGTTAGATGCTTGTAGGGACATGTGTACGATCGGTGCACTAGTTTATTGGCAAATATGAAGCTTCAACTCACGGGTTGCAAATCTGGAAGTATGAATAACTTTGGATAAGGTAGCATTCTATGTACCTTCTTTTTCGAGAGGGTACCTTGTTGTGAGAAAAATGCACCTATAGTTCAGGCGAGAAACTACCAACCTACGATGATAAAGATAGACTTACAAGCATTCTGCAAGTACAACAAATAAGTGAAGAGATTAGGGTTTAGAGATGTAGGCACCTCATTCAGAAGATTGATCCTAGCTTTGCCTTCCTTGCTCTTCAATGCCATCTAATATCGCAATGCCCACACTTGCAAAACAACTTGATACCTTTCTCAAATACATTTGACTACACATATAAGACTGATATCCATGACATAATGAGACATCAAACTATAATCAAACAGTAATCAAATCTAAGACACACATGAAATAGGTCATATTTAAAAAGAGAAGAACGTCTGATCTGTATTAATGAATGAAGTAAGTACATAAAGTTATACCTTCCTTCAATCTTGGCACTTCATGAAACCTAGATTCAAGGTCTCCTGCGTCTGTTCTCCAAGGATCCCAACCTCTAATCAGATGTGCTAGGGTTTATCAAAAACTGAGGCACAAGAGAGGGGGATGAGGGTCTCCATTCCTCCAGCATAAAATTGTTATAGGCTTGGTCCTCTCACATGGCCCTTCTACCCTCCTTATATAGTCAGTGAAGGAGAGGAAAAGAAGTTATAACCGAGTAGGAGGTTGCCCAACCAACTTAACTTACCGAAATTTTGAGGTTTTGACTAGTACAAGAATGCACTCTACTCTGCAGTAGACAAAATAGCGCACATGTGGAGGTGGGCGCTACTTTAATGAAGCAGAGTAGCGCATATGCCCTATTATCATGCTTGCATACCAGCGCACATGTGGAAAAATGGCCAAAAATAGGCTTTTCTGCTCATTTTCAGGAGATGGTTTGGTCTGGAAAAATGTTCCTAAGGGTTGTAATAATCAAATGGGTCAAGAATGAGGTAATTTCAACCATTTTTAGTGTCCCAAATGACCCCTCAATCCACAAGTGTCCTGTTGTGTGACTGAACTTGATCTCAAGAAGTGTCGTCATGCGACCAAGGGATGCAAGTGTCATCAGGGACGGAGAGGTGTCATTTTAAGCTATAACAGATGTCCCATAATGTATGAGGCCAGAGGGAGTGCGGGAAACGATGGCCGAAATACATTATAAATAACAAAGAGTTGAATCATGGAGGAACTGGAGAAACTAAGAATCACAGGCTCAAATGAAGTACCTGAAAGCAAAGGCAATGTCAGACAAACTCATCCTTGGGGTAACTGTCCATGTTCAAATAGTGGAACATGACCTCCAAGAGGATACAATAATGATCCAAAAACTAATGCATATATCATGGCCACTAAAATACAAGCGTGGATCCATGATGAACATAATTGTAAACATAACCACATAAATACAAGGTGGATCTATGTCAAAACTAGAGAACATAGCCATAGAGAACAAGCTGGATGTATGTCTCATCAAGAGCCAAAAAGAGTGTGGCTCAGTCTTGCGCAACTTGACCGATAACATAAATAAGGTGATGCTATCGAGGATCCCAAGGTCTTCATCCAAAAACAACCCAAGGTACAAACCTATCCATGCGAATAAATGAGTTGAAATCGAACATGGGAGGTATTGTTTGATTACCGATCATTGATGCATACCGTTAACAAACGCAAGGGTGTCCACCACTAATGAAAATGGAACCCAAGGTACCTAGTACATTCAAGCAAGTGCAAATAAATGGTCTTGCTGTCGAACACTTGAATAATCCATCGGATAGGAGACATTGATGTATTCCCATCTATCCAATAGTGAGGGGAACTGCCACTAATGACTATAATCCCCAAGGTACTAAACGAAACTCTAAACTTCATTCCCAGAGCACAATGAGTTGAAGTCGATGGGAAGAAGTCCATTGGAAGGGAGGCCTTAAGGCATCCTCCATCATCCAACACGAGGGACACTCAACAAGTATGAGATTATTTGGAGTAGGCCTGAAAACATGATGAAACATACTGACACCAAGGAATGACCGATGCATGAGGTCAAGGCAACTGCAAAATGGCCGACACAGGTTATATCCTTGAACAATGAGCATGACACAAGAGTGACTTAGGCAGCTTTTAACACAAAGACACCATGATACAAATCTGCAATGTAGTAGACATTAATAGATTCTCCAAATGATTGGAAAACTAACCAAACGAAGGAGTAAGAACTTTGAGATCAGGTTTACCTTAAGGCCAACACTAGAACCCAACTTGTTTGATAGACTCAAAACAAGTGCTTTGTTCAAGGAGATAGTTGACTTGCTGCCATCATATTGAAAGATATTTTAATATTCTTCCCTTCCCTTTCCTTTTTCATTTTTTAACGAGCTTGACAAAGAACTAAAGCATGCTCGACGGTATTTTCATATTTAAGGAGTCTAAAAAACCTAGAAGAAAACTCCATACACCTATCCATGGATTTTATATCGAGCCCGGATTGGTCTGTGCTCGGCTGTGTTTTCTTGCTTATAGAGTTGAAAAACTTAAACAGTCCTCTATCAACCATCTCGTGGATTTCACATTGAGCCCAAGTAGGGGAATGCTCACTTGGTGTTTTCACATTTCAAGAGTCTGAAAACCCTAAAGATGACTTTAAAGGTCCTTTTTCGTAAAGTTAATCTCCTTCCCCTAAAAAGTGTAAAATAATGGAAGAAGAACTCTTCTAACGCATACTAGGGTATACCTAGAGTATACCTTTTCCGTAAAGTATCCACCAAGACCCGGAAAAGGGATAATTCTATACCTAAGTGGATGTTAGTTCACTTATTTTAACGAACCTGAAAAGATAACTATGCTCAGCAAACTTTTCCTATTTAAGGAGTCTGAAAAGGGCTTAAAAGAACTCCATAGGGATCTTTTCCGTAAAGGTTTAACAAGTCCAGAAAAGTAAACTCATGACCTCCTTACTGTTTTTAAGCTCAAAGGAGATAGGAAAATGCTCATAAATTCCTTACTGTTTTTAACGAGCTCGAAGTGAAGATGGAAGAAATTCTCATAGCCTCCTTATTGTTTTTAATGAGCTCGAAGGAAAGGTGGAAGACTGCTCATAACTTACTTACTGTTTTTAACAAGCTTGAAGTAAAAGAAGAATGCTCGTAGCCTAGTTACTGTTTTTAACGAGCTCGAAGTAAAGGTGGAAGAATGCTCGACGATAGGAGACAAGTGTCAGGGACATGCAAAACTAGCTCTAAGCGCATGGAACAAAGCTATGCCTAATGCAAGAAACATGAGAAAGATAAGGACACTCAGGGTGTGTCTCCTCTAGGTAAAAGGTGTCAAACTGCGAAGGGAAAATGATACAGGGCTTAGCGGAAATGAGATCAGAGATGGAGGCTTATACAACGAGCTAAAAGCATGGAAGCCGGCATCAGGGTCATTAGCACAAGTGGGATCATAATAGATGCATATGCAACTCAAACATAAAGATGGGAGCCTTATAATGGATGGCCAGAAATATATGAGGCTTATTGTTGGGGCCAAGGTCGCAGCTATAGTAAAAGCTGCGAATTTTGGGAAAAAGCATGAGTATGGAAGGAAAGTGCTAATTTTGGGACAAGCACTAAGTTTTGGGTAAGAAGGAGACGGTGCGCAGTACGGTGCCAGATGGATGATCTCAGCGCAGATCACGGACCGGAAATTGCGGAGCTCACGCGCACGTCATCGAAGAATGAAGGTGGCTCAGCTACCATAATAAATAAGGTGATGGAGTAGAGGGCTTAGCTACCCTCATTTAAAGGCTTAGTACAAAAGTTATGGTTGCTCGGATCAAGGAGGAGCAACGGACCAGAGCATTGAAGGCGAAGGACGATCGCCCATACCCACAATCTGCGCCGGAATTCACGGAGCCTGCAGGAAGCGGCGACGTGACTGCAAGCGGCGCCTACAGTACACCTAGCCATGTGCGTGGTTAGGGTTTTTGGGAATCACTGTTGGGAAAGGCCCACAGTTTTGTAAAGGTGTGACCGTCATGGCTACCTATATAGATGAATCATTGTAATGGGTAGAGGGTTCTTCCTCCCTTCCTTCAGTTCCTTCCTTTTGGAGAGTTAGAGAGTTAGATGCTAGACTGTTAGAGAGCCAGTCTAAAGGGATAGATCATGTGTTGATTATCCTTCACTGTAATTTATACCTGGTGTGTAGAACTAGAGAGAGGAAATCGGATAGCCGAGGAGCTAATCCCTGAGTTGCCAGACAGTCTGAGTCGACGTCTGTGCCTTTGTAATCTCCATAGAGAGGAGACAAGCTTGAGAAAAGGGCTCCCAGCTGTGTGCGTGGAGTCTCCTGTAAGTTCTAAGGCTGCAGCTGTGTGCGCAGCATATTGTATAACTCTATCATTTTCTGGTTAATATAAAACTCCTGAGGACGTGGTTTTCCTCGAGGAGATGAGCTTCACTTATGTCTTCTTGTTATAATGTTTGTGTGAATGATAACTATTTCGAGTTCATTATTTGTGTATGCAAGACTTCTGTCTTATCTTTGTGACTGTTTGAGCGAGTTGGAAAGATCCCTTGATAACTATAAGTGTCTTAAGTACTAAAGAGGTAGTAACGCACAGTCGCTGCGGCGAGAGCAGACTGCGTTACTGCGCTAGATGCGAAGGGCCAGAAAGTGTTCCGCGCGTCGACCCAAGAAATAGTTGCCTGCTGCGTTGGAAAGGAGAAACTGCGCAGTAGACTTGCCAAGGAAGGGACCCGCGCAGCTGCGCCGAGCGGCCTGCGGGAAGGTCCGACCGCCGATTTCGCAGGAACCATTCAAGGAAAAGCTATCTCCGCGTCACCCCGGTTAAGGAAACCTGATTCCTTAACCCCCCCATAGCCACTTCGGGTGAGACCTCGAGCTGCCGCGCAGCTCGTTGCCGAGAGGGCCAGTGCGCCAAGGGGTTTTGTTGCTGCGCTTCATTAAAACCTGGGTCTGCCCAAGAAAGCAGCCAACAAATGGTTCCGTTGCCGCGCGAATGAGACTTGTTATTTTGGCGACGCGCGAGATAGAACAGTGCAACAAATGGTTCCGTTGCCGCGCGAATGAGACTTGTTATTTTGGCGACGCGCGAGATAGAACAGTGCAACAAATGGTTCCGTTGCCTCATGACTTTTTGATCACGTCACTTCCGTTGCTCTGAACCTTGTTGCTCAGCCAACAAATGGTTCCGTTGCCTAGTGACCAACAAATGGTTCCAAATGTGTTACTGGAATCCTACAACTAAGGAAATTGGAGATTGGTTTGATTTAAAGGCTAAAGAGTTTGCTGAACAAGAAAATAGAAGCCCTACGCTTCAAACAGAAGATTGGTTACAGAAGTATATTTATGCTGACCTTTACGAAATTTTCTTTGTTACGTTTGCATTGGAGTTACACGCTTGGATAGCCAAGTTAGCAGATTCTAGATCTACGCTGCATGTTGATCGACCCGTCACGTGGACGCCTGAGCTAGCCAGTATTGTGAAGCGGATAGACAATCCTGTGTCCCGCGCAGTAGACTTTTGGTTGAATAGTCTACTGGAAGGTTTTATTACCGAATTTGCAGTCGATACAAGAAAGAGTTTCAGTGAAGCTGAGAGGAGTTTCTTCCAAGTACACAGAGGTAAGTTCTTAAATTCTCTGAACTTATGGATTAAAATGCTTCTGTATGAAAAAGGAAAGCTATGTATTGCTTCTGATGAATAGCATAGTCAAGTAATGTCCGTAGATTCTGATAGTGACCCTGAAGTTATTGGTTGCACTCGTAGTGGAAAACGATATAAAGTAGGCCTTGACCAATATCCTTTTGAGTCTAGCCCAGACAATCGCCAAGTCCCTAGAGCAAGCCATATAGAAAGACAGGGGAGTGCTCATATCCCGTATTACCCCTTTACACCGCAAAAACCAGACGGAGCTCAGTATAATCCTACAGTAACACCTTCGAGTAGCCCACACGCTACTTCTAGTACCTCTGTACCACCTTTGTTTAACCATCCCGGAGGCACTGCTACAGGACCTCCACCTCAAACCCGTGCAAGAAGGATGGGTGATGACATGAAACTACCAACTTTTAGAGGAACAGGGATAGAGGACCCTGAGCAGCACTGGTTCTTATGTGAAGCCATTTGGACAATTAAGCAAATTAATGATGATGCTGTTAAACTGGTTCAGTTAGCAACCACACTAAGAGAAAGAGCCTTGACTTGGTTCATGAAATACTCAGCAGCACAGAATAGGACGCTTGCTGAGGTAAGAAATGCCATGATTAGAGAATTCAAGAAACCTAAGTCAGAATCACAGTGTATAACAGAGCTCAAAGACATCAAACAGTTACCTACAGAATCAGTATGGGATTTTGACCAGAAGTTCAAAGCTTTGATAGATCAAGTAAGCTTCGAGTTTGCACCACAGCAACATAAAGAATGGTTCATTGCTGCGCTGCTCCCACACATTAGACTTCCTCTTATGCAACAGAATCTCAATACTCAGGAACAAGCTCTAGAAATGGCTATGAAACTAGAAGCTTCGCCAATTGCAGGAACAAGCAACGATGTTGCGCATTTACAGAACCAATTAGCAAACTTAACCTTGCAAGTGCATGATATTAAGAAAGGCAAGGAGATTAAGGAAGAAATTTGGTGTACAAAATGTAAAGCCCAAGGTCATTCAAAGGACCATTGTCCTGTTTTCATAGACTACATTGCAACTGGAGCACCTAATCCTTTACCACAGGCACAAGGGCCTTGGTGTGAAATCTGCAGAACTAGAGGTCATAGACCACAAGAATGCCACTTACTTCAGAAATATGTACAAACTCCAAAGAATCTATATTGTAATTTCTGTAAATCAGTAGGTCATGATGAGAACAATTGTAGAGCATATGATCTTATGATAGAAAGAAAGCATGATGTTTATAGGGTACAAGCAGAGACACAAGGACCCACAGCAGGTCCACCTTATGACCAATCTCGGGACGCCCGAGCAGCAAATTACAGAGGACGCGGACGCACAACAAATTTGGGTCGTGGAAGAGGACAGATCACTTGTTATAATTGCGGAGAACAAGGTCATTTTGCTAGGGATTGCCAAAATCCTACAACCCTCTGCAGATATTGTAAATCTTCTGACCATATCATCGAAGAATGCCCTCAGTTACAGGCTAAGATGCAAGCAAAGACACCACAGGTCAATCAGAATATCCAGTTGATTGGAGCCGAAAAAAGAGAACCAGACCCTACAGTTAATATAGTGACACGCAGTGGAGCTACAACTGGTGCGCAAGAGATGGGAACGGGAAAGCAAGCGACGCAATGGGTGCGCCGCGCTAACATTAAACCAGCCCCACTTAACCTACCGAAGCAAAAAGAAGCATTTAAGCAAGCTCAAGAGTATTTCTCAGATCCGAGAGCTTCGAGTTCTACCGCAATTCCGCAGAACAATAGTAGATCGCAAGTGCTAAGACAAGACAACTTGGTACAAGAACAGGCCACTACAGCTGGAAGACCTGACGACGATAAGGAGCATGCCCTAGGCAGTGTTCATGCGTTTCTGCGACAATGTTTAAAATTGTTGCGCAATGAACAAGCAACTCTAGAACTCCAACACCTGTTGGATCGGTGCCAACACTCTGCTTCGACGAACACACCACAGCGTGCTGTTCACCAGATTAGGAGTCACATTAGAACAGGAAAAGAGATGAGGCTCACAGCGCAGATTGGAGCATTTGAAATGGACGAAGTCATGTTAGATTTGGGCTCAGAAGCCAATGTTCTCACTATGCAGACATGGGAACAGATGGGAAGCCCTCAGCTTACAAGATCCCCTATCCAGCTAAGACTCGCAAATCAGCAATGAGTCTCTCCATTGGGCAGATTACCCAATGTACCTATTGATATTGAAGGAGTAAGAAGCTCTGCAGATTTTGAAGTAATCAAAATTATGGATGATAGTAGACCATACCCAGCGCTGTTAGGAATAGACTGGGCACTTGATAATTTGGCTGTCATTAACCTGAAGAAAAGACAGATGACCTTTGAGGATGACCAGATCAGGGTCATCGCACCTCTTGATCCTATTCAAGGACCAAGATATATAGAACCTATTCGCGCAGAAGAGGAAGCGCGCCACATGGAAAGCTTGTATCAGATGACCACTAACCACAGTGACTATGTCAACCCCACAGCAGACGGCCATATCAGCTGGCGATGTGATAGCTCGTGCACATCAGATTCAGATGCAGGATTGGAAAATTGGCAGAATCGTCTACATGAGGTTTCTGCAAGACGTTGCGCCATGATGACTAAATCCATTCGATGGATTGGCACAGAATTAACTGACACTCCAACTTTTGATGGTCTAACCAAAGTAACTAAATTCATACAGGAATACGAACAAAAGCTTCCAGAACCACAGCGCATCCAGGCACTGGATATAGCATTGCGCGCTACACCCGCAAGATGGTGGATTGCGCACAAGGAGAATATTCATACATGGAAAGACTGTCGCAGATTGATACTGCGCAGATTTCAGGACACCACAGCCGAAGCGCTACGCAAATATGAAGGACAGAGTGACCCCAGGTCACACATTGAAGCATGTATTCAGCAATGGTCAGATATTCCGGAAGATGAATGGGTTCACCAATTCATCCACACATTAGATACAATTCCAAGGAATTGGTATACTGAAATAGAATTGCGCAAAGGCACTCTTACTTGGGCTCTTATGATAGAAAGTTTTCAACTTACATTCAGCTTTGAGTCAGAGCATCCAAGCATTGATCAGGCTCTGAAGTGTATTAAAAAGAAGGTATTTGAACCAGGTCTAGTAACAGAATATTCCCAACCAGATTGGGCTGTTCAGATGGAACATGCCCTGGAATGTTATAACTTTACCGCCGAAGATGAGGAGGACGATCCTCGCAACCTCAATATCCCAGAATCAGAAGGGACACGCAATATTGAAGGTCTTGAGCTTGATATTCCTGCCATCGCAGAACACGTCAAGCTCAAGAAAGTTAACATTGGCACAGAAGCTGACCCAAAGTTTGCTTCTATAGGAGATTATTGGGATGATGAAACCGTTGCGCATGTTTCAGATTTATTACGTGATTACCAGGATATCTTTCCTACCAAGTTCACAGAAATGAAAGGCATCCTAGGAGACTTAGGAGTGATGCGCATACCTCTGAAACCAGACGCCAAGCCAGTAAAGCAGCGCCCATACAGGTTGAACCCGCGCTACAAAGAAAAAGTCAAAGAAGAAATTGATAAGATGCTTGCAGCAGGTATTATTGAGCCAGTAGAGGAAAGCGATTGGATTAGTCCTATGGTGGTCCAAGAAAAGAAAACGAAAGGTGAAATAAGAATTTGTGTCGACTTGCGCAAACTCAATGATGCATCAGCGCACGACCCATTTCCCACTCCTTTCACAGATGAAGTACTTGATAATGTTGGAGGACAAGAGGCTTACTCTTTCACTGATGGATTTTCGGGATATCATCAGATTAGAATCCATCCGGATGACCGCCACAAGACTACTTTTGCAACTGAATGGGGCTCATTCCAGTACACGGTAATGCCCTTTGGTCTTAAAAACGCACCTGCTATCTTCTCTAGAGTTGTTGTTGCTGTTTTTAAAGAATTTATCCACAAGTTTTTAGAAGTCTATTTTGATGACTGGACTGTATTTGGTTTACTAAAGAACCATATTGCGAATCTGCGCATGATGCTAGAAAAATGTAGACAGCATCAGATTTCCCTTAACTTGAAAAAATGTATATTCTGTGCGCCCTTTGGTATTTTGTTGGGACATATTGTATGCAGACAAGGACTCTTGATGGATCCTGCGAAGGTTGCCATCATTGCTAATTTACCTGCGCCCAACTCAGTTAAGCAATTGCGCACTACATTGGGACATACAGGATACTACAGAAAATTCATCAAAGGATATGCAAGGATCACAGCGCCTATGGAAAGATTGCTGAAGAAGGATTCGAAGTTCCAATGGACAGAGGAATGCCAACAGAGCTTGGACACACTTAAAGAAAAGATGATCACAGCGCCTATTCTAGTTTTCCCAGACTGGAGAAAACCTTTTCATGTTCATGTTGATGCTTCTTCCATAGCATTAGGAATCGTGCTTACACAGTCTGGAGAAGGAAGTATTGACCACCCAATTGCTTACTCCAGCAGAAAGTTATCTACAGCTGAGAAGAATTACACCACGACAGAAAGGGAAGGACTAGCCATGGTGTATGCCCTACAGAAATTCAGACACTACCTGTTAGGAGCTCACTTTAAAATGTATACTGATCATTCTGCTTTGAAATATTTGGTCAATAAACCAGTCTTAGGAGGCAGAATTTGCAGATGGCTACTACTCTTTCAAGAGTATGATTTTGAGGTTATTGTAAAGCCAGGCAGATTGAATGCAGGGCCTGACCATCTATCCAGAATAGAGTCAGGAGAGGAACCTACGAGTCTGGAGGACAATCTGCCTGACGCACAGTTGTTTTATATCCAAGCAGCAGACGAATATTATTCTGATATTCTTAAGTTTCTCACTACCGGACAAGCGCTGGCTGCGTTTACAATCCAGCAGAAGAAGCAACTTGTTGTTCGAGCCGCAGACTTCACTTTGATAGCAGGCCAGCTTTATAAGTTGGGCCCTGACGAAATTTTGCGCAGATGTATCTTACCACATGAAAAGAGCTCTATCATCGCAGAAGCGCATTCAGGTACCGCAGGAGGCCATTTCGCAGGAAAGCCGACTGCGCAGAAAATATTAGCCGCAGGACTTTGGTGGCCGACATTGCACAAGGATACTAAGGAATTCTGTAAATGTTGCGATGTGTGCCAGCGCACAGGAAAACCCTCAAGGAGAGATGAAATGCCACTAAGACCCCAGATCACACTGCGTGCTTTTGATAAATGGGCCATTGACTTTGTAGGACCTATTAACCCACCAGGAAAAAGAACTGGCGCAAGATATATCATTACAGCTACTAAGTACCTCACCCGATGGGCTGAGGCGAAGCCAGTTAAGAACTGCGACGCTGCTACTGCCGCGCAGTTCATTTTCGAGAACATTATCACTAGGTTTGGATGCCCAGTGATCCTCATGAGTGATCAAGGTACACATTTCCTCAATGAGACTATAGAGGCCCTTACTGAAGAATTTCAAATTAATCACCATAAGAGTACACCCTACCATCCTCAAGCTAATGGTACGGTGGAAGCATTCAATAAGATCCTTGAGAATGCCCTGACGAAGATCTGTAATCAACAAAGAGATGATTGGGACCTTAGAGTCACAGCTGTATTATGGGCTTACAGAACCACTTGCAAGAAATTAACAGGTCACACACCTTTCAGCTTGGTGTATGGACAAGAAGCAGTTATGCCCATGGAATACATTGTTCCCAGTCTCCGAATTGCGCAAATTACAGAAATGGCAGATCCTGACACTATGAATGAAAGACTTTCGCAACTGCTTTCTTTAGAAGAAGACAGACTTATGGCCGGATTTCATCAACAGGTACAGAAGGCAAGACAGAAAGCTTGGCATGACAGGCACATTAAGCATAAGCACTTTGAAGAAGGAGACTTGGTACTCCTTTATGATAGTAAATTCATCAAGTTTCCAGGCAAGTTTCGTGTGCATTGGTTAGGTCCTTTTCAGGTAATAAAAATAACAGACGGAGGCGCAGTTCAGCTTGCGAAGCTGAATGGAGAACTACTACCTACAATGATAAACGGAAGTCGGCTTAAGCTTTATTGCGACGGCCACTCTGCCCTGTCGACATAATATAGTACTCAGGAATGCAGATGCCCAGTGTAGTTGAAAGAGACATCGCATTTAGTCTACACGGAAGCTGCGACACACCCTCAGTTTCCAGCTTCCTGCGCAGTTCCTTGAAATATCCGCGCATCCTGAATAAAAATTGCTTGAACAAAGCTTAGCGGTCCGCTCTGGCGAAGTTTTGCTTTATGGACCATTGGACTATCGCTCTTGCGAAGTCCCCTTTCATAATTTGCCGCTGAAAAGAGTTTTGTTGTGGACCCCTAGAGGCACAGTTTCCTAAGTTGAAATGACCCGCCGGAAAATTTTGAATTACAGCAGTTATGTAGCCGCGTTCGAATAAATGAAGGATAAGGCCGCTATTTAATTCTACCCGTTCTGACGGATTCGGCTTAATCTCCGAAAGATTTGCATTTAACTCAGGCGCCGAAAGCATTAGCTTCTCCCGGAAGGCTGTCAGAACCCGTCCATCACACTAAATGCACCGCTACGGCAAGGAGGATAGCGTGTTGTCAACTCATCTGTAGCCGCCTATAGCTACGTAACCCCACTTGGTCGCATTTACTAACCCCGCTGGCTATAAATACCTCACACTTGTATCAATTTTGGGTTACTGTCTCGAGTTGCATAAGTTGTCTTTGAAGATCTGCATTATTGTTTTCAGAGCCGAGTGTGCAGACTATTTTCCCTTGTTTTCAGAGTCTATACCCTACGCAGTTCCGCCATTTGCTGTCCAGAGTCTTGTTATTTACATTGGTTCACAACGGAGAATTTATCGACTGAAGAAGTTATTCGTCAATTTCTACGCCGAGGCTTAGATTTCGGCATGGCCACTCCGGTGACGCCGTCGGCCTACGTACACCCTGGTGCTACTGATCCCAGAACATCTCCAGGCACAAGAGCATCTCAGCAGCAGCCAGAGGAACCTGTTCCAGAACCGCTCGCGTCTATGGTGAACTACCTTCCGCCGCGTCCAGACGATGCGCCGGATGTCCAGATTCCGAAGAATGCAAAGTATCCAATTCCGCTACCGCCACTACCGGCTAGTGTGCGGGTAGAAGGCCAACTATTGGGAAACATTCCACTGGTTAAATTCTCTGATTTTAACCTTGGAGACTATAAGACGTATCCTCAGTTTCAGTTGGACCGATATTTGGATATCGTCCATAATCCCACCAGAAACGTTGATGAGTTTATCCCGAAGGGATTTGCAGCAAATCTTGAGCGCCCTGGACTCTTGAATTTGTTGAAGCTACCGCACTTTGGGCGTAGCAATGAAGTGAACGCAGTCGTTAAAACACTGCTATCCTGCGTTCATGGAGGTTACCTTTGGCTCGGGAGGCCAATTGATCTAAATGTTGATTTGATACACCGTATCACCGGCCTATCTAAGGTTGGTAAGGATCCCAATATCCATTTTGCGGGAAAGGAGAAGGACCGAAAATTAGCTGCAAAGCTGGTCCAGAAATATAACTTGACAAGAGGAGGTCGGGCTTATGACCTCACGACCGTAGAAGATGAGGCACTTCGCTTCACAGGAAGTCTGCTTGCAGGCAGACTTCTCACCAAGTGCCGACCAAAAGAAGTTACTGGAGCTGTCGTAGAGCTCGCTATCGCAGCTGCGGAGGGAGAACAGTACAACTGGTCTCTCTTCCTGCTGAATTCTTTTTTGGCTGATTGCCTGAACGTGCAGGACAATGCAGGCCAATCATTCCATTTTTCATGGCTTTTAATTCTATGTGCTCTCGTCGGGTGGAAGGAGCCCCCGAATACTCAGTTCCGTCCACGCCGCGCAGGAGAGGTTGCCGGCATGCGCTACATCAACCTCTGGGATTCCCCTAATCCCGCGAAGCGCAAGATGAATCGCGCTGTTTTTTGTGAGTATTACTATCTCCTCCGCGATACCATACAAGATATGCCAAGGCTGAGCGCGGAGACAGCCACATTGTATGACGGGAAGTTGGCTTTTACTGCCGACATCCATCAACTCTACCTTCGGCCTTGCGACATTCCAGGTGACTGGGCGCTAGGTCTTTACAGGATGACCACAGAAGATGTCGAAGAAACCATTAAGTCGTGGTCGGACGAATGGAGAGCAGCAGCTGACATCGCACCTGCGATGCCACCCGCCGCTGCGCAAGAAAAAGATAAGGGCAAGGAAGCCCCCGAGCAAAGAAGCGATGAAGGCTCAACAGAACCAGCCACAAAGAAGCAGAAAGTGTCGCATCCCACTGAGGCCATTCCCTCGGAGGTCGACAAATATTTGAAAGAGCAATTTCGTGAGATGCGGAACATGCATGCTCACATCCGAGGTGCTCTAGACTTACAATTTGTAGAGCTAAAAGGTCTCGCAGGAAGGATTGCGCAGACCCATGCACCAGCATCTACTTCGCAGGCGCCCCAAGAAATCCCAACTGGTGAGCGAGTTGAAGAACTCACAGAAAGGCACACTGTCGTCCATATTCCGCCTACCAGCATGACCCTTCCAGATCCCCTAGCTGAACTGCAGGTAAGCACAGTTGGACCTGTAGAAATTAATTTGTCTATGATTCCTATAGAAACTTTACAGCTAGTACAGGAGAAAGTTTCTCTTGAGTTGAGAGCTAGAGAGCTCTCTACTTTCCAGGCAAACCAACGACTGCAATCGCAGGAGATAGTGCTGAAAGAAAGTCATAAGAATATCTCTGCGAAGCTTGCACTCTATGAGGCGCAAGACACCGGCATCAGAAACGCAATAGAAGAGATTGCTCAGGAACTGCCGGCTTGCGAGATTCAACCAGACCTCCCTCTGGTTGCAAAAGTTCAAATTATTGGCGAAAGGGCGAAAACCCTGGAGCAAGAAATAGCTGCTATGGCAGAAGGCCATAAAACCCAGATCGCTGAGCTAGAAGCTCGCGTTGCTGCGCATCTTACAGATGATGTGCAGGTACAATTGGAAGCATTGAGCAGAGCTTCCACACGAATGAAAGGTCGAGTACAGGAAGCCAAGAACCTGATGAACCAGGCTATGGAAGCTTGGACAGAGCTTGTGAACCTCCCTTTTAAAGTGGGACTATCAGAACAGGTGCAAGCTGCAGAACAGTCCCTCACTGTTCTGAATGAAGAAGCCAAGTCCTTAACAGGCTTGCCAAAGATGAAGAAAATGGGCGAAGTGCGCAAAATGCAGCAGCAACTGCACAAGCTCAGAACTGAAGATGAGAAGCTCACCAACAGCATTCAGCCATTCATGGATGAGTATGCTGAAATCGTTGGCCAGATTGAGACAAAAATCAAAGAGATTGCCGAGTCTCAAGAGATCATTGATACACTCACTAAAGGCGAAGCAACCGCAGAAACAGTGCAAACAGCTGATCAGTGTATTGAGGAATTGGACTCCGCTATTGCGCAATGGCAGAAAACATTCGCGGAGATTCAAGCAAACGCAGATGCGCAAATCCAACGACCACGCGCTAGTGCGAGTGGCTCGAGGGCGAGCCACAAGTGAGTGTTGGGGGCCTGTTGGGGCCAAGGTCGCAGCTATAGTAAAAGCTGCGAATTTTGGGAAAAAGCATGAGTATGGAAGGAAAGTGCTAATTTTGGGACAAGCACTAAGTTTTGGGTAAGAAGGAGACGGTGCGCAGTACGGTGCCAGATGGATGATCTCAGCGCAGATCACGGACCGGAAATTGCGGAGCTCGCGCGCACGTCATCGAAGAATGAAGGTGGCTCAGCTACCATAATAAATAAGGTGATGGAGTAGAGGGCTTAGCTACCCTCATTTAAAGGCTTAGTACAGAAGTTATGGTTGCTCGGATCAAGGAGGAGCAACGGACCAGAGCATTGAAGGCGAAGGACGATCGCCCATACCCACAATCTGCGCCGGAATTCACGGAGCCTGCAGGAAGCGGCGACGTGACTGCAAGCGGCGCCTACAGTACACCTAGCCATGTGCGTGGTTAGGGTTTTTGGGAATCACTGTTGGGAAAGGCCCACAGTTTTGTAAAGGTGTGACCGTCATGGCTACCTATATAGATGAATCATTGTAATGGGTAGAGGGTTCTTCCTCCCTTCCTTCAGTTCCTTCCTTTTGGAGAGTTAGAGAGTTAGATGCTAGACTGTTAGAGAGCCAGTCTAAAGGGATAGATCATGTGTTGATTATCCTTCACTGTAATTTCTACCTGGTGTGTAGAACTAGAGAGAGGAAATCGGATAGCCGAGGAGCTAATCCCTGAGTTGCCAGACAGTCTGAGTCGACGTCTGTGCCTTTGTAATCTCCATAGAGAGGAGACAAGCTTGAGAAAAGGGCTCCCAGCTGTGTGCGTGGAGTCTCCTGTAAGTTCTAAGGCTGCAGCTGTGTGCGCAGCATATTGTATAACTCTATCATTTTCTGGTTAATATAAAACTCCTGAGGACGTGGTTTTCCTCGAGGAGATGAGCTTCACTTATGTCTTCTTGTTATAATGTTTGTGTGAATGATAACTATTTCGAGTTCATTATTTGTGTATGCAAGACTTCTGTCTTATCTTTGTGACTGTTTGAGCGAGTTGGAAAGATCCCTTGATAACTATAAGTGTCTTAAGTACTAAAGAGGTAGTAACGCACAGTCGCTGCGGCGAGAGCAGACTGCGTTACTGCGCTAGATGCGAAGGGCCAGAAAGTGTTCCGCGCGTCGACCCAAGAAATAGTTGCCTGCTGCGTTGGAAAGGAGAAACTGCGCAGTAGACCTGCCAAGGAAGGGACCCGCGCAGCTGCGCCGAGCGGCCTGCGGGAAGGTCCGACCGCCGATTTCGCAGGAACCATTCAAGGAAAAGCTATCTCCGCGTCACCCCGGTTAAGGAAACCTGATTCCTTAACCCCCCCATAGCCACTTCGGGTGAGACCTCGAGCTGCCGCGCAGCTCGTTGCCGAGAGGGCCAGTGCGCCAAGGGGTTTTGTTGCTGCGCTTCATTAAAACCCGGGTCTGCCCAAGAAAGCAGCCAACACTTATTCTCAAAGTCATGGTAAATCTAAAAAGGATCACAAGCCTATGAGAAAAACTCAGCATGGGCACCAAAATGGCATAAGGGTGCTGACTAGGGTGACCCATGTTAGGTAGGCTCTACTGTCAGATTGGTGCACAATGCATAAAGATATGGCTAACACACCAATATTCAACAGGTTTGACCCTATGGCGAATTTGGATGGCAAAAGGTTCAAATGCAACATAACAGTGGGGAAGCCTAAATCTATATGCAAGATATTGAATGTACCTAACATGGTCGCACAAGCTGTCGAAAAGGACCAATAAGCAAGTATAAATCCAGCTAAGAATCCTGTCTCCAAGAAACATTAGTACCAAGATCATATCTAAAACACATGTAAAGAAAGACCCAATACAAATCACTGTGGTAGAAATACTTTCAACTTCACTATCATCAACAACAGGCATAAACAAGGCAGAGTTTCCAAATGAAGACTCTATGGTACCAAGGCCCAAGGACTTACAATCAACAAGATCGACTTTAGGATGAAGATCAAAGTTGAAGGACATGATGGAATTTGTACAAACAAATGCATCGTCACGGGAGTTGAAAATTCTAGAAGCAGAATCAAACTCAGCAGGAAGACCAATTTGAGGATCTATAGGAGAGCCCAAAGACTCAACAGTAGGAAGATCAGACTTTAAGGTTAAACTGGGGCTAGACATAACTGCGACTGGATCAACATCCAAATGAATGGCAGATTATACTATGGACTCCAGGAAAACTTCATCGAAAGTAAGTATATTGTCCCAGATAGAACACATATCTAAACATTCAGATGGAGGTGTCACTTGGTCAAAAGCTGGAACTAAGTCCCGAGAAGGTAAGCATGAACCCAGAGACTTCTTCTCAGTAGCAGTTGAACTCAAGGAACAATATGCCACATAAGTCCCATGTGACATAGTAGTGCCTAATGACAAGGGATCTGACTGGTCTACAGTTGGGTAATAAGGAGGATCAACGAATGCAAGTTGGTCGATAGCGACGATGCTTTCATTATGAGGAAAATACATCACACGAAAGGGCGTAGACACCACAGCATGCATAGCATAAACGTAATCACGCCCGAGGATCATATCAAAGTCCATAGGGTCCTTTAAAACCATAAAATCAACTAAGACTGTTTTTCCACCCAAAGTAACATGTAATTGACGGAGGAATCCGATCGGTTCACTAGGTCTTCTATCGAAGGTCAACGGCCAATTAGCAACTGGAATAACATTAGGGAAACCCAAATCTCTCCACTCATAAGCGGATAAGATACTAACAGAAGCACCTTCATCAACAATGCATTGATCAACCGTATGGTTCCTGATATCAACCTTTATCTAGAAAGTTGTCGAAGAAGGAAGACGAGGCTCAGCTAGACTATTGCAATCAAAGGAAATGGTCCTAGGGCTTGGTAGGGGTTCACATGGCACAGATGAAGTACCCCCTTTTTCAGGAACATCCAAACTGGTAATGCAGAAGACTTCAGGGACATGTGCATCAGTCTCCAAAGGACTGATGGGATCGGTTGAAGATTGCATCGATTTGATCACTTCACTCTCCAAAGGAAGAGTGGGCTCGACCAAAGATTGCATTGGTTCAACCACTTTATCAACCAAAGGTTGATCTAATTGTAGGGAATATATAGAAAACTCAAGAACAGAGGTTCCTTCAGACATGGACCACACTCTTCGTGCCTTTGGAATGGCAGGGCATTGGTGAGTAAGGTGATCTCCCTTACAAAGTTTACAAGGGAAATTTGGTTTCCGTCCTATAGGTTTAGACTCCTTTACAACGCCAGTACTCTCAACATGACTAGCATTGGCTGACAGCTTGCCCCCAGCATGACTTGCAGTGGCTGGTTGCTCAGAAGTAGAAGACATTTGAACTAAGGACCACACTTTTTGCACATCTGGAAGTACAAGGCACAAGTAAGTAAGGTGGTCTCCCTCAAAAAACTTGCAAGGGAACTTAAACTTCTATTTTTTGGGTTTGTTGACAATGTCAACTCCCTCAGCATGACTTGCAATGGCTGATATGGTGTCTCCAGTATGACTCATAGGAACTAGTGAATTGTCATTAATATGACTAGTAGTGACCAATGACGTGTCCTCAACATGACTGACAGTGCTTGAAGACAAACTTTCAGTGACTAAAATTTTTCTCCCAGCATGACCTTCAGAGGCTAGGTAGGTTCCCCCTGCATGATTTGTAGAGGCAGGGTGCTTGCCCCCATGTTTTGGCATCTTCATCCTATTCTTCCCCCGTTTATTCCTTTTAGACTGCTGGTTACTAGTATTGCTACTTTTGCCACATGAGGTAGAAGGAGGAGGAGAAGATGTTACTGGAAAAGAAGGCCCAAGGTTCTGATGCTCTAGATTTGAGGTGCTTACAAAAGAAGCGCCAGGAGAATGCAAGGCATTAAGAGTGGAGAACAACCAAACCGGCAGCCCTATGGTGAATCCAGGAAGATTTAGAGAAGCCATTATGGGACTGCCAATGTTTCCAATGAATAGAACAGCACAAGGATCCCCTAGAACAGGGGTACCTTGATTGGCACTCGCCAGAATGCTAGACATAGTTTCCTGCTCAAATGAACAAGAAGTTCTCTAAGGAAAATTAAGACAACTAGCACAAAGAGCACACCACTAAAAAAGGTTGTAGGTAAATCAAACCAGGAAAACAGATGCCTTCCAGAGAAGAGTCCGAGATGTTGATGGCCCAAAACAGATCAACGAAGGATGAAGAACAGTTACCTGGGGTCCACAATACAATGACTAAGGGTGCAAGCATTAGAATCACCCAACCACCCTCCCAAAGACCTACAAGGGATTTTCGCCCATGTCTAGCCTAGGTACAACAGATATAACCCTCCGCTGTCACCTGTGTATGAACCTATGGTCAGATACTAAGGATACCACCACACCGAAAACTCCTAGGCAAACAGTCTCTGGTCGAATCAGAAGGCGTGGGCAGGATAACTGAGCCTGAAACTCAAAAGAGTCCCCAAACGCGATCCAATCCTGGTATATGCTCGAAACATAAAGTAGGAGGTGTATTCCCAACAATCTAATCTCACAAGACCTACTACATAGATCCCGGGAAAGTTTTGAATGAAGTGGGTTTACCTTCGATAGTCAAACTATGATGTTTGCGTAATGTGTGATCTTGGGTGGTTTAAGGTGTTTTAAACCCAAGATCCTAACGAAGACTAGTTGGTGTATAGTGTAACCTAGAAAAGAAAATGTTACTAGTACATTTTATTAGGGTTCATTTTAAAGGTTACTTGCTTACTCAAAAAGGTCGTGGGTGTGTGAGAGTGGTTATAACAAAGATAGAATACTGAAACGAAATGCTTACCACTAAACAAATATTTTCTTTTCAATGCAAGTCTTAAAATTATGACCTAGAATGCATATGCAAATGCAATTTTTAATCTTTCGAATGCAAAAAAGGTAAAAATAAAGTCTAAATGTACAAAATTAAACTCAAAACCTAAGAATGCAGCTATTCAAACAAATAGGTATGCAAAAGAAAACTTGTTCTTTTTGATGCAAAGCACTCTAAAATCCTTTAAGACACTTGCAAGGTACTCTATTCAGAAAATAAATCAAAATTCTTTATGCTTTCCAAAGGTAAGAAACAAAACTGAAACTAACCTACTATCAAAGCAAAGCAAAGAAACTTTCAAATTTTCTTTATTGAAACAGTAAAAGCTACCAAATATGACTTTCAGATACTTAAAGATTTAAGCATGCCAACCATTGGGAAAAGAGTATGAAAACTACTTTTAGACCCAAACAAAGCAAATGACCTGCAAAGAAGTATGGTTTGGTAAAGTCAGGTTTGCACATAAACAATGCAAACAAGGTCTTGAACAACAACCAAAACACTTGAGCTTTCACTACAAAAGAAAACTAAAAGCATAAGGGAGGATAAGAAACCAATCTAAAAGAGAAATTTCACCCAAATAGGTACAAACAGGGTCAAGAAGACTCAAAAGGTTTCAAATCCAGTGGAAATGGAGCAAGCAGGTTCAGTCAGACTCAAATTAGGGTACAAAACACCAAATTGGTCCACAACCCCGCAAATTGGGTCCACGAGCCCCAAAACTTTCCAAACAAGCCCAAATTGATCAAAAGAGGTTCAAATCATGAATGTAGGATTAGTACAAGGATGGGAGACCACTTACAGTGGTTTAACTCAGACCTAGGGTCATTGAGGACCCAAAAAAATGCAGCCACAACCCCCCAAAACAAGTCAAGACTCCAAAATTCAAACCCAGAAGGTGTGTGCTACTGTGCATGAGGGATACCAGTGCCTAGGGCACTACTGTACTGTACAACAGTAGCACATAGGTGGGCAAAGTTGGAAAAATAGGGTTAAAAAATGCCACACCTAATCCAGTAAGGGTTTGCAAGGGTTGGGAAGGGTCTTAACACTACTACATTTTTGGAATTTGGGGGGGGTTTTCTTCTGCCCCCAAAAGTGACCTACGGGGGGGGTTTTGGCTTTGGGGGACAGTTTTGGAAAAAACTCCCCTAAAGGCACCGATGTTAAAAGTTTTTCCCTCTAAGGGCAGTTTTTTACAAGATTGGAACCGCCCCCAAAAGTGACTTTTAGGGGCGATTTGTGACCCCCCTCATAGAGGTCTACGAAGGCGGTTTTAAACCCCCCTCGTAGACCCCTTCATAGAGACCTATGGGGGAGGTTTTGAACCCCCTTCATAGAGACCTACGAGGGAAGTTGTGAACCCCCCTCATAAGTCCCCTCATACAAACCTACAGGGGCAGTTTGGAACCCCCCTCGTAGAGGACTATAGGGGCGGTTTCAAGCCCCCCTCATAGAGGCCTATAGTGGTGGTTATGAACCCCCCTCGTATAGTCCTATAGGGGCAGTTTGGAACCCCCTTTGTAGAGGTCTATAGGGGGCAGTTTAGAACCCATCTCGTAGAGGCTTATAGGGGCAGTTTTGAACCCCCCTCGTAGAGGCTTATAGAGGCAGTTTGAAACCCCCCTCGTAGAGGCCTATAGGGGCGGTTTGGAACCCCCCTCGTAGATTCCTATGGGGGCGGTTTAGAACCCCCCCTAAAATTCCTTATGACAAACCTTTGGGGGCGGTTACAAACCCCCCTCGTAGTGACATATGAAGGTGGTTTATAACCCCCCTCGTAGCAACATAAAAAAACGGTTTGAAACCCCCTCTATATCCATAATAAATCATAATAAAATATATTTTATTAAAAATACTAATATTGCAATATCAATAGGGAACAGAGGAATCGAACACCCAACCTCCTGCTTGTAAGGCAGGTGCTCTTCCATTGAGCTAGAACCCTTTCAGAATTGGGGAGAGAAGAATATGAACACCCAGATTGCATCATTTGTAATTCTAAGAAAAGACAATAATATCCAAAGACAACCATGCTTAAAATCCAATTTATTTTTCAAAACACATTGATAAGCACAAAAATCTACCATAATAAGCCTAGAGCTCCTTCTAAGTTTTGAAATTGTTTGAAGAGACCCTAAAGATGTCTAACCACTGTTGATGTATATGTAACTTCGGAATGTATTTCACATATATGTATATTGTATTCCTATAGAGATGGTATTATTCCTCTATAAGGAAGTGTCGTCATTTATATTGTAAGTGTCGTAACTTATACTTGATGGGTTATTAGACCACCTTATTTGGGGTCGGCCCTGTATAAGTCATGTGGGTCAAAGGGTTATTAGACCACCCGATTGGGGGTCGGCCATGTGGGTCAAAGGGTTATTAGACCACCCTATTGGGGGTCGGCCCACTCAGCATTATGTTATGTGGTTAAGTTCGAGCCTACATGAGTTAGGTAAAAAGGCAAGTCAAGTCAAGTATAAATAGAGTGCGGGAGACACTCTATTTACACACTCACTTCACACATGCACTCAAGGAGGAGTGGCGCACTTATGGAGGAGGAGGATCTGCTGCTAGGTTATGGCTATCTCTCTTGGTTGGTTGTATCATTGCTCTATCTATCTCTGAGGAAGTTATTCGGGTTTTTCACCTTTATGGTTTTCCCCAAGTAAATCTTTATGTCTCTTGTGTGCTTGCATTATTGTCTCCATGATTGATATGCTGTAGATATGCTGTACATGTTGTTCTCTCAGTTAAGATCCTAGATCATATTGAAGTAATTTCAGAAAATTTAACATGGTATCATAGCTAGCCTGAAAGAAGGCATGATATGGCATGTATGACAATTGTTGCACTTACGATGCTAGGGCTTGATATAGCAAAAACCAATCATCGTAGCACTTTCGCTATAAATCCGTTTTGGCAAATTTTTCGGATCTAAAATTGTTACAGGACGAAGCTAAGATCTCCAGGTACCTTGTGTCCAAAGGAAAACCTCTAATTCGTTGTACTTTGTGATTTATGATCTGTGCAATATAGGGTTTCTGCCTCTTCCATATCTGAGTTAAAATCAGGTGACCTTGGGAAAAAGGTCATAACTTGGGCTAGGAAGCTCCAAATGAAATTTCGTGAAAAGCGACAGGTAGTACACAGACTTTACTATCTCAGAAAACTTTTTCAGAGTCCGAAGTTGAACCAGTGACACGTGGCACTCCGTACAAGTGCGCTCTCCTGTATTATCCCATAAACAGGTCATGTTGCGACATTTGGTATAACTCTCTCTCAGAGAGTCCAACTGAGGTCAGACCTATCTGGATGGAAAGGTAACGGGCCGAGCTATCTCAGAAAACTTTTTCAGAGGCCGAAGTTAAAACAGTGACATGTGGCATGCCGTACAAGTTCGCTCTCCTGTTTTATCCCAAAACAGGTCACGTTGCGACATTTGGCATAACTCTCTCTCAGAGAATCCAATTGAGTTCAGACCTGTCAGGATGGAAAGATAACAGGTCAGGCTATCTCAGAAAACTTTTTCAGACCCTGTGGATCAAACATTTCAGAGTTACACCAGAAACAATCAGGTACATATTTCTGTCAAAACAGAATTATTTTTTGGTACCTTCATTCATGGATTCCGGAATTTAGGGCTTTGGAGAAAGTTGGAATTTTTGTAATCAGAGACCACGGCTAGATGATACTCATCAAAATAGAAATTTAGAGACCAATATCAGAATTTTTGGTTGGGCATAAGGCCGGGCTTGATTAGACCCTAGTTCGGGACTTTGATCAGAAAAGTGGAAAAATTAGGGCTTCTGTAAAAATGGGAATTTTTGAAATCTGTGACCACGGCTGGAAGCTCCTCAGAAAAATAGAAGCTTAGAGCTTTGGATCAAACATTTTGATTGGGAAGAAGAGTGGGCTTCATCAAACCCCAGTTCAGGGTCACGTCCAGTGAATCCAGAAGTTTCAAAAGCAAAATTGAGGAGTGAAACTTTGCAGTTTTCAAATTCTGAATATACCAACTTGATCAGCTCATCAAGGCACATATTTCTATCCTGTCAGAAGTTTGAAATTCAAAGTTTGAATTTTTTGGGGTTTCTCTGACAAACCCATATCCAGCTCAAGGTCCAGTTCTTGCAAATCAAGTGGATTGGGTTAATCCTAGAAGAAGATGGATTGATCACCTGCATAAGTGAAGAAGTTCCTGTCTCAGAGGGAGATGAGGCTAAGGCCTTACATTAGAAGATTACAAGCGATCTCGACAGGTATGACTCATCGAGGTATGTTTCGATATTTGTCCATGATTAAGTTTATGGTATGTTTGTCTTCATGTTATTACGGTTAGTACAATTTTGATTTTAGATTTGTCGTATCACCTTAACAAAATTATGAATGCATGATAGAAGATATTCATTGGTTAGGGTGTTGACACTTATGATTGTACTAATGCATTATGGTGTTGTATGAGGTTTATGTTGTCTACTAACATGAAAGGTACACCAAGAAAGACAAATCATGTTCTGGTCCAAGAACATATGATCATGATAACATGAGGACAAAGATTCATCCATTGTCATGAATCTCATAGAAGATCCATTTACGAGGTATGTATAACTTGGTTTTGTAATAGTTAACCTATGAGATATACAGGTTACTAGCACAAGTCATTGAAGAAGAACAAGAAGACATCATGTGAGTATGTTAGACATAAATAGCTAGCATGCTAATCCAGGTATGTTTTTCCCATATCAAGTTAGAATCCTACCTTGTGTTAGGATCTTATACTGTTGTTGATAATGATTATTCATGAAGTCATAGGTTTGAATAATCATGGTTGTATGCATATTATGTTTCTTACCTTAATTGATGATATGACTAACGAAAAGAATCATGAAGGTATAGGTTTGAATAATCACAGGTTTTATGCATAATATATCTCTTATCTTGATTGATGATTCAACTAACCTGAAGAGTCATAGGTTTGAGTAATTACAGGTTTAGACATGTTATGTTTCTTATGATTTGACTAACCTTAAGAATTCTACATAAACCTTGAATGCTAATGCTTATTATTTATGTTTGAAATGATCATGACTATACATGCTTGAGATTATTGTGTTTTAATAGTATACTAATGAATGTATGATTTTATATGAGATCACAAGGATAACACATTCATGATACTAATAAGCATGCATAGGGACCAAGGATGAATATGAGATTCAAGAACAGGTAATCCAAGAAGCAAAGATCAAAAGAGAGTATACTCCAGTGGTTTATTCAAGGATGCAGATATTCAGAGGGAGTTGACCATCTCTCTACATCCCACAACAGAAAGGTGTAGAAGAAGCTACTTCAGATTAGGACTCCAGCAGCTCCTGCAAGGAAGCGAAGACTCAGAGGGAGTCCACCCAACGAACAAACAAAGATAAGTATTTGAATTGTCATTTCTTAAATAATACTGTTCAATAATGTATATACTGATGTTCCTAGAATTAGGTTGTGTATTATGCATATTAGAATAATTGCATTGATGAACAGTATACTCCTAATATGCATGGGTAAGTGGCCTATGGCACTGTACAACATTCCATTGCTACTTATCTAGAATGAAACCTCTTTGCTGACATGTTGGGAGTTGTGCACACTCTTAACAATGTTCTGGTAGAGATTGGAAGGCATCTAGAAAGTTACGGAATATGGATAAATGTTGTATTGAAGCATTGGCTAAGATAATTGCATGACTGTATGGCATATTTCTTTATGTGTAAGAATTTGTTCTGAAAACTATGAGATGTTTTCTAATCATGCAATTTAACTTGTTGTGTAGGAAAGATCGTATGCCATCTCCTACAAAAGAAGAACTACAACATTTTGTTCCAGCAACAAAGATATCTATTGAAAAGATTGAAGATATTGAAGTTCCCAGGATTTGGGATGAAGAAATGAAATGCCATGATCCGTCGATCATGAAGAATGATGTTTGGGATGTAATCCCAAGACATGAAGGGAAGTTTGCTATGACTTTCAAATGGAACTATCAGATCAAGCATGTTGCAGATGGCAGCATAGAGAAATATAAAAGTGATGAAATAGAAAATACACCAGATGGATTCAAGACAGCTTCCTTGAATGGTGTAGTTGAAGAAGAAGTGTATGTGGAGCAGCCACTTGGTTCTGAGACACATTATAGGAAATCATATATGTGCAGAACTTGGTATGGTGAAGATAGATTGATTGTCGACACGCAGCGGAAGCTTACTACCGAGTTCGAGACGAAGAACTTGGGGATGATGCACTATTTGTTTTTGGCATGGAGGTGTGGCAGAGTGCAGAAGGAATCTTCCTTGGACAAGGGAAGTATGCAGTAGAGATCCTGAAGAGGTTCGGGATGATGGACTACAAGGCTATGGCCACACCTATGGCATCGAACCTGAAGCGCCTGTGTGACGCTTCATCTGAGCCGATTGATATCACTATGTATTGTCAGATGATTGGGTCCTTGATGTACCTGACGAAAACGAGACCAGATATTTGCTTTGCTGTGAACACATTGAGCCAGTTCCTGACGGATCCGAGGAGTGTTCACCTAGTTGCTGTAAAGCATATTCTGAGGTACCTGAAGGGTACAGTGGATTATGGGATCAAGTATGAGGCGAATCAGAAGTTTAACCTGCAGGGTTATGTTGATTCAGATTGGGCTGGCAGTGCTGCAGATAGGAAGAGCACATCTGGGTGCTGCTTCAGTATGGGATCAGGTGTGATCTCTTGGTTTAGAAGGAAGCAGTCCTGTGTAGCACTGAGTACAGCTGAGGCAGAGTATGTTGCATCCTATTCAGCTAGTTGTGAGGCAGTATGGCTACGGAAGCTACTGTCTGAGTTATTTGATCTCCTGTTGGATGCTACTGGTATCTTCTATGATAACCAGAGTTGTGTGAAGCTGTCCGAGAACCCAGTGTTTCATGACAGGTCGAAACACATAGAGATCAAATATCACTATATCAGGGATATGGTGCAGAGAGGAGCTGTGAAGCTCCTATATGTTGCGACAGACGAGCAGATTACAGATGTGCTGACGAAGCCGCTAGCCAGAGTGAAGTTCGAGTACTTCAGAGAGAGGCTTGGCGTTCTTCAGATCGAGGACACTTCGAGGAAGAAGTGATGGACACATTTGCTGAAGCCATTCCAAGCATGTTGGAAGGAGGATCCTTCACATGGCTATGGATGTAAGCGCTGGATAATGGGCATCAGGATGATGTTCTGGTTTCTGCTTGGATATGATCAGTTGGATCATTTATGTATGTACGCATCATGTTGGATGTTGGATATGATCAGTTGGATCATTTATGTATGTACGCATCATGTTGGATGCTGGATATGATCAGTTGGATCATTTATGTATGTACGCATCATGTTGGATGCTGGATATGATCAGTTGGATCATTTATGTATGTACGCATCATGTTGGATGCTGGATATGATCAGTTGGATCATTTATGTATGTACGCATCATGTTGGATGCTGGATATGATCAGTTGGATCATTTATGTATGTACGCATCATGTTGGATGCTGGATATGATCGGTTGGATCATGTGTATGTATTTTGTATGAACGCATCATGTTGGATGCTATTGGATACATTGTGTGGATCATGTATCTTTGTATGATCAGGTAGATCATGGATGCTGTTGGATACATTGTGTGGATCATGTATCTTTGTATGATCAGGTAGATCATGGATGCTGATGGATACATTGTGTGGATCATGTATCTTTGTATGATCAAGTAGATCATGTATGTTGATGGATACATTGTGTGGATCATGTATCTATGTGTGCATCAGATGGATGCATTGTATGATCAGGATGATCGTGGATGACGAGCTTCTCCAGATGACATGCAGCAGGATGTTGCAGTGATGATGATGAGTATCAGATGATACTTTGTGGTTGTGGATCAGGTTGTGCAGGAAAGCATGTAATTTGTGCCCTGGGAGATTTGCAGATGGTCTTTCGAGGTTTTGCCTATGGCATGTAATTCGGTGCCCTGGGACATCTGGAAAATGCTCTTGCGAGGTTTTGCTTGGGAGGACATGTAATTTGTGCCCTGGGAGATCTGCAGATAGTCTTTTGAGGTTTTGCCTATGGCATGTAATTCGGTGCCCTGGGATATCTGGCAGATGCTCTTGCGAGGTTTTGTCCTATGGCATGTAATTTGCTCCTGGGAGATCTGGACAGGATGAAAAAGGCCTCAGATGCTTCAGCCAGGTTTTGTGATGAGATCACATGTAATGTGCTCCTGGGAGATCCGACAGGTAGAGCTGAGTGCTCGTAACAGCCTGGGATGCTTCAGCCAGGTTTTGTGATGGGTCACATGTAATGTGCTCCTAGGAGATCCTACAGGTAGAGCTGTGTGCTCGTAATAGCCTGGAATGCTGCAGCCAGGTTTTGTGATGCATGTAATAAGTCCTGAGGATTCCACAGTATGGCCAATGATGATGAAGACCTGCAGGTGGTGGGCCTACATCTAGTATGAAAAAGGACTGGCTCTGTAGAACTTCCTATGACGAGTAGATTCAGAGATTGATTGAGATAGCAGCAGCAGTGACGATGATGATGACTCGATGATGATTATCTAGTCACGATGATCCAGAGAAGATGACTTGTGCTAGAAGAACTATGCTGAGAAATACCTTCCTAGTTAAGAGGGAGTGTTGATGTATATGTAACTTCGGAATGTATTTCACATATATGTATATTGTATTCCTATAGAGATGGTATTATTCCTCTATAAGGAAGTGTCGTCATTTATATTGTAAGTGTCGTAACTTATACTTGATGGGTTATTAGACCACCTTATTTGGGGTCGGCCCTGTATAAGTCATGTGGGTCAAAGGGTTATTAGACCACCCGATTGGGGGTCGGCCATGTGCGTCAAAGGGTTATTAGACCACCCTATTGGGGGTCGGCCCACTCAGCATTATGTTATGTGGTTAAGTTCGAGCCTACATGAGTTAGGTAAAAAGGCAAGTCAAGTCAAGTATAAATAGAGTGCGGGAGGCACTCTATTTACACACTCACTTCACACATGCACTCAAGGAGGAGTGGCGCACTTATGGAGGAGGAGGATCTGCTGCTAGGTTATGGCTATCTCTCTTGGTTGGTTGTATCATTGCTCTATCTATCTCTGAGGAAGTTATTGGGGTTTTTCACCTTTATGGTTTTCCCCAAGTAAATCTTTGTGTCTCTTGTGTGCTTGCATTATTGTCTCCATGATTGATATGTTGTAGATATGCTGTACATGTTGTTCTCTCAGTTAAGATCCTAGATCATATTGAAGTAATTTCAGAAAATTTAACAACCACAAAAATCTACATAAGTAATTTCACATAGGATCTATGTTGGTAAAGAAACTGGGATTTAAGTCCCTCGTTTATAGATAATTAACATTGATCATATACTAGATCCACAGGGTATACATCAAAATTGCTAAACACCATAACCATAAAAGCATTACAAGATTATACTAATCCAATGAAAATGAAAGGAAATGCAAGAAATCATAAAATTATTAATGAACTCAACTTCATTCAGTACTTATACTTTTTTTTTACTAGTAGTTGTATTTGACCTCTCCATACAGTGCAATATGATTCAATAAAACGTTCTGAGAAGGTAGCCATGAACTTGTTGATTCATGTCTATCAAATCCAAATGTCCTCCAAAGCTGCAGATGCCCTGAATTTTCATGGAACGAAAGTTGTCTATTTTGAAAATTTTCTAAAAGAGGGTTTCACTTAGGGACGTGCAGTACAATTTATGCACCATAGGTTAAGAATTTGAAAAATGTGGGAAGTGAGTGTGTGGAAATTGTGGTCATATTTCCCTTGCCCAAACACACATGTAGAAGGAAACGAAACTCAATTCCGTCGCTCAATTTGTTTTTTATGCCACTGGTTGAAATTTGTCTAGTTTCCTTGAATGGCCTTGGGAAGCGAGATGAAACTCGCCATAACTTGAAAAATGTGGCTTCAATGGACAAAACGCCAGTTCCATTGGATTCGTGACATCCGAGTACCACTAGGGACACCCATGTCTGGTGGATTCATGGACCAAAAGTTGTCTATTTTGATGGCTTTCTAAACGAAGGTTTTGCTAAGTGACGTGTAGTGCAATTTTTGCATGATAGGCTAAGATTTTGAAAAATGTGTGAAGTGAGTGCATGGGCATCGAAATCATCTCGCCCTTTCCCACACACACTTGCAAAATGTAATTCATTTGGGATGCCTTTTGTGGCATCAAGTGAGCCATTTTCAGCATCCATCCAATAAAATACAGTGAATCTAGTTGACCCTAATGGCATTGGATTGACCATAATGGCACCTAAATGACCCTAATGGAATCTAATTGACTGCTACAATTCTCTCTGACATTAGGAAATCTGAGCTTCAAGGTTTTAATCACAAGGTTCTGAAGTTTTCCTAAGTTGAAAAATCTTCAAAAGCTTACTTGTGGGATTCAAACGTTTTGATGGATCTATATCTAAGTTGAAAAATATTCAAAAGTTTTAATATATTTTGATGGATTTATATCTAGAAAACATGTAGGATGTTGAATTAGCTATAGAAGACATGGATTAAACCATATAACATCAAGCATCTAGTAGTTATAACTTATAACATTGTCATCAAATGATCAACCATAACAAATTTTATAAGAGCTTGGCAAAGACGGGAGGTACCAGAGGAGTTCAGTCTGTTGACAACTAGTGATAAATGACACAGTGTACCTATGGGAATTAGATATAGCTACAGCCTCATGGGGAGTATCCTGCAACATATTCCTCAGCCTAACAATTCCATTTTAATACCTTGAATAAAGAGACTTTTCACACAATGAAGAAAAACACAGTTTTAAATTTTTACTTGAGAGTTGATACCTTTCTTACAGAAGTTGTGACTTTCTCTTTCAATGACCCTCCAAAGAGTGCCCGCCAATTAGCATTCCACCCAAAGAGACTCCTCCATTCGTTGTATAAGCACTGAAAAATAAATGGGAAACATTTCAGTTATTTTCCATGTTCAACTCTAATGACAAGGTTATTCAATCAAGTTTTTGCAACTTACATGTAATCTCAAAAAGCTCATTTTAAATTCAAATTTTAAACTAAATATTTCTTGATAATTTGATAAAAGGAAAAAATTCACAAGGTCTTGTTTTCTACTAACAAATTGAGCTTAGTATTAAGAGTCTGAAAATAGTTTTGTTTCATGCAATTCTATGGTAAATAATGCTATGGTAAATGCTATGCTATTTTAATTATGTTTTCCAGCAGCTCTGCAGGCACACCTACTATTTAGCTTTGTGATCTCCTTATCCCTAACGAAGAGTGTAGGCTCATCAAAGCATATTCAGCAGGGCATAAAAAAATTACAAATTCTACAACGAAGGATGACAAGTATGATCTTTACAATATTATTTCATTGTTGCACTTGGATGCAAATTAGTGGATTTATTGTCTCAGTTCTAGCACAATTGCAATTCAAAGGAACATACATATCAATCTTGCTATGTGTTCCCTTTGGCAGGTACTAACCCATTTTCTCAAGATAAATGTGCATTTTTTACTTGCAGTGAAAAAAATCACAACGAATGGCAAAAGGAACGTGGAATGGAAGGCCCAACGTTTCTAGGAGACAAAAACTGCTAGGGTGAAAATTATCTGCCCAGGTCAGTATGAAACATATATTTGTAAACACAAGGAAATGAATATATACTAGTCAAGCACCCTTTCATCTAAAACCAGTAGATAAATCACATTCATGATCAAATACTAACTTTAAAGATTGAACATACAAGTAATATCGGACGACTACACATTAGGCTTTCAAAATGTGCCCAACATTATATTGTCAAGCTTACTTGATTGCATTTTACAATTAATTTTTATGAAGGACATTTTATGGAAATCACTAAATTTTGTTCTTGGAATGACTTGGAGCTGTATCAGCAGCTCTGGATACAGACAGTAATCCACCAGTGGAAACATACCCCGAATAAAGTTGTTCCTAAAATGGACCCGGGACTATGTAGAATGAATACGTTTTTTGTGAACCTCATAATTTTGTGAAGTATGTTGTCCTTCTGTATCAGAAACCGTCATTATAAAGTCTAATGCAAAAGCCAGAAAATGAATACCACTAACCTGTAAATAAGAATACAAATCCAATTTCGAAAAGAGCAATCAGTTGGCTAAGCATTAAATCATATCATAGTCATAACAATCTACGACTATTGGCATATATAGAAGCCTCTATACAAAGAATAAAGGTGACCAAAGTATTATATCATAATACACTTATTGTAATTGTCTATGCAAAAGGTTTGTTTCGAAAGGAAACATCAATACTTTATTATTTTTTAATAACCAGCAAATACTCACAAACATGCAACTAGCGTAAATGCCAAACAAAATATATTCATAAATTGGACATCGACTACCATACAATATATTTTTAAACAAAACCAGAAATGCAACTCAGCACTCAGCTCAAGTGCATCAAGAGATGGATGGGCAATGTTTAGGTCGTTATTGTGCTCCTGAAATACTCAGATCAATCAAAAAATAGAAACCAAAATTCAAGATGTTGATCATGATCCCCAAATCTAAAATGATGGCACATTTGATGCATTTCAAGACAGATCTTCTAAACAGTAAAATAACAACAGAACTTGGAAAGCAAAAGGAAGAAACAAGGGAGAACCTAGGAAACAATCTTGGAGGGTGTCATCTTTTGAGGGATAGTTTTCAACTATCCAACAAACCTGTGGAGAGAGGCCACTAGTTTGGACTATAGCCCTAACAAATTTGTCCCTTCCTCAGTCTTGCACACCTTAGCCTCAGTCCAACATTAATGATTTTGGTATAGTGTTTGAGGATTGAAAATGCTTGAATGGCATAGGTTGTTTTTACACTGAGTATGGAATACATGTTCTCTATGTAATGCTCAAATTGCCAATGTTAACCATCAAATTGTTAGAGTTTGGACCAGATTACATGTGTGGGAGTAGAAAAAAACCCTCTATTATACTAAAACTATGAGAGAATGATCATCCATAGGGGTAACATAGACAATAAAAAATACAACTATGAATGTGCCCTCAAACCACTCAAGAACATAAATTTGACTAAGCCAATTTATAAATAATCATGCATTAATGGACTGAGGATATTTGGGGGCTATAACTAATTGGGACTCTATTAGTTCATGAGGCCCATAATCAATCCAACCAATTAGAGAGTGTCCCAAAGAAGGGAACAAAAAAGTATATTATGGCCAAATATGCAACCAAATGGATAAAAAACAAAGTCTAAGATAGGTGAACCCATTGTTGTACTAAACATTAATTGAAACCAAAATCACATGTTTATACTATGGGAGGGACACTCAAAGGAGAACTTTGGCACTTGTGAGACAAAGAAAGGATGATTTTGATTTAAAATCGGGCCTTTACTTCCCTGTAGAATCAAGTATCAAGTTATTTATACCAAACTCCAATTAAATCTTAGAAGATATTAAATTTATTGAAATGCTACAAGTAATTGGCACTAAAATAACACCTAAAGAAGACACCAATAATGAAACATTTGGAATCAGAAAAACATCTCGATGTTACATTAATAATGGAACAAATTTCATTAATAATAATTTTCCATTGGTGACTCTTGTAGCAAATAGTGAAAGAACTATACTTTAAGAATTGAACTCATTTCTCAAATCTCTATTTAATCTTGGCCAATAAAGCAAATATAGACAGAGTGAAAACATAATATCAAAAGTGAAAAGAACCAAACATTCTTTAGAAGCTTCTTCTTTGAAAACAATTCCTGGACTAGGTAGAGCTCCATCAGGATCCCTCATAACCCTTGTTACCCCCCATTTCGTATGTCTGTCCACATGTGATTTTGATCATATTCTCCAGTCGGTGATATCCTTCATGTCTTTGTTCAAGTTGAATGGATTTCTAATGTTTGATTCCCAAAGCCATGAGGTTTGAGAAGATGGCAGAGTTTGGAAGGCAATTTGAAGGTGAAAATGGCATGATTGTCCACATTCTCATAGTCCTGGGAATATTTTAGACACCCTTAGTGTTCTACAAATCTATAAGAACAGTTCTGGGAATTCCTAACTCCTAGTCCACATAGCAGAGGTATTTCATCTCAGCAGTAACCCAACAATGGAATGATGAGAAATATCTCATTACTTGAGTATAATCCATTCCAAAATCCTGGTCATAATACATACTTCATCAATATTTCCTCTATGTTCAATTCCTATATATATATATATAGCAATCCTTCTCAAATTTCTCCAACAATTCTTGTGTTCCTATAGAATCCATATATATATATATATATATATATAGATAGATAGATAGATATATATCAATTCTACAAGAACACAGGAATTGTTAAAGAAATTTGAGAACCTAATCCTTGTATTTTTGGAATCCAATATGAATAGCAGAAGAAAAGGACACTCCTGGTTTTGATCTAAGATTATTAATGGCCTCGTTTGAGTTTCATTACAACATTAACATCCTCAGATTTTGGCCTCCCAAATCCCCCATATCATATTCAATTTTGGGTAGTATTTGAAGGTAAATCTGCACTAAACATCATGAGCCAGCATGATTAGACCTACAAAAGGCAATATAAAGTAATCTGAGCACTAATAAGGGAGATTCTCAGGATTAATAAGCCCTAATTAACAAATATGGGCATGTTGAAATGAATTCACCTATTTTACTGACCCCTCATTACATAAAAAGACCATCAAACATCCTCATATTCTAAATAGGGGTAGTCTTCGGGCCTTTTCCAACCTAGAGCAGCAATAAACAATGATGAAACCTCAATCATTTATTAATCTAGGTGCCTATATGGATTAGATCAGCAATGAAACCACTTCTTCAGGTCTGGGTTTGGTTTCAATATCAAGATGCCATAATTCTCTATTATGGTTGATTTCCAATCAATGAACAATATAATATCAGCAACATAAATCCTTGTAACAACCATGCCATGAATTCTGGGCAACTAAGAAGCATAAAAAATCCTAATTATTAGGTCTATCCTTGATTGTTTGGTAAATCTGAGTCAGATATGGGAATGAAAAATAGTCCCGCAACAACATTTTGAGTATTTAAGAACATAGGGAAAGTAGTGAATAACATTCAAGGTTCTCGAATGTTTGATTCTGAGCATTTTTGGCAACAATATACACCATAGTCAACCCTAAGACCTAATTTCATTGTGTAATCACCCTATGCTACATATTAACTTTTAACAAACACCCTATGCTACATATTTGATCCAGGTGGATATTGGTGGCCACCCACCTTTCCAACTGGCTCAAAACAGTTTTATGGCAATTTTGGTATTGTACTATTTTTAGCATTTTTTCGGGTCCTGAACTTCCGGGGCCATTTTGAGGCCTTAAACGACCTTTTTTGGAAATTTGGGGGGCCAAATGGTTTCCACCGACATTCATTTGGCCCCAGTCGAAAGTTGTAAATCTCGGATAGACCTTTCCAACGGGCTACCGAGCGCCCCAAACGGAGATTGTATGCAAAAGTTACGACCCCGGGAAGTTGATGTACTAACTTACCCAAACGGGGCCCACATGACTTTTGGCGCTTCATCTCCTAGGGTTAGGTTTTTGGATGTCTAGGGTTTTTGACATTCCTGTTTATTGTAAAAAGGCCTTGAGAGCCTCATTGTAACCATCTTCTTGCGAAATGAGAGCAGCCGTCACATCTCTTCTCAGAGATAAGCCGCCACCATTCCAGCAAGCTTGTTTTCCGCTGCATTTTACAGTTCTAGCTTATTTCCTTATTGAATAGAAAACCAGTTTTACTATATCTCTGTTATTTTGTGTTAAGCATCTAATAATAATCTGTATTCATTTCGTTCTGCTCATAAAATCCGGATCAATATTAACTTTTATCAAACACCCTATGCTACATATTTCTAGTCTTTCCAATTTCTAGGGCTAGCTTGAAGCAACCCTTTGTTCTGAGAAACAATTCTTTGATAACAAGAACCTATGTTGTGCCTACATGTAATGGTGTTCTCTTCATTTTCTTTTCTATTCAATTTGCAAACAAATTGTGTGGCATTTTAGGCTGCTAGAGAAGCATAAGAAAAATCCTTTGCTAAGGAGCCACAACATACCATGTTCATAGATTGAATTATATATATTCCCTTAAACTAGTTTCACAACTACATAATAATAATATCTGATGTATCCATGGGCCCATCATCTCGGACCCCTGCACCCTGGCACCAGGTGCAAGAGCACCTCCAAGCTACAAAAACTAACACTTTTATGATGATATAAATACTCGTTGATTGGTCACGAGGATGAAGGCTTGTGACCTTTGATTATTAGTAGTATAATTACTATGTTTTATGACTATGTAATGTGATTTATGTTCGTTATAGTGAAAGACCAGGGATATAACATATGTTATTCTCAACAACAGTTTAAAATAAATCTCTTCTTGCCAGGAATGCCAGAACCATAAACAAAAAATACTCAAATTCATCCTTTACAAAATTTTAACATTGCTACCTTCTTAAATCTACAGTGATTATAGATGCTAATTGCAACTTACATAGATACAAATATTGATGTTTTAGAAAAACAATCATATAGAGATATATTGGTGTCTATTAAAAATCAGGTTAATGCCATGTGATGTTTCAATATCCAGATTTTGCTAGACAAAAGTGCCTTAAATGAAAGATGCTTACCCGCATGCCCATTGTAAGACGTTCTGCACTATATTACGGCTTTGAAGAGTGGTCATTTGCCACACGTTCTAGTTAGGGTTTGCCTGAACAAAACATAGCAAAAGGAAAAGACATTGAAACAACATTTTTCCTATAACACCTAATATCCAATTACTCATTCATCTCTTGTAACCATTGTTCCAATCATATAATGAAGCAAAATCATTAAAATATGTCAATAGTACAAATTTTCAAGTTGTACTATACATACATTCTTATCAACACTTCTGATTGAAGTTTTGAACAATCAAAGCAGCCACTAACTGCTATTAAGGAAACATAGATCATCATATGCAATGAACATAAACCGATCGATGTAACCAGTAATGATGCATATATAAAGAGGAGAGTATCAACTATCAAGCACCAGTCGATACAGGATTCTGGAGGTAACCAACACAAAAGCATGCAAAAATAGATAGTTTACACATCATTTCATTTGTTTGAATTATAATCCAGAAGCAAAATGGAGCCACTTGCAAGAGAAGGCCATTTCGAAATGAGAATGCAATTTTGATAATAATACATCAGTTAAATCCTCCAACTTTATAAAGGCTAAGTCTATAAGTTTGGATGGTGCAATTGACACATAGAGGCAAAGTGGATGAAAGGGCAAGGTTAGTATGTAAACTAGGAAGTATGACTAGTAACCTCTCACTCGAAGCAGAATAGAGAGTTGGATGGAATATACCACCTGCTCTGTATTGTCTCCTACCACATTCAAATATCTACAATAAGCCAAAGGAAAGGACATGAAAGGAAATAAATTAATGTGCACAGATGAACAAAGAGATCAATGGGGTGAAAAGTACATGTAAAAATGCAACAGATATGAGTTACATAAAGAATCTCCAAGGCTATATAAAAATCAATAAACAATTCGAAAACAAACAAACAGAGTCTACTTATAAATTCATGAGCAAAAGTATCTAGTTGATGTCAAAATACAGAATGAATATCTTATAAATCTATGTTAATATTTAGTATATATTCATGGATATCATTTCAGGTAAGCTCATTGTTACAAAGTTCATCATTCAGCATCGACAGTTCATAAATACATTACAGGGTGGATTGGTTAGTCCATCCACTAATGCAGCATCGATGGTTCACTGAGTGCTTTTCAAACTTTGCACATGGTCACATGTCTTTCTTATTTAGAGGTAGATGGTTGGATAGAGTTTAGACAAGTTGTTTTTATAGAGGTACATGCAAAGGGCACATCAAAAGTGCAAGTGAAGAGGTAATGCAATGGCAACAGGTTCCCTATACTTACAAATGTAGTCTAGTATTCAGAGTAAGTATCAGAGGTTGATGACCGCTAAGGGGTGTGATCAAGGTGAGTTTGTACTGACTTACAAGGTCTCTCCAAATTTATAGCTTGGTGGGATAGGATCTTGCCATAATTGCATCCTGACTAGGTTCCCTAAGTGATTTCTGATTTGGCAGTGGAATAGTCAAGCTAGTGTGAGTGCTGGCTAAAAGAAGATGCTCGTTGACTAAATGAATGTTGGTAAATTAGTCTAGTGGAATCTGCACCAGTCTAACGGAACCCTTGATAAATGAACTGATGAGGAATTCACAAAGATAGGGAATTATTAACAGATACAAACAATGCACTGGTTTTAACTTTGTTAAAATTCAATATGCTAAGACAGAAAATAGCAGCATTACATTCCATTTCACAATAATAGCATATACAGGATCACTGAAGAAACAACAAGCATAGCATAAACACAAGAGACAGAGATTTATCCTGGGAAACCCTCATGGGGTAGAAAACCCAGCAAAGCTTCCTCAATATAGATGACCAGCAATATACAAAGATGCAAACCCTGAGCATAAGCTCCTTCTCCTCCATAGCAGACCTCTCCTCCACAAATGCGCCTTTCTCAAGTGAGTGAGTGTATCAAATGAGGAACACACCTCCTCTATTTATACACTACTCTGATATGTATTTTACACAAGTACATGTAGGCTCGTATTTAACCATTAGGTTAAATACCCCATTATAACTGACTGGGCCGACCCCCACATGGTGGGTCTAATAACCCTAGTTACCACAACCAACTTGGAGGAATAAACATCTCTGGATTTATAGTATAATCACATCGGAGGTATGGAACATCTCCGGAATAAATAATATACAAATATAATATTCTTTGAAGTTACAATATTTCAACACTCCCCCTTAACGAGAAGGATATTATAATAGTATCTACACGAGCAAGGAGTCATCAACATCATACATGATACATCTATAAATCATTGGAAGCTTTCTCAACATCATCAGTAACTCAAGCAGTTACTGGAACATCTTCAATACTGGAACATCAACATCTTCAGTACTGAGTCTTTATCTTCTGCAGCACTCGAATAGCTACAACAACATCAACATCTGGATCCTCACGATCATCAGTATCGTCATCTCACGATCATTAGCATCGTCATCACACGATCATCAGCATCGTCATCACACGATCATCAGCATCGTCATCACACGATCATCAGCATCGTCATCACACGATCATCAGCATCGTCATCTCACGATCATCAGTATCGTCATGACACGATCATCAGCATCGTCATCACACGATCATCAGCATCGTCATCACACGATCAGCAGCATCGTCATCACACGATCAACAGCATCATCATCACACGATCAGCAGCATCATCATCACACGATCAGCAGCATCGTCATCACACGATCAGCAGCATCGTCATCACACGATCAGCAGCATCGTCATCACAGGATCAGCAGCATCGTCATCACATGATCAGCAGCGTACATGATCCTTCCTTTCGGAATTACTGGATCAATCTCATCATAATCATATTTAAGACTATCCTTCCTTTCGGAATTACTGGATTTACTGTCTAAGGATGATTAGTCCAACTACAATCATATTTAAGACTATCCCTCCTGGATTTGCTGTCTAAGGATGATTAGTCCAATCACAATCTCATTTAAGACTATCCTTCCTGGATTTACTGTCTAAGGATGATTAATCCAATCACAATCGTATTTAAGACTATCCTTCCTGGATTTACTGTCTAAGGATGATTAATCCAACTACAATCATATTTAAGACTATCCCTCCTGGATTTGCTGTCTAAGGATGATTAGTCCAATCACAATCTCATTTAAGACTATCCTTCCTGGATTTACTGTCTAAGGATGATTAATCCAATCACAATCGTATTTAAGACTATCCTTCCTGGATTTACTGTCTAAGGATGATTAATCCAACCACAATCACATTTAAGACTATCCTTCCTGGATTTACTGTCTAAGGATGATTAATCCAATCACAATCGCATTTAAGACTATCCTTCATGGATTTACTGTCTAAGGATGATTAATCCAACCACAATCGTATTTAAGACTATCCTTCCTGGATTTACTGTCTAAGGATGATTAATCCAACCACAATCGCATTTAAGACTATCCTTCCTGGATTTACTGTCTAAGGATGATTAATCCAACCACGTGCATTTTGAACCAAGGTCCAGGGACGATGCAGTCCTATCCTCTATTCTCGGACACCTCACGTCTACGGCTCTCTTTAGGACTGAAAGTCCAGGGATGATCCAATCCCCTCAACTGTCCACTAAGGACTTCATTCTCGGAGACCTCACGTCTAGGGCTCTCTTTAGGACTGAAAGTCCAGGGATTATCCAATCCCCTCAACTGTCCACTAAGGACTTCATTCTCGGAGACCTCACGTCTACGGCTCTCTTTAGGACTAAAAGTCTAGGGATGATCCAATCCCCTCAACTGTCCACTAAGTACTTCATTCTCGGAGACCTCACGTCTACGGCTCTCTTTAGGACTGAAAGTCCATGGATGATCCAATCCCCTCAATTGTCCACTAAGGACTTCATTCTCGGAGACCTCATGTCTACGGCTCTCTTTAGGACTGAAAGTCCAGGGATGATCCAATCCCCTCAACTGTCCACTAAGGACTTCATTCTCGGAGACCTTACGTCTACGGTTCTCTTTAGGACTGAAAGTCCAGGGATGATCCAATCCCCTCAACTGTCCACTAAGGACTTCATTCTCGGAGACCTTACGTCTACGGCTCTCTTTAGGACTGAAAGTCCAGGGATGATCCAATCCCCTCAACTGTCCACTAAGGACTTCATTCTCGGAGACCTTACATCTACGGTTCTCTTTAGGACTGAAAGTCCAGGGATGATCCAATCCCCTCAACTGTATTCTCATCTATACAAGAGCAGTTATCACATTAGCATGTATTCTCACCAATACATCAAAACATGTATACATCACACCAAAACATGTATACATCACAACTAGCATGTATTCTTACTAATACATCAAAACATGTATACATCACATCTAGCATGTATTCTTACTAATACATCTAACATCAAAACATGTATACATCACACCAAAACATGTATACATCTAGCATGTATTCTTACTAATACATCAAAACATGTATACATCACATCTAGCATGTATTCTTACTAATACATCTAACATCAAAGCATGTATACATCACACCAAAACATGTATACATCTAGCATGTATTCTTACTAATACATCTAACATCAAAACATGTATACATCACACCAAAACATGTATACATCTAGCATGTATTCTCACCAATACATCTATCATCAAAAGCATGTATAAGTAAAACTAAGTATTCTAAGTATAAGAGTCCTAAATCTAAATATTTCTAAGTAACTGGGTGTAGAGAACAGGTTACCTCATCAACGACCTTGTTGTTTGATGAGACAATCTCATCAGTAGTGACTATACTACTCCCCCTTTCGAGGAGGGTCCTTTTGAACTACACCAAGCTTGTCTCGGAAGTATTCAAACTTCACTCGAGACAGAGGTTTGGTTGGTAACTTCTTCACTTGACGTAGAGGCTTGGTTAGTACAATGGTAACCTGTTACAAATTCAAACTTTTAGAGTTCCTTTCTGTGTCATATCTTGTTAGTTCCCTATGTTCTTTGACTTATCATGGAACACTAGATTCTATGTCATCTTGATACAACTCTAATTATCACATAGGATCTCAGTTGGTTCTATCTCTAAGTCAAACAATCCTAAAGCCAAACTTCTTCACAACTAGCAGAGAAAACAGCCATATACTCCGCTTGAGCTGAGAGCCACACTAGACTGCTTCCAGCTAAACCACGAGATCATGGCTAATCCCAGACAATAACATCCTCTCGATGTGTTCTTCTTGTCTGATACACTTCCTGCCCAATCAGAATCTAAATAGCCATCTGAAGTCATGATCTTCAAGATAGCATAGATCAAATTCTATCATGTCCTTTATGTGCCTCATCACATACTTTGCAACTATCAGGTCAACACATCTAGTTTCCACTAGATACTAACTCAAGGTGTTCATAACAAAGCATAAATCTAACCTAGTATATGTTAGATAGATCAAAGACCCAATAATTTGACTGTACAGAGTTATATCCACTAACTCTGATGAGTTATCCCCTAATAGCTTCAAGTTGGAATCCATAAGAGTGGCCATTCCAACACCTCAAGTCATATTTCTCATCATACTTTCCCTGGTTGAGAAATATTCCTTCTGAGCCTTGCCATACTTCCAGACCTAGGAAGTAAAGCATCAATTTGAGATCTTTCATTTTTCATTTCTGCATTGAATGATCTTCTGCATATCTATCTGTGCCATCTCTCGTTAGATGGGTCTACTGATATGAGCCTCAATATCATTCGAACTCTGTGGTGAGTTCCTTCTTGCATCCATGTCATATGTGTATCATATTCAACCTTGTAGCAAAGGTTGAGATCCACATCACCCATGGTGATCATTAAGCTTATCAATTTATTATCGATCCTAGGTACCTATACAGAACCTGATTCATACTTCTTCTTTAATTACACCATACTTGGAGCAAACATCTTGTCGTGATTCTCTTCCCCTTTCTAAGAGAATCTTCTAGCCATGAGCCTTTATTTGTAAATCTTCTTGTTTGAACATCCACCACTTGTACGGTGTCCATCATTCTTCATGACCTTTCCTACAAATCAAAATTAAGTACATGATTAGTAATACTTCATAATCATCAAAAGATAACCTATTATGCATACAGATATCATTTACATAGTGATGCAACTATTTTGACCAATACTTTGGCACAACACTTTCCCATATCCTGTATGCATACAGTGGCTATCTAGATGCCTTCCATCTCTACCAGAACATACTATCGAGAGTGTGCACAACTCTCAGCATGTCAGCAAAGAGGTTTCATTAAGCAACAATGGAATGTTTGTCCAAACATATGCACATTAGTTGTATACTGTTCAATGCTCTATGAATGTTTACACTCAGCATTATATATTCTAGGAATACAAATATGCATACAACCTATTACAGGCAATATCATTACTATTTCAAATAGCAACTCAAATACTTATCTTTTATGTTTGTGTGGCTGCCTCCCGCTTGATCTTCTGTATGTCTTTTGAACTTCTATTCATTATGTACCACTGTGCATGCTCAAGAGTCATCCTCATGATCTCATACACAAACATACACTCATTAGTATATTCTAAATGCTATCAAAACATTATAGTACTAAATAATCTTGAAAATGTATAGTCATGATTATAGTTAATAAACATTAGTATTCAAGATTTCAGGGAAGTCTTCTTTTACTCATGCATATCATTGATAAAAGATATAATATGCATAATCCCTTGATTACTAACTTTATGAATAAGCATAACCAATCATTCCAAGTATACTTATATAAGGGATCCTAACACAAGGTAAGATTCATGGGAAACATACCTGGATTAGTATACCTACTTGGTTATGTACAACATACCTAAACAATCTCTTCAATGATTTAGAGATCCTGAGCTAGAACCTGCATGTCTCATAGGTTAAGCATAATATAACAAAGTCATACATACCTCGTAAGTAGAACAAAGATTATGGATGAGTCTTTGTCTTCATGTTTTCATGGTCATGGAGCCTGATTTGTCTTTTGTGATGTACCTGTATCTTGTTAGCAGACAACATCAACCTCACACAACACCATAATGCATTAGTACAATCATAAGTGTCAATACCCTAACCAATGAATATCTTCTATCATGCATTCATAATTTTGTTAAGGTGATACAACAAATCTAAAATCAAGATTGTACTAACTGTAATAACATGAAGACAAACATACCATAAACTTAATCATGAACAAATCTCAAAACATACCTCGATGAGTCATACCTATCGAGATCGCTTGTAATCTCCTTATGTAAAGCCTTAGCCTCATCTCCCTCTGAAACATGAACTCCTTCACTTATGTAGGTGACCAATCCATCTTCTTCTAGGATTAACCCTATCCACTTGATTTGCAAGAACTGGACCTGGAGCTGGATAAGGGTTTGTCAGAGAGACCCCAAAAATTCAAACTTTGAATTTCAAACTTCCGAAAGGATAGAGATATGCGCCTTGATGAGCTGATCAAACTGATATATTCAGAATTTGAAAACTGCAAAGTTTTACTCCTCAATTTTGCCTTTGAAACTTTCAGATTCACTGGATGTGACCCTGAACTGGGGTTTGATGAAGCCCACTCTTTTTCCCCATCAAAAAGTTTGATCCAAAGCTCTAAGCTTCTATTTTTCTAAGGAGCTTCCAGCCGTGGTCACAGATTTCAAAAATTCCCATTTTTACAGAAGCCCTAATTTTCCGCTTTTCTGATCAAAGTCCCGAACTAGGGTCTAATCAAGCCCGGCCTTCTGCCCAACCAAAAATTCTGATCTTGGTCTCTAAATTTCTATTTTGATGAGTAGCATCCAGCCATGGTATCCGATTACAAAAATTCCAACTTTCTTCAAAGCCCTAAATTCCGGAAGCCATGAATGAAGGTACCAAAAAAATAATTCTGTTTTGACAGAAATATGTACCTAATTGTTTCTGGTGTAACTCCAAAATTTTTGATGCACAGGGTCTGAAAAAGTTTCCTGAGATATCCTGACCTGTTATCTTTCCATCCTGACAGGTCTGACCTCAATTGGATTCTCTGAGAGAGAGATATGCCAAATGTCGCAACGTGACCTGTTTTGGGAAAATATAGGAGAGCGAACTTGTACGGCATGCCACGTGTCACTGTTTGACCTTCGGCCTTTGAAAAAGTTTTCTGAGATATCTCAGCCTGTTATCTTTCCATCCTGACAGGTCTGACCTCAATTGGATTCTCTGAGAGAGAGTTATGCCAAGTGTCGCAACGTGACCTGTTTATGGGATGATACAGGAGAGCGCACTTGTACGGAGTGCCACGTGTCACTGGTTCAACTTCGGCCTCTGAAAAACGTTTTCTGAGATAGTACAGACTGTGTACTACCTGTCACTTTTTACTAAATTTAATTTGGAGCTTCCTAGCCCAAGATATGACCTTTTTCCCAAGGTCACCTGATTTTGACTCAGATCTGGAAGAGGCAGAAACCCTATATTGTACAGATCATAAATCACAAAGTACAACGCATTAGAGGTTGTCCTTTGGACACAAGGTACCTGGAGATTTTAGCTTCGTCCTGTAACAATTTCAGATCCGAAAACTTTGCCAAAACGGATTTATAGCGAAAGTGCTACGATGACTGGTTTTTGCTATGTAAAACCCTAACCTTCAAATTGTCGTAGGTAAAGCAAGTGTCTTTAGTGCCATACCTTGTCTTCCTTCAGGTTAGCTCTGATACCATGTTAAAATTCAATATGCTAATACATAAAATAGCAGCATTACATTCCATTTCACAATAATAGCATATACAGGATCACTGAAGAAACAACAAGCATAGCATAAACACAAGAGACAGAGATTTATCCTGGGAAACCCTCATGGGGTAGAAAACCCAGCAAAGCTTCCTCAATATAGATGACCAGCAATATACAAAGATGCAAACCCTGAGCATAAGCTCCTTCTCCTCCATAGCAGACCTCTCCTCCACAAATGCGCCTTTCTCAAGTGAGTGAGTGTATCAAATGAGGAACACACCTCCTCTATTTATACACTACTCTGATATGTATTTTACACAAGTACATGTAGGCTCGTATTTAACCATTAGGTTAAATACCCCATTATAACTGACTGGGCCGACCCCCACATGGTGGGTCTAATAACCCTAGTTACCACAACCAACTTGGAGGAATAAACATCTCCGTATTTATAGTATAATCACATCGGAGGTATGGAACATCTCCGGAATAAATAATATACAAATATAATATTCTTTGAAGTTACAATATTTCAACAAACTTCTTACTGAGACTATTGTGATTCAATAATCACAATAGTCGGTTATGGTCTTATAGATTGACTAAATTAGTCGGTTCACTGTTTATAGTTGGTTCACTATTTAAACAATGAACCAACTATAAACGACTAATTTAAGCAATCTATAAGACCAGAATCACCAGCCCATAAAGTATGGCGAAATAATCCATAAAACCATGAAGAAAATGGCTCACCAAGATACTATATCTTGAAGGACACTGAATGTAGTCAGATAGAGAAGTATGCAGCACATAACAATATGCTGGCAAAAGATGAATATCTAACATTGTAGAGAACTAGATATGAAAAACTTGAGCTATGGCATTGTTTCAAGTTATGATCCATTTAGTCTAGGGAGAAAAAGACATGATGAAATAGTGTACTTCATAGGAGAGAAAAACAATCCCTAGAAACATTCTAAAAATTTGAAATGCAAGCTTTAGAATTTTTAAACTTCTTGTTAGAAATACTTTTGTTTATAGATTGCTTCAGTTAGTGGCAGCAATAATGGTAAGAAGACCACTGCCTGACCTGAAAATGATGGAAACAGTTATATCCCTGTCAACAATCTCTTAAGCAACAATCTTCAAGAGTAACTTGGTGACAGGGGCAGTTACTCTGCAATCAAAATTTCTTGATAATTTGGATTCGTGCGGCAAATAATGCTTTCATAAGTGCAAATATAACAGCCAACTTCTCCCATAGAGAAAATTTTCTTTCTGTTCCTCCTCTATATCATGCAGCACAAAGTTCTATCAGGCACATACTCTACCTTCATCTACCTAGAGCCCAGCCCAGAGATTGTGTTCATGTTTGCATAAATTTCCTTCATTTCTGAGAACGATTTGTCTCCAGTGAGGAATGCAAACACCTTACTATTGACCTCAATCCAGCTGCATCCAGGTATCTTATTTGTCCCTCTGGTATTCATTCTTTTTCTTAAATTTTGTACATCATCCCACATTCTAGCTTCTACATATATATTTGATAATTGTACATAATGCGCAGAGGTTTTAGGATCCAATTCAAAAAGATGCTCTGCCACACGTTCTCCTATATCTATATGATTATGGATTCTGCATGCACCAAGCAAGGATGCCCACACATCAACATCAGGCCTTATTGGCATTTTCTTGATAAAGTCTTCTGCCTCATTAAGATGCCCAGCACGGCTAAGAAGATCCACCATGCAGCTATAGTGTTTCAATGAAGGGATGATCTGATAGTCTTTACTCATATTATGAAAGTATTTCTAGCCATCATCCACTAGGCCTGCATGACAACATGCAGACAGAACACCAATGAAGGTGACCAAGTTTGGTTTTGAATCAGAATACATCATTCGTTCAAAGATTTGGAGGGCCTCCTTTGCCATAGCCATGCATGGTATATCCTACAATCATCATTCAATTTCTGAATCCACCTCTAGTGGAGTCATAAGATCATTCAGTTCTATGAAATCTCCATCCGAAACATTGAGAAATAAATCACGTTGATCTGGTAATGACGAACAGAATCTTGAATTATCTTTCTTTGCTACCAAAGTATCTTGGAGATGTCAGTTGCCAACATCATCTTCAGTGCAATCCTGTATAGGTTTTTTGTTCATCACTTGATGTACCTTTCTCGAGATTCGTGTCTACGAACTGCTGTGACTGATTTGCAAAAGCAGACTGTATGATTGGTCCATTTTCTTTGTTATCCAGTTTTGGATCATCAGGATCGGCAATATGCTTCATTAAGAACATATGAAGCTCATCATCATCAAGGACCACTGAATTCCCTCGATGAGCAAGAACCTCATTCAGAACAGAACCCTGCCCTTGAAGCATGCCATCTGGTATAATGTTGACATCATTTGCAGTTTGTGCAATATTATGCATATTTAACAAAGCCATTTCACCATGGTCTCCATAGGGCATCCAGTTTTGTCCACTTGAGAAGATGCCGCACAACAGTGTTTACATCTCTTGGGAATGTTCTTTTGGAAGACTTTACAAAGTACATATGATTGCTGCACTGGATTTGAACTGCTATTGTTGCAATCATTAAGAATGTACTCATGCATCGGCCAATTGGTTTTTCCTCCATGGCGAGCACACCCTCTGTGGAAAACTAAAGTCTTTTTAATCCCTAGTATTTTAGAGCATGCAAATATAGTTCGGTTTCTAGTGACCTTCCAGTAACCCACTTTGGTAGCTCGAATTTTCTTCGATCCACTGGGACACTCCTCCTTTCTGGGGCTGAAAAAATACCCTTTCAATTTTCTTTCTTTTTGGCCTGACTTGACAGGCAAATCCCATGGCTCGTACTCGTATGGATCAGTCTCTAAAATGACACTGCAAGGTTGAGGCAACCCATATATTTTTCTTTTTAAATAATGGGTGAACAATTCTTCATCCGTTGCGTGAAAGCAAAATCCAGGTGGCTGAGAATTGTGCCCCATCTGGATCTTCAAAGTTATTCAAATACTTTTAAAGAAATTGTGGTATGCCAATTTCAAACTCAAGATGGTGTTGGACTTCCACGAGACAAGGTATGAAACAAACTTGAAAATCAAAACAAACTCTCTACCGAAGCTCCCTTTTCTCTGTAACTTCAGCAGAACTGTTCGCTGCCCACTATAAGCATCCACTCACATTTTCACATGTTAAAAAGACCCTGGCGCCCAACACCATCAACCGATATGTTCTTTTAATTATGTAACATGGAGAGGTCGAAAACACCACATTGAAATACAACAGACCCCACTGTGATATTGCTGTTAAGATAACCTTTCTTCGGCACTTTCTGCTCCTGCTAACTTCACGAATGAACAAATGGTGATATTTTCAAAATAATGGAAGTTCAGTAGCTTAACCACTTAGTCCATTGCAAACGGTATATATGTAAATATAGTCTACAATGAAATATAAGAAACAATCAATAAAACAGAAGTCTCCCTACTAGAAGCCCTTTTTCATATATTGGGCGTCGCTCTGAACAATGAGTTTGAAGCCAATTGGGGCCTGGTGACAAAATCCTTCAAATAAACAAAAATTATAATCTGCCAAAACAATAGCTGCTCAGATTACGAACAAGTAGAATTGATCTAACGATTACCATAATACCAGGTATCAAGCTCCTCATATCCATCCCAACCCTCAACCATCAAAAGGCATTAGCCCAAAAATGTCCCCTTTCACCAACAAGCCTATTCAACATCAGTAAGAAACTCTTTCAGCTACATCCTTTTCAAGCACCATATGAACAACAAACTCTGCCTCCAAATGAAGAATTAGAACCCACTTCCCACAATTACCCAATCGTTACAGCCCGCATAATATCCTTTTCCATAATCTACATCCATCCAAAAGACTCTTAAATAAAAAACACAAATGGCTACACCCAAAGGACCCTTCCAACAACACAGACTCCAAGCGCTAATATAAATAACAACACTTATCCTTTAACGAGCTCTGTTCAATGCACCACAGCGTGCCTCCACAGGATATGCAACAATGCTCCACAAGGGGGAAGCCTCTATCACGCCTTCAGTAGTGTTTCCTTGACATGGGGTCCCTGTGGAGCTCCGTCCCTGCTAGAAAATAGATCCTGCTCAATCAACGCAGTCCAGGAAATTACATTTTGGAAAGGGGTTTCATCAAACACCTTGCATCATGTATGTTTCCACATTTGGCATACATATCTACAAGGGCATTCCTCACACAGATATTGAATTGAGCTCCGTAGCTAACAACATCGTCATGGACCTCCTTGCCATGTTGTAAGGATGCCAAGTCAGTACATGCTGGAAGAACACTGGCAACGGTAATGGAATCTGCCTTTGCACCTCTCTGTTGTAGGGCATCATCGCTGCAACCATTCTGCACAAATCCTGCTAACATTGCATTCCACGATACAACATTTTGCTCAGGCATTTCCCAAAAGAGCTTCAGGGCATAATCAACACACCCACTCTGCACAAACCCTACAATAATCACATTCGACGAGACCAAATTCCTCTCAGGCATTTTCTGAAAGAGCTGCAAGGCCTCATCGCTATACCCATTCAGTGCATATCTGCCCACAATAGCATTCCAAGAAACCACATTTCTTTTAGTCATTTTGTCAAACACTTGGCGTGCATCCATCACATACCCACATTTGGCATACATATCTGCGAGGGCTTGCCCATAAAAGCATTGCACAGGACTCCACTTCTAATTATGTATCCATGGACCTCCTTGCCTTGTTCCATAGCTACCAAGTTGGCACACGTGGACAGAACAGAGGAAAATATAACAGAGCTTGGATGCATACCTATTTCTTGCATTTGTCGAAGAACCTCCAATGGCTCCTGAAAATACCCATTCTGCGAATAAGCTACAATCATGGCATTCCCTTGTTCAATACCCAGTCTTCCCTTGTGAACTTTAGTTTGCTGAACTGAGATGTTCTTACAGCTTGTATCTCAGTTCCAGATTGAATTACCTACTCTCTTCTTCTATGAAGATGACAGGGGAGGCAATTTTGACCAATTTTGGCGCCCACAGGACTTGGGGATAAATCAAAAATCAAAATCAATAAATTTATGTTAAAAGCATAAGAATGAACTTTATCAAACTAATATAATAATTACTAAACTATAACTAAGTAAACTAAAGTAAATCTTAACTAAATTACATTAAAATCATATAACGAACTATATCAAACTAATGTAATATCAAAGTATTTTTATAAACATTAAACCTAACATCTTGTACTAAAATATTATTAAAACTAAAAATATTATTGAAACTAATAATTCTAAATACAAATTCTAAATAAAACTAAATAATAATTGAATTTTAATAAAATAAAAAACTAATTGAAATTAAGTAATAAATGAATTTTAATTAATTAAAAGATTTTTAATTAATTAATGAAAGGAATTTTAATTGATTAATTAAAGGAATTTTAATTAATTATAAATCAAAAATAAAATTAAATGGATTTTAATTCATTAATTAATTGAATTTTTTAAAAACTTTTAAACATTAGAGAATATACAAAAAACAATTAATTAGTCATATAACTAGACAAACCCTAAAACTTCAGCCGACACCTGACCTACTTATATCCACTACACCAAACCATCACCACCACTACATATACGAAGGTCATTGGGCAATCACAATCTTCTTCCCATGCTTCATTTTCTCCTGATGATGATCCCACAGTAGGGATTGAAACATCGAGAACTTTCATTTCAAAAACGTAGATCCTCTCTCTCTCTCAAATGTTTTTTTTTCAATTTTTTAATATACGTAAAGTTTAATGGATATTTTGTATGTGCTACAACACTCTTTTTTTCACAACCCCATAAAAACCATACTCATATTCATATAAATAAATCAAAGTATATGGAATTTACATCGGGTACATCAAGGATCAAAGATCAAAGAGAGAACATAATATGTACCAAATTATGTAAATGTCTGTGACAACATATCCATAACATAAAGTATAAATAACATACTACTTGCTCTGTTAAAGTATCTCAAAACTATAAAGAAAATAAGAATAGTTGAAATGATGAAAGGATAGGTTTTGATCCATGGAGAGACTGCTCTGTATATATAATATGCCCTCGGGGAAGAGAGGGCCTTCTTTCACAACCTATCCACTACCCTGTTGAAATCTCTTATATGTGCCTAAACGAAATGTTCGGAAAAGACTCTTGTAAGGCACGAATTCTAAGCGTCCAACAGTGCAACCTGAATATTGCAAATTTTGTTTTCCCAATCAATGATGACTTTGGAGTCCCCCACAACATGCAAAGTAGGAATGTTTCTGTCATTTACTAAGAACAAGAGAATCCAAAGTGCTAATAGATTAGCACTAGTGTTTATATTGCTTCCACATTCAATCCAAAAACTGACCGAGTGCCCCTTTTCTAAATGCAATTTTTCACCAACCCCACCTAATGACTGACCCTCCTGAGAGGCTCCATCAAAAAACCCCAAAGGGTAATGTTGATTCAAAACAAGGGTGATAAGGGAATGAGTCTTCATAGATTTTGAGGACCCTTTCCACTCTTTATAGGTTCTCACAATGGAAAAAATAACTCGTTTATAGTTTAGTACCATGTTTCCAAATAACACCTTGTTTCGGTGTGTCCATATATGCCATAAAACAAACACCAACAGAGTCCTATGCAAAGGTATGGAAGATTTCCATGAACTTAGACTAGTAATAATTGACGCAGAAGCCCAGTTCCATATTATTTTTAATAGATCCCTTAATTCATCCCATATTGTATAGGTGAACTCACAATGCATGAATAAGTGTAGAGTGGATTCATCTTATTTTTTGCATAAGAGACAGACCCCAGACCTAACGCCCCCTCTCTTCAAGTAGTTTTTTCAAGTGAGGATCTTATCCTCTAGAACAAGCCAAGTGAAAATTTTAATCTTAATGGGCAGTGCCACTTCCACAGGTTACAATGCCACCAACGTGTGTTGAATGAGGAAAGATGGAATTTGGCTTCATATGCCATCTTAGAGGTAACCTCTCCTGAAGAGTGATCCCAAGGCCAGACCAATGAGTCTTATTTTTCTTTAAGAATAATTCCACAATGGTGAATTCCAAGAGTATAGTGTGACCATTTTGTGGCCAGTTCACCACTAATACCTAGATCAGTTGCCTGAAGCCAGTTAGAAAAAGCATGTTAATTACCAACAATATTGGCAACTTAATATAGGAATATTTTACCTGTTCTCTTAAGAAATGTAGTCAGGGGCTCCAAAAGCTTGTAAAAACCTTCACCACTTATGAAAGGATCCTACCCACAAAGAACTCTATTACCATCTCCCACACGTCGGGCCAACCACTTCTGGATAACTAGAAAAGAAACAACAAGATTCTACCATATGTTAGAGATTCTTCCATACTGCACTATGGTAATGTTTGAGGCCGGTGCATGCTCCAGTATGGCTAATAGAAGTAGAAATGTACTTTTTAAAAAAAATTCTTCTAATTTTTGGGCTATAAATTAAATGTTTGTGAAATTGGAGAAAATATAAGTCAATAGACATCTTTATCTATCCCTTAGCCCAACCTCTTGTGACAGGGCCATGTTGTTGAAGCTTGAAACACACAATGCACTAGACAAGTGGGGAGCATATACCATAAGACGCAAACTTGTGCAATTGAACTAACCAGAGACTGCCTAGCTCAAACACGTACTAGGGTTGATATAAACTACTAATGTTACAACACACTAACATACATATTTGTTGACCAAGCCAAAGGAATGATTGTGAACCATTTCAGTCTGTTTCCTGCAGTGCCTGTAGTGAAAAAAACCTATACTACCAACATTATGAAATTGACTTAAATATTTGTAGACCAATCCAAAGGCATGATGTGACTGTATTAAAAAAAACATACTTAACTGAAACTGCAATGTGGAGGCTTACAACATGGTAATTTTTGTTTTGCAACTTGTTTTTAAGACCTACCCTATCTGAATGTCTTGGATGGTGAGAGAAGGATGAAATGTCCAGTATCAATACCTTTAGAGCTTTGATGATTACACTCTGCATTATTAGTGAGAAACAAGAACAGGCACTTAGTTTGATCTGAACTTCCATGCTAATACTAGAGCTAGCTTCCACCAAAACCGTTTTCCAAATTGTCTTTCTCGGTAAATTTCAATCTCTGCAAGGCAACCTCTAAAATCTGATCCCCTGAGTAATCATAGCCTTGTTCCACTATTAAACCTTATTTTTATGCTAATGATGCCACTTCCTCCTGCACTTTATTTGGACCAACATTTTTGCATCCAACAAGTTACAAGCAATCTCCATGCCCTTAACCCCATGTAACAGAGCCATAGCCTGTACATTAGGTAAACCTCCACCTCTTGTACTAAGTTTCTTCTCAATTCGACGCTCTGTGACTAGATTATTAATGGAAAGTATGGGCACATTATAATTGACCACAAAAGGGAATGCACCGACAATCACAACCCCAGTACTAGAAAGAACTTGAGATGGGCCATAGCCCAGTGATAAAATCAAGGGACCAGAAGCTAACCCTACCCATTGCCCATCATTGTTGGGCTTGGAATAACCCAATGCTCTTCTGATGGAATCTAAATTTCTGTTTTCATGGTGTGTTGCTCCATATATATAGAAAGGTCGATATTGTAGCATGTCAAGGCCTCCTATTAGTTATGTGATTGGTTGTGATATAAGAAATTCAACGAGATTACAGTTTGGTCGTTTATGCTAATATGAGATATTGAATGAGATAATATATGGGTTGTTTATGTTATCATCCAGGTAAATTTATGTTGGTTGATGAATACAACTAGCGGGATACATGCTACACACACTGTAGTTAATCTGCAGAGAAGAGTAAAATCCTTAATTGTAATTAACAATGATTTTGCAAGGAAAAAAGAACTTGTGATACAAACCTTTAAGAGTGATACCAATGTCAGCTGCCAGAGATCGATCCAGAGAGGCTACCTGATGCATAGAAGAATCCCCCAAGAGGTGGTAACATATGTGGTCAACAACTCCCAATCTTGGATGAGTTCCAGAATGCCCTTCAAGATTTATTGTTTGTAATGCAACCCTCACCATGCCCAATACCAAGTTTTGGCCGGGAGGACAAGATGATTGTTGTTGTTGTGATGAAGAGAAAGGAAATACAAGTGTGTAACTAACATGGTTGTACTCCTCGTCTTCAAATGCATTGAGGAGGGAATCAACCTGTGAGTGGGCTCTAGCTTAGGAAAGTGCTAGGAAATAAAATACATAGTAAATATGAATACCTAATTAAGAAGAATATTTTCGCGATGAAGAGAGAGGACATGGGACAACAACTTGAGAGGTGGTTTCATATTTTTATGGTAAAAGTAAAACTAAAAAATGATATATATTATACTAGTAGCTAGTAACTAATTGCAATTTTCCCGTGACTAGCTAGTTTTATTTATATTCCCGTGACTAAATTAGTCATTTACGTAACTAGTCATTTTTAGTTTAGTCACTTGTTATCTAGTCATATATTTTATCCCGAGACTAAATTAGTCGTTTTTTGTTGGCTTATTTAAAATTTCTCAATTTTAGTCATTTATCCCTTGGAAAAATGGTGGTGACTAACTTTTTTAGTTGCCTAGTCACTTATCTCTCATTTTGTACTAGTGACTTGGTCATATGAACGCTTTGTCTAATAATTATTGTAATTGCATCTTGAATTCACTCAACGCATTAGTTTAAAATATATTATAGTCCTTGGATATGGGCATGTGTGTGTTATGTTATGCTCTCTTGTTGCCATTGTTGTCCATTGTAATCCACTTGAGTCACCCTTCACAAAAAGGGGAAAACAATGAGAAGAAAGGGTAATGGCAGAATGAAAATTACTAGCATGTTGAAATTGGTAGGAAAATTTTCATTTTGGTGTTACAGATCTAAAAATTACCAACAAATCCCACTTGTAGTTGAAATTAGATTCACTATTTAGAGATTATGTGATGTCGCAAGCCCGTAATCATCACTCAAGAGTTCAATTCAATCATGAGTTTTAAGGGGGGTTCCAAAAAAACTGCCTCCCAAAGTTCAATTCTCATGACTTTTAGGGGGGTTTTGACAAACCACCCCCAAAAATTATGAGAATTGGGCTTTTAGGGGGGGGGGTTCAAACAACTGCCTCCAAAAGTTCAATTCTCCTGACTTTTAAGGAGGGTTGCAAAAAAATGGCCTCCAAATGTTGAATTCTCATGACTTTTAGGGGGGGTTTTGACAAACTGCCCCCAAAAGTTATGAGAATTGGGATTTTAGAGGGGGTTTTCCCAAAACCGCCCCCAAAAGTCAAATTTTAGGACTTTTAAGGGGGGTTCCAAAGAAACCACCTCCAAAAGTTTAATTCTCATGACTTTTAGGGGGGGTTTTGACAAACCGCCCCCAAAAGTTATGAGACTTGGGCTTTTAGGGGGGGTTTTCCCAAAACCGCCCCCAAAAGTCCAATTTCCATGATTTTTAGGGGCGGTTTTAGAAGACCGCCTCCAAATGTCTGAAAACAATTTTAGGGGGGGTTTTACCAAGACCCCCGCAAGACAAAACCGCCCCTAAAGGGCTATTTTGTTGTAGTGTAAAAGCCAAGGAGGGTCAAATAGAGCCTAATAACTGATTCTAATCAAGAAACTAAACAAAGACCTTCAAACAAAAGCTAAAGAAATGACCTTGGATACCCCTAAGTAGTTAGGCTTTCCCCAGTGGAGTCGCCATTCTGTTATGAGGAAAATGCACCTATAGTTCAGGGGAGAAACTACCAACTTACGGTGATAAAGATAGACTTACAAGCATTCTGCAAGTACAACAAATAAGTGAAGAGATTAGGGTTTAGAGATGTAGGCACCTTATTCAGAAGGTTGATCCTAGCTTTGCCTTCCTTGCTCTTCAATGCCATCCAATATCGCAATGCCCACACCTGTAAAACAACTTGATACCTTTCTCAAATACATTTGACTACATATATAAGACTGATATCAACGACATAATGAGACATCAAACTATACTCAAACAATAATAAAATCTAAGACACACATGAAATAGGTCATATTTGGAAAGAGAAGAACGTCTGATCTTTATTAATGAATGAAGCAAGTACATAAAGTTATACCTTCCTTCAAGCTTGGCACTTCATGAAACCTAGATTCAAGGTCTCTTGCTTCTGTTCTCCAAGGATCCCAACCTCTAATCAACTGTGCTAGGGTTTATCAAAACCTGAGGAACAAGAGAGGGGGATGAGGGTCTCTGTTCCTCTAGCATAACATTGTTATAGGCTTGGTCCTCTCACATGGCCCTTCTACCCTCCTTATATAGTTAGTGAAGGAAAGGAAAAGAAGTTATAACCGAGTAGGAGGTTCCCCAACCAACTTAACTTACCCAAATTTCGAGATTTTGACTAGTACAGGAATGTGCTCTACTCTGCAGTAGACAAACTAGTGCACATGTGGAGGTGGTCGCTACTTTAATGAAGCAGGGTAGCGAATATGCCCTACTATCATGCTTGCATACCAGCGCACGTGTGGAAAAATGGCCAAAAATAGGCCTTTCTGCTCATTTTCAGGAGATGGTTTGGTCTGGAAAAATGTTTCTAAGGGTTGTAATCATCAAATGGGTCAAGAATGAGGTAATTTCAACCATTTTTAGTGTCCCAAATGACCCCTCAATCCACAAGTTTCTTGTTGTGTGATTGACCTTGATCTCAAGAAATGTCATCATGCGACCAAGGGATGCAAGTGTCGTCACGGACGGAGAGGTGTCATTTTAAGCTATAACATACCTGCTCTTAGCTTGGGGATGCCTCTACCTCCAACTGACCCTCGGGAGCCAAGATTGGGCCATTGGGGTAACATATTTCTCTGCCAGGGTGGTGGGGAGAGTCACGTTTGTTATCATACTGATGATTTCTGGGTTGGTGGGAGAGGCAGGTGTCAGCATTCGAGCAGTTTCCGTATGATGGATTGGACTTCCGCCATGATCCAGAGTTGGTGCTTCCTCCAGGTGGAGTCTAGGGAGATATTGATATGTTTTTATTTTGAGAATTATTTATTTTTTTCAAATTTTCAAGTATTTGATTTTTATGAATGAATTTTGAAGTAATAAACAAGTGTCATATGCAGATATTGGGCCTGTTCGTCCTGAGGGACATCCTACTATCTTCATGAGGCCAGCAGATGTTGGTGCAGCTGACACTATGTTAGGGACCATAGAGCGGAAAGTGAGTCGGTTGACTCATGATGGTCCTACATGCCGCATGGATCAGATACCTATTGATATGCAGGAAGATGTAGTTATGGTGCCCCCAGGATGGCTTAGGGTGCTGCGGAAGATAGCTAGATTAGTCATATGTTATCGGGATGCAGTAGATGATGACAAGGCCCCTCCTTCTCCATAGGAGATGGATATTTTATGTATATTTTTGAGGCCACTGCGCTCAGTTTTGTACTTTATGACCTGACTTGTGATAGACTTGTGATCCAAAACTCATTTTTTTTATATAGTATCGGATATATATACAGTATCGGTTATTTACATGTGTATGTGTTTGAACTTTATGTGTGAAATGCTGTTTATGGAAGTGTATGATACAAATGCCAATCTAAAACATAATTTGCAAATGAATCAGCTAATGCATTTAAATTCCTTGGAATGTGTTGATATATAATAGAATCAAACTGTCTTTCCAATAATATAACTCGCAAAAACTGTCGTAGCAACACAGGATCTCTAATCTGGTAAACACCCGTTCACTAAAATACAACTAGTTGTGAATCAAGTCTTACCTCCAAATGTGAAATGCCATGAATTAGGGCATCTCAGAGAAGTTCTATAACCGCATTGTCTTCAGCTACATTGTTCATAGTGGGACCCAAACAAACCCCCCCCAAAGAGACCACTTGGCCATCTAGTGAGTAAATGACCCAAGCTGCTGAAGCCAACTGTCGGGTGTGGTGATTGGCGCCATCAGCAAATCCTAAGAAATGTTCAGTCGACATCTGATACCCAAAATGAAGACACACATAAGATTAACTAACATGCACAAGCAAAAACTAGCTCTACAAAATATACAGCTATGTTACAAGAAAAAGCACAACTGTGTAAGCGTAGTACTTCTTCAGGTAGAGCCCATTTCTAGGCTCAGGCAGCTTATTACCCTCGTAGTCTACTAGCTCGTAAGCACCCTTCTTCAGTACTTTAAAAATTATGTAAGGCCTGAGCCACATGGATTTGAACTTGCCAGGTCCTAGAGGTTCCTTGTCTTGATCCCCCAGTAGAACAAGATCCCCTTCAAGGAACACCCTTAGTCTGACAGACTTGTAATATTTTCCTTTGACTTGTTTCTTATGGACTTCATTTGTTGTGAGCATTTCATGGTGCTGCTCATCTAGATGCTCTAAATGCAACAAACGTTCTTCCAGTGCTGAAGTATCTGGTAGTAATTGAACAATCAGTTTTAATGAAGGAATCTCGCATTCAATCAGAATGACTACTTCTATCCCATGCACAAACTGAAAGGGAGAGAACCCAGTAGCAGTCTTTACATTCCCTCGGTATGTCCAAAGAGCCGGGTATAGCATGATGTGCCAGTTATTTCGACTGGCATTGACAGTTCTTTGCAGAATTACCTTTAAAGTTTTGTTAACTACCTCGAGTTGTCCATTCTCCTGTGGATAATATGAAGACGAATGTTCTTGCTGAAAACCTAACATTGTGTATAGATCAGTCATCATGCTATTCTGGAAATTATTGCCGTGATCAGTCACAATCACTTTGGGTATGCCGAACCTTGCAATAATCTGATTAAATACGAAATAAGCGGTAGTTTCTCCATTTGCCTTGATAGTAGGCATTGCCTCCGCCCACTTGGTGAAATAGTCGACGACAATGATGATATAATGATGTCCTCCAGCCGAAACTGGATTGCAAGTCATGTAATCAACCCCCCATTTTGTGAAAGGGCCTGCTATAATCACAGAATGAAGAGGAGCTGGATGTGCCCTTATTTTCTTGGTGAAGAACTAACACGGATGACAGCATTTCACCACTTCCACACAATCTTTAAAGATTGTGGGCCAAAAATATCCGGCACGCAGTATCTTCTGAGTTGTTGCTAACCCAGAAAGATGACCCCCATAAGCTCCACTGTGAGCATCATTTAATACTACTTCTGCTTCTTCTAAAGTCAAACAATGTCGTAAGATGGAATCTATCCCACGTCTGTACAAAGTATCAGCGATGATGAGATAGTTTTTCACATGACTTTTCAGTTTACGTCATTCTTCTCTAGAAAAAGTGGTAGGACACCTGAAAGTCTGGAGATATACTAAGATATCCCCGTACCATGGGTTAGAGGAAGCAATAAAGAAGATATGTTCATCTGGGAATGATGATTCTTCCTCGATATGCTTTAAGTCACTCAAAAACTCTGAGATTAACTCAGTGAACACTAGTGATTTCTTGACTTGGCCGATTGAAAAACCAAATTGAACTCTTGTAAGATTACAATCCATTTATTATACTTCCCATCGATGATTCGTCGACTGAGAACATACTGAAAAGGATTGAATTCTGCTATCACAGTAGTTGTTCGTAAAAGTATGTAATGACGAAGCCTCTGTACCGCATAGACTGCAACATGTGCTAACTTCTCAACATGCGAATATTTAACCTCAGGAGCTATCAATGCACGAGAAAGATAGTAAAAAACATGCTCTTGGAGCATGTCGTCCTCCTGAACTAGTACTATGATAATTGTATTAAGAGACACTGCCAGATATAAAAGAAAATCTTTTGCATAGTCCGGCGAGCTCAACAAGCGGGCTGAAAGTAGTGCCTTTTTTAAGGCCTGAAATGATGCTTGAGTAGCCTCATCCCACATGAAGTAGGTATCTTGTTTAAGCAGTCTCATAAAGCCTTTTGTGATCTTAGCATGGTTTATGATAAAGCGTCGCAAGAAGTTAGCCATGCTTTGCAGACTTTGAAGTTGTCGCAAGGAGCAAGGAGGAGGCAGATTTACAATCGCCTCAACTTTTAATGGGTTGACCATTATACCACGACTGGATACAATAAAACCCAGTAAACATCCCGATTCGATGCAGAATACGCACTTATTAGGATTCAAACGAATCTTATATTGTCTACATCTTTCAAACACCAGTCTCAAATGAGCTAGATGATCTCGTCTCTTTCGAGATCGTGCCAGGAGGTCATCCAAGTAAGGTTCAACTATGTGTTTGATATCGTGAAAAGCGAAATTCATAGCTTGCTGGAATGTAGCTTCAGCATTCTTTAAGACAAATCGCATCTTCTGGTATGCAAAGGTTCCCCACGGGAAAATGAAAGTTTTTTTGTGTTGATCTTCGGGTTTGATTTGGATTTGATTATATCCTGAAAATCCATCCATGAAAGAAAACATCTTGTGTCCCGCACATGCATCTATGATCTAGTCGATAAATGGTGTGGCATAGTTATCTTTCGGGCAAGCTTTATTCAAATCCTGGAAGTCAGTACAAACTCAAATGGTACCTTTCTTTTTATCAACAAGAACGAGGTTTGAAACCCATTCCGTCATGTCAATCAGGTAGATAAAACCGGCTCTAAGCAATTTTTCAACTTCCACCTTAATGGCGGCTGCTTTTCGAGGATTCACAGGACGGAGCTTCTGTCTCACAGGTTTTGCATTAGGGTATGTAGTGATGACGTGCTCAACGATGGTTGGATCGATACCTGGCATCTCCTCATAAGACCAGGAAAATATGTCGCGGAATTCTTTAAAAAGCTTGGTATACAGAGCGATCTCTTCTGGAGAATAGTCTGCACCGATAAAAATGTTTTCCATGACCCCGGGTTTGGTGGAAATGTTAATCGGGATTGTTCTCGATATATTAGCCATATTCCCTTCAGCGTAAACAACTCTTGAAGTAGAAGGAAAAGATGACAAATCAACAAATCCACCGGGTCTCATAAAGAATTCTCCTCTCTCTATCCTGTCTAGGTTTGGAAGCAGGTAAGACCTGTGATGCATATGTTCCCATGGTTGGTCCAGGCCAATCATGGTTTCGTTAGACGGTAAGACCATGTCTAAATAGTCGAAAGAGTGGGTAGAATTCAATGACCATGTAGGAGCATAGTCCATATTCGACTCAGCAGAGACTGGCGGAGTCACGATATGTTCCATTACAGCATGTTGTGATTCCATGTATGCTATCTTTGCAATGGTTAAAGGAACTGAAGGTTCTAATACAGTAGGAAGGATCCACGAATCAGTCCTAAGACCAACCATGAAAGTTTCAGTAGAAGTACCTACATCAGAACGCATGAAAAGAACAGGTGAAGTTAGGTCGAAAGTGCCTATTAACGACCCATAAAGCCCTACTCCTAAACTCTCGCTTACTGGGGCAGACTGATCAACTAAAGGGATAGTGGTATCCGATGAAGTCTGGCTGTTTTTCCGAGAGAACGAAAGTTGATCGACCGTGATGATATTGCCTTCGTGAGGGAACATAACAACTCGAAAAACTGTCGATGCAATGGTTTGCATGGCATATGTCCATCTCATGCCTAATAACATATTGTAATCAAGAAGAGCGTCAAGAACTTCAATCTCTATAGCAACTGTCTTACCGGCAAGTGTAATTTAAAATAGTGGTAAAACTCTGTGTGGATGGAAAGTCCTGCCATCGAAGGTAGTAAGCAATGTGTTAGAGGGGGCTAGCTCGGGAGAGCCTAAAGATTTCCAGCAAGAAATGGACATCATGCATGTCAATGCACCCTCATCTATGACAGTCCGTCTAATGGTCATAGGACCGTGGACCACTTCTATATGTAGAGCAACATGGTACGGCAACCGATATTTGATATCAGACATATCAAAGCGCACAATCATGTTAGATGATTCCATACTTCCAATCACTTCCAGAAGTGCGTTTCGTTGTCACGGACAACTTTGTAAAACTTCTAAGATGGACATAGCACAAGGGGCGTGGGATAAATCTTCAACCGCATTGTAGTTTGCAGCAGCCTGTGCATTGGGATTGTGCGATGCCTGTTTCAAGACACCTTTCGGGATCTTGGGCTGTGGGTCCACAGGTATGTGGAGAGGAATGGAAGATTTTGGAATCTCTTTATCTTTGCTCTGTGCATCCGTGGTATAATTTCTTGCTCGCATTTGAAAAATTGCATCCGTGCTAACCATATTAATGAAAGTTTGATCAACTAAAGCATGAGTAGTGCCCCCATCTTTGGAGGTGCCAGAAGCTGAACCCTACCCCTTAGGAAATCGATCTTTAAGTACAACAAGTTTCTTTTCTTGAAGTAGCTTCTGGGCTTCTTCAAGTAGAGGGTATTGATGAGTAAGGTGATCTTTCTTGCAAAGTTTACAAGGGAACTTAACCTTCTTCTTCTCTTTGTTACCCTCCTCGTCATTCTCTTTGTTCTTGGGCTTTTGCTGGTTCCCCTCTCCTTTCTTGCCCTTCTTTTTGTTGTTGGGCTGCCGAGGGCCCTTTTGATTGTTCTAAACCTGGTTCACAGATTCATAAGTAGAAGGAGAGGTTGTGACGGAGGTTACTTCTACAGTCAATTATTTGACGGATAAGGCATGAACCTGCTCGATCAATGCTTCGAAAGTTGTAGAATCTACTAAACCCACTATGCCGTCTGCATGTGGTCCAGGTTTAGGTCTACCAAGATCAGTGTGTGATCATGGTACATCTGGTATAATCTCATAAAGTAGCCCAAACTGTGCATAAACAAGGTCTAGCTGCTGGGTCCGCAAGATGGCTTCTTCCTCTGTAGACACTCCATAAGTAGCTACTTCCTTAGAAATGTAAGGAAGGAGTGATTTCAGATACCACTCAAGAAGAAATTATGGAGGTATATTGGCTTTAATGAGCCTCTTCCATCTCCGCCACTCCTGAATGTGATTAGATAAGTGAGTAGCCTTATTCTGTCTAAATGTAGACAAAAGATCTGTTCTGGCATCGTACCAAACAGGAAGTTGGAAGTGGTTCAAAAAAACAATCGCGAGATCCCGAAAGTTAAAAAATGTAGCTGCAGGTAAATCAATGTACCATTTAGCCGCAACGCTGGTTAAGGTTCTTTGGAAAAGTCTCAACCTAACGGAATCTTCATTCAACGAGTTTGAAGAACAGCATAAATGGAAAGTGGTGACATGATCACTAGCGTCTTCACCGGTTTTTCCATCGAATTTTGGAATGTCCGAAGGTAACTTGGTAGGAACTGGTCGCCAAGCCGCATTATGGCATACCAGATAATTTGTTAACTTGGAAAGGTCTGGCATGTTTAGAGTTGCCAGAAATGGTAAACAAGGTCTGCAAGATGGCATTTGATAAGTTGGGGTCATAGAGGGGGAACCACCCATAGTTTGACCCGTAAACTACTGGTAGGGGTTGCCCCCAGCCATCTGCTAGTAGGGGTTGCCTCCAGCCACTTGTTGGTAGGGATTTGCCCCAGCCACTTGCTGGTAGGGATCGCCCCCAGCCATCTACTGGTAGGGGTTTCCCCCAGCGACTTGCTAGTAGGGGTTGCCCCTAGCCACTTGTTGTTGTGTGAAAGTGTTGTTAAAATTCCCCCATCCAAATGAATGTGGGTTAGTACTCTGAACGTTTGTCCACTGAGTTTGGGTGTTAGCCCCGCCATACTGTTGATTAAGGATGTTACCCCCTCCTCCAGAAAATAAAGAAAAAGGGGTGTTTCCTATAGGTACATTACCTTGATTGGTATTGTAACCTGCAAAGGCATTAAAACCAGGGGTAATCGTGGTGGACAGCGCGGTCATGGTACTCATGACAGGCACAGTTGTAGAGGTGTTTGGCCCTACATTTGGTGTGGAAATCCAAGTACTAGGTATAGGATATGGTTGTTGAGTTGTAGTAGGTGGAACAAGATTCACTGTACTACTGGGTCCAAAAGTGGGTGTAGAGGTGAATGCCATAGTTGTTGAACTCGGCATGCCTAAGGTACCAACATTAAAGCTAAAGGACAGAGTCAAAACAAAAGTTGTCTGTGCTGAACTCGGTATAGCAGTGGGAGGAGGATTTATAGTGTTTGTGTTCATACCTATTATGGGAGTCTGCGGAACTCCCTGTTCACCTCATGTATTAGTCATAAAATGCCCAAGTGTGAACAAGTATGCAGTATAATCAGGTTGCTGGAAACCAATGGGTAACAGAAGCAGATTGTTAAGATTAGTCAGAGGAGGATTAAATGGAGTACCGAACTCACCAGAAGTGAGATCCTCAACTTTGACTATATTAAAATTTTGCTGATCTGGAGTCCCGGGTTGTGGTTCCTCAGGAACTTCTATTTTAGGTCTTTCTGTTGTAGGTTGTGGTTCTTTAGGAACCTCTATTCACTAGTAGTTTCCGAAGGAACACTAGAGTCTACCCTCTGTCGTTCGGGTGGCGGTAGTGGTTCCACTCTAAGTGGGAGAAGGTTTTGCAACCTTCTAGACCTACAAAGTTGTTGGTCTTCCACAATTATATATATAAAAATAGAAACTAAGCAAAAACCTAGTGGCCACTAAGACTAGGGAGCAAACAGCACACCACTAAAAAATCCTAAGTATTCAAACCAACCAAACGAGATGCCTGCTGGAGAAGAGTCTGGGATGATGAGGGCCCAGAAGATATCAACGAAGGATGAAGAATAGTTACTCAGGGTCCACAATATAATGACTAAGGGTGAAAGCGCTGGAATCACCCAACCGCCCTCCCAAAGACGTGCAAGGGATTTCCTCCCATGTCTGTCCTAGGTACATCAGATATACCCTCTGCTGTCACCTGTGTATGATCCTATGGTCAGATACTAAGGCTACCATACATATGAAATATCTTGGGAGGACAGTCGTCAACCTGATCAAAATGCGTGGGCAGAGTAACTAAGCCCGAAATCTAGATGGCTCACCGTATGCAAATCGACCCTGGTTTATGGTCAAAAGGAATGTGAGGGAGGTATCCTCAACGATTTCGATCTTCCACAGCCTCGTGTTTAGCTCTGGTTTCAGTAGAGTTTCCCAGGAATATTTGATATATATGGGTTTACCTATATGATAGTCGCACTAGATTTTTGAGTAATGAAACAAGCTTCGAGTATTTAAAGGTGTTTTAAGCTCGAAACTCTAGCCTAGACTTGTTCGTGTCGTGTATCCCTAGAAAGAAAATCGTTTCTAATTGATTTTATTAAGATTCTTTTTAAGGTTACTTTTTACTCAATGGAGCAGTGCATTGTGTGATGTGGTTGCAACAGAAATTAAAGTGCATGAAATGAAACAACTTTTCAACAACGAAAGGACTTTTTATTTTTCGTTTAATATTCTTTCCAAAGTAAAGAGTAAGCAAACCTAAACAAAGCTTTCTTTTTGTTTTTTTTTTCTAATTCTTAACAAAATAAACTATGCTATTTTGCAAAGATTACAAGCCTTAGTTTATGAACAACCAAACTTATTTTGCTTTTCTGTTATATATGAACAAAAAAGAACTTGAAAGTGGAAGCAAATAAGACCTATAAGAGATGTGCAAGTAATGGCAAGATGACTCTAAAGTTCACAATTGTCAAAACAATGGTTCGACAAAGACTTGTCCTACAAGTTTTTTCAAAAGAAAAAGCTCTCAAACTTGGAAACAAAGCGGGAAGAAAACAAAGAGGAAAGATTCTTAGAACTGGAAATCAATCTTAAAAGAATGCTTCAAAGAACCAAACCTTAACAAGACCACTATCCCAAGCAATAGGTAGGCAAGCGAACTACAGACAACCTTACTAACACAAAGACTGAAAGATGAAGCAATCTAAAGCACTTCAAACTCACTTGATACTGGAAAAGACAGCAAAGTCAAGAAATGTTGGGACTCAAAAGGTTTTGGAAGACACCCCAAAGGCTCCAAAAGATGGATCAAAACCTAAAACAAAGGATGAGATACCTAAAGAGCATACAAGTGTTCCAACAAACAACAAATGCTAAGTGCAAAGGTTTGTAGGTCAGCAACACACTATCAGGGTATGGAATGAGTAACTATGTTCACTAAGGAACAATGCCCAATCTCCAAAAAGAGTCACAAATGAACCAAACACTTCACAAGTAAACAAGTGACCAAAAGATAACCTAAAGGACTCAAAAAAGGGCTAATGAGACTGGAAGAAGGGTTACCGACCTCAAAGACTAGTCAAGAAGGCCAAAAACAAAGTTAGAAACCCACCCAAATAGGCAGAAAACTCAACCCTAACTCAAACAGAGAGCTACAAGAATGTGCCCTACTGTGCAGTAGGGAAACCAACGCATTTGGGGATGTGGGTGCTACTATACAGAGGCAAACTAGTGCATGGGCACTACTTTATGTACATTAGGGTAGCGCACAAGTCTTAAAGAGTTAAAAATTAACCTTGCAGAGGTGTAAAAAGACTGATTCAAGCAAAGGGAAGCAAGTAGGGACAACCTATAGGGCTTCTCAGAAGATTAAAGGGGTTAAGACGTACTAGAAAGACAATCAAGAAGGGTTTCCTAGAGAAGAAAAAACAACCTCCCCAGTGGAGTCACCAGTCTGTTGGCAGGAAATACTACCCTATAGTGAGGAAATAGACACTATCAACTTAAGGGGGTGACAGGTAAACATACTAATTGTATTACAAAAATGTTTATAAAGGGAAATGGATCAGAGACCTTGAGGACATACCTTATGAACGAAGTTTGATCCTAGCTTTTATCCAACCTTGCGCTCGATCCTCCACTTGATCTCCCATCTGATAAACCGGCAACACAAAGACCTTTCTCAGTGTATCTTGGCCAATATAATAATGATGGAAATGAAAAGTAATTCAAACATCAAACATTAACCAACATTAATCCAAACGAATACATAATCTAATAAGCACTTGATTTGGGACGAGAAAGATGTTTCAACCTTTTATTGTCAAAAACATATGAACGATACAAAGTATACCTGACTTTGCAGCATGCTCATGCAACCTGATCCTAGGCTCCTACTCCTCTCTGAATTCAGAGTTTCTCCAGCATAACCACCCTCAATACAAGCTTCTCATAAGAAGAGTCTCTCAATGGCTCTCTTGTCTCTATGTCTAACCCCTCTCTTCAATCCTCCTTGTATTTATAGGACAAGGTAGGCAATTCATGTCGAGAGGTGGTTGAAGGAGAAGTTGGGGAAGTTGAGAAACCAACTGCAACTAATCTCCATTTGTTAAATTAATATTTTTTTGATCATATTTGTTACAAAAAAATATTCCACCCTGTGAGCATCAACATTCTTTGTCCTGTAGGATCCATTTCAGTGACTCAAATCCATTTTTATCCTTCAGTGACACTAGTTTTCCCTATTTTTATTCCTACCCGCATGTTGCATCACTATAGCATGCATACCTGCGAGTTGCATCACTATAGCCCGCAAGTATAAAGTAAAATGGTAAAAACCACTATTAATTACTTTTTACTCCCAAAAAGTGGTCATTAGGTGACCTTTGGCTCTCCATCTGCTCGAGTAACGCTTCGATGTGTCCTTTCACCTACCGTTGAGAGGACTATATATTGAGCACATATGGCTTATGGACGGGAGGAAGAGGAGAATTGTAAGAGAACTCTAGTGGATTTTTTCCCTATCTTGAGTCTACACTCATTGATCCTTGTAGTTGTGAACCATTTATGTTCACCTTCCAAACTCCTATCTGGTTTGAGTTTTCCATTCATGGAGGATTGAAGTGGTGGAGGCACACATGGATTGATCTAGATCTTGGTTCAAATTGGTTGCCGGCAAGAGGTCGTATCACTTTGTACTTCTTCTTGTTCATTAATACAAATACTCATATTCTCGTCCATTCATGGTGTGAATGTTGTTTATTATACATTGGGTTACATTTGCTTATGATATTATGGACCATTTTTATTGATAATGTTAATGCTCTTTATATATTATATGTACTTGTTGGATATTGGCTATCAAGACTAATTTGTAGATTACGAGTACTTGGAAGTGTGTGGATTGAAAGCTCCAATGGCGATCTACATCAAACGTTGGATCGAGGTTGGTTACATTTCTCCATTATCTTAACATTGTCATTTATAATAGCATTGCTTTGAGAGTTGAGTAGATTTCTGGTAGTCATCTGTCTGTTGTGGTATTCCCAAGCCATAGTGAGTTTTCTCCAATACAGAAATGGCGACTCCGCTGGGGAAAACATCCATGTTTGGGAAATTTTTTGAGCATTAGTCCATAATTAGAGTTGTTGTTTATCGAAGCTCTGTGTCATTGATTGGCCGTTAATATACACTATAGAAAACTTGTTTTTTTCTGAGCCTCTGGACTCTTTATTTGACCATTTGCTTTTCCTCACCCACGAGCTAGATTAGCTCTGCCCGCGTATACCCATCTCTGTTTACTCTACTGCTCGTGGGTACCCAAAGGTATTCCTTCGACAGTAGCGTGTAACTCTGAATTTTGTTGGTTTATGGCTATTGGTTGTTGCTGGGTGAGTTTGGTTGGTTCCTAAGTCTTTGTTGGCCTCTTTCTTGACCGTTTCATGCCTTGGTTGTGACCGGATCTCTTTGTTTCTCTTGGTTGAGCCTTCTTGGTTTTTTACCAATCTTTGGTTTTAACTTCTTGCTTTTTTCCTTTTGAGCTCTTTCCTTTGGCTGAGTCTTGTTGTTTAGGATCTGCTGGGTTGTCTTAGTGATCTTCTCGGCACTTCAGTGACTGAATAGTAGGATTTTGCTTGCATTTTTTCATTTCATTTATATTGAAAAAATACAAAAATATTCATTTCGTTTTTTGCATTTTCCTTCTCATTTATAAGCAAAAATACAAAAATATTTTACTTTCATGTACTGCATCTTGCATTGAGTGCTTGTTGCCTTCATCTTAGGTTCTTCTTGTGCATCGAAAAGATAAAAGATTGCATATTTATTTCAGAATTGTTGGTTGACTTTGCATATTAGTGTCATTGTTTTATTGGATAGATGAGTCTAGGATTGGACGATGTTGCATACTATTGAGTCTACACATCACTAGCTTCACGATCATATTGCTTGAGTAATCACAGCCACTAAAATTAATGCTTAATCACTAAAATTGATTAGACTGATTTTATTTTATAGGGTACACCAACTAGCATAGGTTTAGAGTCTTGGAATAGATCATTGTGAGTTAACAATCCAAGACTACTGAATGAAACATTAGGTGTCTGACCAGGGAGTGTAGGAATCCATGGTATAGATCGGTGTTCTCAGGAAAGCTCTACTCAATCCAGAGTTAAGCACGAGGTCATGGGAGGTTGGCTGAGGAGATATCCCTCTGATACCGGCTGTACATGGGAGATATATCCAGGATTTGTTTGTATCTGGGGGTACCGGAGGTTCGTCCTCTTGTGCTTTGGGCTTATCTACCTTTCCCATATGACGGGTCCCACCTGCGACTATCTTCCTGAGAAATGGTTATATTGCGGTGAACATAGTTGCCTTACCTAGGTACCACATAGGGAAATTGCAGTGGTTATGTTGTTTGTGTCCTGAGTTAGATAGGGATTGGACAGCAAAGTTGTGTTCATGTAGTGGACTTGACCCTGTCGACACAATGGAGCCTGGGTGTCTCTATAATTGATTTTGTTACCTCCGGCTATAGTTTGGGAGTCTCAAGCCTCTCCTAGGAAAGACATACTGGCTCTAGTGTCGGGAATTCATTTAGCCACTCTATTTGTCTGCTCTTGGATGTAGATTCTTTAGGTGTGTGCTTTTGATTTACTATTTTTTTTATCGATAGTTGGCCTTTAGGAGACACTATGTCTCTCTCCGGAGAGAACATGGCATAAATCCCTACTCTCCGCCCATCCCGTCAGTTGGCTAGTTTAAAGCCAGCTTTGGTTACACAACATATTGCTAGAGGACGCCGGAGGGCTCCCTTTGAGTCTTCAGATTCATACGAGACTTATGTTGAAGACTACATGACTACACATCCCAATATCAGGAAAGAGCCTTCTACTCCTTCGGTTAGAGTTGAGCATACTTCTGATCCCTAGACTCCTCGCGAGGATTGGGGAGGTGATCCACCTGAAACTCAACCTGGTTCTATTTGGACTAATCCACTTGACTGGGATCCGTTTGATCCTTCGAATCCGGATAATTATCTTTACGGGATGCCCAACCTACCCAAGTATGGAGAACAGGACGAGCCTTTCGTTCCTTCATTTCCACGCGATTTTAGATACGGGAGACCTGAGACTCATGATGATACTGGCCCTATGATCAACCCCACTGCACTCTCTTTTGGTATGCCTAGTCACAATACTTTCGAACCTTACACTATGGTTGGTACTCACGCTGGCACTAGTCAAAGTTTTAGCCATACTATACCCACTAGGGGCACTACCCTCGCTGGGGGCACTACGTTGTCCACCCACTCACACAATATGGAGACCGGTCAAATTCCTAACAATGCTTATGTTGGAGCACGACCATTTCCTAGGAATACACAACCTATCTAGAATGTTGTTCGGAATACGACTCACCATCCAGAACCTAATACACGCATCGCTACTCGTCAACCTAGGACTACTTTTGCACATGATACTGTTCCTCCCAACCACGGGGGTGGACACATACCACATACCTTTGTGTCCACCACCGCCACGAGTAATGCTAATGTAGGGGGTGGGAATATTTCCTATCCACATGGACACCACACCACTAACCCTGCTACTAGTCACGCCCATATTGGACCTAGGAATGCTTCTCATGCTTCTGGTCACCACACGACTACTCACACTAATCCTAATGTTGGGGGTGGGAACATACCATACCATTATGGTCAATACAACACAGTTGCCACTATGAATAGTACATACATGCCCCATACTCATGGTGGCCACCCTTACTACAACACAGTCGGTGCTAGTCACCAGTATCACCCACCACCCCAATATGGTGCTCACAACACGCATATACCTGCTTACTCTCAAATGGGTTAACCAGGGGGAGGTTATCAATCTTATGACCATGGGCAAGCTTATGGGCCGTCAGGTCCTCAGTATCAGCAGTTTAATCCTCATGGTCAAGCTTTTGGTCCATCGTATAACACAGTTCCATTCAACCAACCTTTTATGGGAGCTTATAATCAAGCTTTCCAGCCTCAACTCCCATTCCTTGCACGCTTGAATCTCCCGGATCTTTTGAAGCTCACGAATGATCCGATGTGTCATGACCCTACTTGGCCCCCGATCCCTACCAATCTCCCTTTGGACATTCCAAAGTTTGAGGGGAAAGGTGATGAGGACCTGGGAGATCATGTCATGACGTTTCACCTTTGCTTCTCCTCCAACTCTTTGAATCATGATTCAATTCGATTAAGCCTATTTCAATGCACCCTCACGAGGGCAGCCGCGAAATGGTATGTGGAGTTGCCTGGAAACACCTATAGGGGATTCAACGAGATTGCTTTGGTTTTCTTAGACCATTTCCAGTTATCGGTTCATTATGATACTAGTACTGAGTTGTTGTCCACCTTTCGTCAGAATAAGGCCACACATATTTCTGACCACGTTCAAGAGTGGCATCGACGGAAGAGATTAGTGAAAGCCAACATTCCTCTAGAGTTCCTGTTGGAATGGTTCCTCAAGTCTTTACTTCCATATATTGCAAAGGATGTTTCGATGTCCGGCATTATGACTGAGGAACAAGCTATCTTGAATGTCTAGTAGTTCGATCTTCTTTATTCTCAGTCTACCATTTTGTATGACATTATTACTGACGCACCAAGAACAAGACATGAGCCTACGTCAGTTCTTGGACCACATGCCGATGGCATCATGGGATCTGCATGCACTCGCCCTGTAGACTTGGTAGCTAATCAAATGCAAAATTTGTCGCTAAACCAGTCTGCACCCAGACAGGTTCACACCTTGTCCACTTCCACTCTGTCGTCTGATGTACACAATGTGCAATCAACGAAACTGTCGGGTAACCAGCAACCTGGTTGTAAGAAAAAGGGGAGAAACAATCATAGGGGTGGAAACAATGGAAATAACAACAATAGAAATTGTAATACTCCTCATAAAGAGAATTCCAACCCTCCTCAGGAAGGCGGTAATGCTGGCGAGGATCGTAAACCTAGGCGTAAGGTGAAATTCCCTTGCAAGCTTTGTGGGGAGGACCATCTTACTCACTTATGTCCTCGAATTGAAGAAGCATCGACGCATTTGGCACAGAGCCCAGCTGTGTTGAAGGATCCCCTACCTCATCACCAAAACATGGCTTCGCATGCTCCCACCCCTGGTTATGGTACTATGAAATGGCAATGGCTTCTTCCAATACTAGTGGTTATGGATGTGTGAATATGGTTCAGTCGGAGGTTTGCGTTGCTACTCGACAACGTGATTATGATGCACCACAATCGAATTTGGGGAATGAACCTCCCCCTCCTCCTGATAATTCCTTTCATATTGAGAAGCCTTCCATTATGCCACGGATACCGAAAGGTGTCCTCAAGCGCTCCACGCATAATCCTAATGCTCGAGCCGCCTAGAACTATTCCATCGTAGAAGATTTGAGCCAAAATCCGGGTGCCATGTCGGCTCTTGAAGTTTTGCAAGCTTGTCCTTCTCAGAAGCATGCCCTTTTGAGTGCCTTAGGAGTTCAGGATGGGGGAAGTCCTAGTGTTATCAAGTTTGATACTACTGATGTCCAGCCTTCCTTACCTTACCACATGGATTTTCAAATCTAGGTGGTTTTCCTTAAGAGCTTCGTCAAACATACTATGGTTGATGAAGGTGCCTCTGCATCAGTAATGTCACTAACTTGTTGGAAAGCTCTTGGCTCTCCTCCCTTACTTCCGTCTAGAACTACACTCACTGCATTCGATGGTAGATCTTTTGTGCCACATGGAATTATCCCTTCCCTTGTTGTCTCCTTGGGAGGTAAGTCTGTGCCTATTGAAGTCAAAGTGGTTGATGCACCCATCGACTACAACCTTTTAATGGGTCGGAACTGGATGTACACTATGAAGGCTGTCGCGTCTACTATATTTCGAGTTATTTGCTTTCCCCATGAAGGCAAGATTGTGACAATTGATCAGCTAGATTATGTTGGCACTCCTTCCACAACATCTACGGGATCTGTAATCCCGCAAGTTTCTGATTCTTAGCCGACAACTGGGAACATAGGTGTTGGAATGTACCCTTCATTGATGGGAACTCTTAACCATTCTGCACCTGTGAATTTTATCGGAACCATTTTCGACAGTGCACCTCCTCCTTTGAATAGTATGCCATTCCAGACTTCCTATTGTAATGATCCATGGATCTTGCCATCCATGGATTCTATGTTTGGAGACATTGCGCATGTCGTGATGTCTATGCCCTTATCTTTAGCAGAGCTCACTTACAATCACATCCAACAAAACACTATAGATCCGGATCTTCTTCTCCCCAAACAGTTGAAGAAGATCCCGTTACGCTGCCAGTTTGGGAAGCCAACTCATCTTGCTCTCACGATTGCCTTGATGATACTTTGCCATCTGATGAAGCTATCCTCAAAGCCATGTGTGGTAGTGAGAGGCCATGGGAAGATATGCACCATCACTCTTATTTCCTTCCCAACCTCGAGCTCATTGAGCAAGAGGAGTTTAGGATGACTCTAGCTGAGATGGTTGGTCACCCTGTGGCTCTTTTGCAATTGCATGATGTTTTCTTGGAGGGGAATATGGCCAATATTTCCCCAACCACTTCGATCAACATCTCCTACACTCCCAGAAAGATTGAGAATGTTTACATCATTGCCGATTGCACTCCTAAGGAGATTGCTATTTACACTGATTTGTTTACTGAACTCCGGGAAGCTTTCGCTTGGTCATATGAGGAGATGCCAAGAATATACCCCCACATTGTTGAACACATGATTAGAATGTATCCTGATGCTAAAATGGTTCGAGAACGCTTACATGTTGTGAACCCTAGGAATGAAGCTGCTATTAAGGCAGAGGTGGAGAAACTGCTCAAAGCTGGTTTCATCTACCCCATTCCCCTTACCGAATGGGTGTCAAACCCCGTTCCTGTGGATAAGAAGCAGGAAACGATATGTGTATGCACTGATTTCAGAGATTTGAATTGTGCATGTCCGAAAGACAATTTCCCCACACCATTCATTGATCAAATATTGGATGCTTGTGTGGGGAGAGAAATTTTTTCATTCATGGACGGCTTCTCAGGTTATAATCAAATTCAAATCAAACCCGCGGACCAACATAAAATGGCATTTATTTGTCCATGGGGAACCTTTGCATACCGGAAAATGCCCTTCGGCCTCAAAAACGCCGGAGCTACTTTTCAGTGAGCCATGACCTATGCCTTTCATGATCTTAAGATGATTATGGAAGTTTTCTTGGATGATCTTGCTCGCCATTCTCACAAGAGAGTGGACCACCCCAAGCACCTCCGTATGATTCTCGAACGATGTATTCACTACAAAATTCGATTAAATCCAAACAAATGCATCTTCACTGTTAGGACTGGTCGCCTTCTAGGATTCATAGTTTCGAAAGAGGGTATTAGAGTTGATCCTCTCAAAGTTGAGGCAATACTTCAGTTGCCTCCTCTACATAATTTATTACAACTTCAGAGCCTCCAAGCGAGAGCTAATTTTCTGCGTCGGTTTATAGCTAACTATGCTAGTATTACTAAAGGTTTCACACACCTATTGAAGAAAGACACACCTTTTATCTGGGATGGGCGAGCCCAGTAGTCTTTTGACACCCTTAAGAAAGCTTTGGTATCGGCCCCCGTGCTTAGTCCGTTGGACTTTACATGAGATTTCATTCTTTATGTGGCCGCATCTCAAGAGACTATTGGCATGGTATTGGTTCAGGTAGATGATGCGCTTGTCGAGCATGTTATCTATTATCTTAGTCAAAATTTAGTAGACGCTAAACTAAGGTACACCCACGTAGAAAAGCTGGCACTTGCGACTGTTCATGCAGTCCAGCGGTTACGACATTACATTTTTCTTTGAACAACCACTATTGTAGCTCATATCAATCCGTTTCAGTTCGTGATATCACAACGCCTTATCGGGGGTAAGTATAATATATGGATTGTGATCCTTCAGGAATTTGATCTCGATTTTGCTTCTACAAAATCGGTGAAATCATTGGTGTTCGCTGAAATTATGTCGGACCTTCCACGACTTGATGAGGATGTCATTGATGAAGATTCCTTTGTGGATGAACACCTATTCCTTATCTTGTTCGAGGACCCTTGGTATGGGGATGTCGTTAGATATCTCAAAAATTTTAAGTTTCCTTTGCATTATTCATGAGACGAGCGACGGCGTGTGAGACTTCACGCTAACGATTATACTATCGTTGGTGACACTTTGTATCGCTGAGGAAAGGATTCCATTCTCCGTCATTGTTTGACTCACAAAGAAGTGAAATGAGTACTTAATGATTGCCATGTGGGGGCGTGTGGCGATCACTTATCCGGGCTTTCTACAGCCTAGCATATCATGTGAGCTGGTTACTTTTGTCCTACCATCTTTAAAGATTGTATTAATGCTATGAAGAGATGTCACCCTTGCCAGGTGTTTTCTCAGAACATACACTCGCATCCAGTGCCCCTCCATCCGGTCGTCACTGTCAGTCCCTTCACGAAGTGGGCGGTCGATTTCATGGATTGCAAACCTGCTTCGGTTGGGGGGCATCACCATATTATTGTGGCCATGGATTATTTTTCCAAATGGGTTGAGGCCATGCCTACTGTAAAAGTTGACGGTGCTACTGCAGCCCATTTCATGTTCAACCAGATTATCACTCGGTTCGGTATCCCGAAAGAGATTGTCATTGACCATGGCAGTCACTTTCAAAAAAATATGATGGAGGATTTGTCTCTCAAGCTTGGGTTTCGTCAGGAACACTCGTCTTCCTACTATCCTCAAGCGAATGGTCAGGTTGAAGCAAATAAGTCTTTGAATACCATTCTCCAACGTACCATCCAACAAATCAAGACCAATTGGCATATCATGTTATATCCTGCTTTGTGGGCTTATCAAACCATAGTTAAGACTGCCACCAGGTTCTCACTGTTCCAGTTAGTTCATGGTGTGGAGTCACTTTTACTGATTGAATGTGAAATCCCTTCGCTCAAGCTAGCCATAGAGCTCCTCCCTGATACGATGGAGATTGAGCAACATTTAGTACACCTTGAGCAACTTGATGAGCACCATTGAGATGCCGCTGTGGCCATTGATGTTAAAAAGTGTCGTGTCAAGGTTCAATATGATAGGTTTGTCCATCCCCAGCAATATGCTAAAGGTGACTTGGTACTCTTGTATGACCAAGCTAAAGAACCCCTGGGGGCAAGCAAGTTCAATCCCATATGGCACAGTCCTTACATTGTGAGGCATGTCCTGGAAAAAGGAGCTTATGAGTTAGAAGATTACGAGGGAGTTGTCTTGAAGGAGCCTAGAAATGGGCTCTACCTCAAGCGGTATTACGCTTGAACCTCTAGTTCAGGCTTATACTTTTGTACACTATTCTATAGTTTTTATGTACATAGTTTAGGTTGCATTTTTGGTTGTCGGGTCTACTGATTAGCCTCTATTTGATTGAAAGATGTCAGCGGGATGTCCTACGTTCTTAGGTTTCATGGATGGTGCTAGCCGACATACGTAGCAGCTTGCTTCTACTGCCTGGGTTATCTTATCACCTGACCACCTACTTGTGTCCTTAGGAGGTGCTTGTCTCGCTTCTACATCTAACAATGTGGCTGAGTATAGTGTCGTTGTTGAGCTACTTCGGAATTCCATTTCACATGACATCCAGTCTTTAGAAGTCCGCCTGGATTCACAACTAGTTGTGTCTCAGCTAAATGGGTAGTACCGTGTATGAGACCCTACATTATTACGGATATTCCTTAAGGTACGACTCTTGGAGAGACATTTTGTTTCCATTACATATATTCATATTTCGAGAAGTCATAATTATATATCTGATGCATACACTAACTATGTGTTAGATTGGCATTTGTCACATTCATCATGAAGCACATAAATACAAAGACATTCATACATTTGTACCATACACACATGTAGTAGAACTGAGAACCAAAGTTGTATATATATATATATATAAATATGTCCAAAGATGGTAGTGTCATACAAAATAGATATCCTCTACATCTAGTGTCATTGTTTTCCCATTGAGGATGAAGTGTTGAGCATCCACATCCCAGTAGTTGATCAAATGACGGAGTAGTAGGTTTTGGGCCCTTAAGCCCCCGAGACTCCAGTATTTATATAAGACACATGCTTACAATGCTTGTTGTGCTTGCAAATCATTCCGCACAGCCTCATCTACCTGGTCATGCTCTCGTTCTCTCCACTCTAGAACCATCTTGGAGTGCAAAGAAAGAGATTTTTAGTCAGTTTCATGTTTAAAAAATTCTTCACAACCGTACCCGCGGGCTATATTGTAGACAGTTGCAGGTAGACGCAGGCAGTCAGTTTTTTGACTGCGCGTTTGGTGCCCTACCCGTGACCCGCATGCTTATAGCCCACGGGTAGCGTCGAAGCCATTTAGGGCTTGGCCAAACCAAAAATCCCACCGACCAAAATTGAAATAAAATCACTTAAATGAAAGGTATGGCAGTGACCACTAACCTGCTCCAGACGGTTCGTTGAATGGTCGCTTGTAGCTCCCACGATCGGCACTCGAAGTTTTTGGTGAAAACTTACCACTAAACTCCAAATTGGTGAATAGTGCAAATGAATTGAAAATTACAAATTTTTATTACTATCTATAATTTTCTGGACCCACTTTTCTATAGTTTTTGCCATTTTGAGCCGTTATGAACTAATATTGTGTCATGGAGTAGTGTTTTCTCAACAGATTTCCTCGGCGAGAGTTGTTCTAAACCATTTCACACCTATGGCAGGTATATTTCACACCTGACATATAGGTTAGATGCCATTTCCACATGCATTATGCATTTGACCTATTGACCATTTTCATAAACCCTAGGTGCGACCCCGCTTCATGACTGACACGGAACCTTCACACTGTTATAGAAGTGTCATCATGTGGCGGTAGGGCTTTCCCGAACATGGGTACCCTAATTAGAACCCTGTTATGCATTTTGGTGCCCATGCCATTGTTTGTCCTCAGGATTGGGAGTCCTTTGTAGTCACACCATGACGTTGCGATAAAGACTCATACTTTACTTTGTCTTATGCTAGCCATCTCCCTTAAGGACTCCCCTCAGTTATATCATGTTGTGATTGCATTGCATCATCCTACTTGTTGCTTGAGCCTTGTGTCAGCTCCCGCTTACTCAGTTGTTATCCTGGTGCCTGAGGACTCTCCCCTGTCAAGCCCTGTAGAGCTTATATTTTCCCTTCACAATTTGATGACCTTTTGACCCTGAGGGAATGCACCCCTGAGTGTCCACATCCTGCACGCACTTCCTTGTATTTAGCATAGGTATGTTCCACTGCTTGGCTAGTCTGCTAGCTATTTGACACTCGTTCCCTCACTTGTTGTACTATAAGCAATTTTATTCGTTTTCAAGCTTTTCACAAATATGAAAAAGACCAAAAAAATAAAATATTCCAAAAAGTCGGATGGGATTATGGTCACTATTTCTTGTTGGAAGCTGTTGTGTCGCCTTTGAACAGAGCATTCATTCCACTCCATACATTATGAGTCAGGACTATAGTTGGGCCTTAGGAGCTGTACTTGTTTCTCAGTTTTCTCCATCGATTGGTTAAGCTTCCAGTCATTATGGAGCCCTTTGTAATGCCTCTTGCGTTGCACAATTTATGTCAAGTATATGCTGCCTGAGTCTATCCATCTGCTCATGCTCTTGTTCAAAGGAAGTCCTGCAACCAATGTCGGCCACTCATCAAATCTCTTGACTATTGCATGTCGGCCATCCTTATTGAGTCAGTCCGTTTCACCTAAGATCTTCCAAATCTTTCAGCATTGCTGGTACCTCGTGCTGGTTGGTGGGGGATGCCTTAATGCCCTCCTTCCAGTGAGTCTCGTTCCATCGACTTCAACTCATTTATTCCAATACTTGAGGCTTAGAGTTTGGTTGAGTACCTTGAGGCTTGCAGTCATTAGTGGCAGGTTCTCTCGCCATCGACAGTTTTGGGAATACATCAATGTCCCCTGATCAATGGATTCATCCTAGTGTTTGACTTCAACCCATTTATTCACACTATGATGATTGTGCTCTATGCCTTGATGCCCATTTTCATTACTGGTGGGTCATCTCGCGTCTATTAATTGTATACATCATTGACCGATAATCAGATGATGTCTCATCAGGTTCGACCCCAACTCCTTTATTCACTTGATGGGACTTGCACCATCAAAGACTTGTGTAGAAGACCCCAGGCGATTATGGCATTTAGTATGCTACATATGACTTTGACTTTACATCTGAGATATCACCTCTCAGATTTCAACAGTTTGTACCTCCAGTTTGCACCAGTTGTCTTCTTTTCAGCAGAAGACCATATCTTACTATAGAGGGATCATGGCTATGATCACTTATGACATGTATCTACTTATGTACTGCCTATTCATGGCCATTGTATCATATTGTTGTACTATACTGACATGTATTCAGAGATACTATTGTATTATGATGAGTGAACCGTTCTTTCCACTTGTGTCTCCATCACTCCACTTCTGAGTTTTATAATGTAATTCGGCCATCATAGCACTTTTAGTCTCTGACCTCACACATTAGGGGGCATCTGTTACACATAAATATCCCACCCTATGAGCATCAACATTCTTTGGCCTATAGGATCCATTTTAGTGACTCGGATCCATTTTTATCCTTCAGTGACACTAGTTTACCCTATTTTTATTCCTACCCGCATGTTGCATCACTATAGCATGCGTACCTGCGAGTTGCATCACTATAGCCTGCGGGTATCAAGTAAAATGGTAAAAACCACTATTAATTACTTTTTACTCCCAAAAAGCGGTCATTGGGTGACCTTTGGCTCTCCATCTAGCCAAGTAACGCTTTGATGTGTCCTTTCACCTACCTTTTAGAGGAATATATATTGAGCACATATGGCTTATGGACGGGAGGAAGAGGAGAATTGTAAGAGAACTCTAGTGGGTTTTTTCCCTATCTTGCATCTGCACTCATTGATCCTTGTGGTTGTGAACCATTTATGTTCACCTTCCAAACTCCTCTCTAGTTTGAATTTGCCATTCATGGAGGATTGAAGTGGTGGAGGCACAAGTGGATTGATCTAGATCTTGGTTCAGATTGGTTGCCGACAAGAGGTCGTATCACTTTGTACTTCTTCTTGTTCATTAATAGAAATACTCATATTCTTGTCCATTCATGGTGTGAACGTTGTTTATTATACATTGGGTTACATTTGCTTATGATATTATGGACCATTGTTATTGATAATGTTAATGCTCTTTATATATTATATGTACTTGTTGGATATTGGCTGTCAAGACTAATTTGCAGATTACGAGTACTTGGAAGTGTGTGGATGGAAAGCTACAATAGGGATCTACATCAAACATTGGATCTAGGTTGGTTACATTTCTCCATTATCTTAACATTGTCATTTATAATAGCATTGCTTTGAGAATTGAGTAGATTTTTGGTAGTCATCTATCTGTTGTGGTATTCCCAAGCCATAGTGAGTTTTCTCCAATACAATATTTTAAGATGTGCGCTACTATTTCACAGTGGAGTAGCGCACAGTGCGTGACTACAGTGTTTAACAACTAGCGTTTGCCACTTTTTGAATGTTGTGCGCTAGTTTACTGAAGTGGAGTAGCGCCCAAGAGGAGGTGTGCGCTACTATTGCCTTGTGGAGTAGCGCATATGCACTGGTTTGCTCAAATAGAGTAGCGCTTATGCCAAAATATGATGTTTTTTAGGGTTTTGTCAGCTTGCAGGAATGTGAATCAGGTCAAAGTCTCATCTGAGGTCATCATGCTCTTCAATCCCAGTTGTCCTTTTGTGTGATTAATAGCTCAAGGTGATCACGGACAGAGAAGTGCAGATTTGACCTATAACAATTTTGAATCAAATTGTCTTTCTCTATTAACAATTGTTTGTTGGCTTTCCCTCCACCATCGCTTTCAACTAAATCAACTTGTAGCTTCTATAGCTACTGTTGGAAAGCTTTATTCTCTAATCTTCCTTTCTTTAGTTGGCCTTCCAATTTATTCACAAGGCTTTCCAGTTTATCACCTTTCAATGTTGCTTCAACAAAGTCATCGTATATCACTTCTCCAATTTGTTTATGAAATTGGATCTTGTTTGGTATTGGTATGTTTTTCCAATTGACCTTCACCTCGGTCATGTTCTCTTCTGTAGATATTGCCAAATTTAAGGTGTTCTTTTTCAAATACTCGTTGTTCATCAAAGAAGCTTCAAAATTTGACAAATTTTTTACTGATGGCATTAAATTAAAAATCCTTTGGGTAGAGGCTTGCTTATTTTGTCCATAATGATTGTACATGTCCATACTGGACCAGAATCTATTTACATCCCCACCCTCTTTAACCTCTTGAAATTTATACTCCTGAATCTGTACTTATCGAACTGAAGACTCCCCTTTCTCACCTCCTTCACTTCCTGCTGAAATGACCAATTCATCTTGTGTCTCGAACTTAAGCCTTTTGTCTTCATTTCCCTCTTCATTATCTATATCCATAACCTCTTGCAAATCTCTTTTCCTCCCAATTTCCAAAGTGTCTAGAAACTGGTCTATGTCCACTGTCAACTCTGACAAAATTAAATACCCAACTTGTGAATTTATAATTTCTTCCTCTTCAGGTTCATAATGAATTAAATTTCGTCCCTTCAACAATCCCTCATCCTCTTGGTGTTCAAAACCCTTTAGGTTACATTTCTTCTTTCTCTTGGAAATAATATGCAAGGGGTCATACGCAATTGCAACGCCTTTCTTGAATTCCATACTCTCCAACAATTTCTCCATGTCCACTAGAGCTTCTTTGCTCTTTACAATGAATGGTCCTACTCTCCATGGGTACTTTACATCAGAACCCTTTTTGAATTTCAAGAATTGCTCATCTTCTAGAATTAACTTCTACCTGACGAACTCGAGAGTGAAAAACCTCATATTCAAGAAGGAAGGTAAAATATAGGGTTCATGCACGAAGCCATATAACCTAATCACTGTAGCATCCATCAACACAAACCAATCTCCTACCGCCAGCTCATTTTTTAATTGCATCATAGATTCCATCTCTGGAAAAACCTTGGCTAATTCTTCCCCAAAAATGACTTTATAGACAACTAACAAGATATAATTCAAGTCATTAAAGACATTATATTCTAAAGTGTCTGTATTAAGTAACTGTGAAAACTACAAATCTTCTACACAGTTAGACATAACCATCTTCAGCAACTGTGTCTAAAACCTGAAGTGTCTAGTATTGGGAAATCTGCTCAACTGCAAATGAATTATGTCTACTAAAAAATCCTCGAACTTGAGGGACGACACCGACTCATTTTCAGTTCCTGGCAAACTAATGCTAATCTTGAACAACAGACTCAACTGTACTTCTGCTACCCACAGGTCTGTATCTAAACCTAGAAATTGAGCTACCAAAGAGAGGACCAATTGGGTATTGTCATTAAAAAGGCTGACATCCAAAGGGTATGGGGTTTCTATGACTTCTAAGTCGGGCTTGAGATTGGTAGCTAAAAAATCTTGGCGGTTCTCAAGAGAAATTTGACGAAATAAGGCGACGACTGACTGATCAGAAAAACTCTCAGACTCAAGGGTCTATGACTTAGGAATTCCAAAAGAACTTCGGATGACTACGAGATCTACTGTACAAACAATTTTAGACTTCTAGGCATTCATGATTACTCGTTGAGGTTCTGAATAATTTTACAAGCACCATGACATGAATTCAGGGAACAACATTACTTGGTCAAGGCAGAAGAAAATGAACGAAGACTGAAAAACCCTATGGACATCTAAACCCTGCTCAAGAAAAACATTTAATCTTCTCTTAATCTCAGGAACAGTGAGCCGGACATCTGTATCGAATACATCAGCATCACTATATTCTAGAACAACTTTAAACCTAGAACTACTAGAAACGGGTTCTTCCTCCATATTATGGTTCAAAATAGGCTTAGATTTGCTAAAAATGACGGTTAAAAGGCCCTACCTACCACCGAAAAGCTCTGAGCATGACCCCTCCTGTCGTCTTCTGCACGTCTAGAAGCTTCCGAGTCCAATAGGTCTGAGGGACAAATGTCAACTTCACATGCTGAATCTTATATATATAACCATTTTCCTTTAAACTTTGGTCTTCTTTGCCAACTGTCCATCCTTTCTATTCATTGATCTCCTATGCAAGGATATGGGCCATTAGATCTAATCCCCTTTTATTGATTTGACCCATTCCCTTACCTGCCATTGTATCATCTCTCATGCTTAAATCTCATCCACCCATTCATTAGTACCATCTACCAACAAATTGGTGTTGCATTTCTTAAAAATGGCTTTCATTACCGCTTATCCTCCTCGCGACCAGCCCAGGTGCTGACACCTGTTAAGCGGTATATTTATTCGCAACCACTCATATATTTTAACGGCCTCACATCTTCCTGATGCAACAATCCCCGCGAGCCGTCAATCTTTCCCTGCTTCGCCTCTATGGCAGGGATCTGCAACTTGTTTAACTTTTCAGAGTTTCCTGCCGCAGAGGTCCATATTACTTATCTCTCGCGTAGCTTCAACTCCCATCACCATTGATTTGATCTCCTTCGCAACCCACACCATCGATCTCAGGAGGCTTATGCAGTGACTAAAGACCTCTATCCTGAACCGTCAGATCCTGAATGATGAATCCCAATCGTTGATCATAGCACGCCATCTCCTGCCTTAGTGGTGTCACATGCTCCTGAGGCGGTTTTACTTACCACCCATCTTCCTTGTGATGCATTCTCCAGCTGCCACTTGTCCAGTGGTAATATCCATCGCAACCACCTCCTATGATTATTCTCCATGCACTTTGGCCTTGCGACGATCAATGAGGGTCGTTGATCTCCCTTCTGCGCCCATCCAACGGTGCCATTCGCACAATGATTAACCTTTATGAAATTTTTGCATCGGACTATAGCTCTTTGGCCCATTTTTTACCATTTTAATTGCATTTTTACATTTCTTCAAGATTTCTTCAAGTCTATTAACTCCTTAGCACTTCTAACCAAAAAGTTTTAATACCTTTAGCACCTAGTCATGAGAAATAGAGTCAACATAGGATTTCTTCAAGGAATTTTCAAGATTACCCCTCTACTTCATCTTAGGCTATATGCTAAAAAACTAGGTGCTAACAGAAGGTTTTTCGCATTCAATCGGCAATATAGACTCCACACCATGTACTAGCTGAAAAGGCAAGAAATCGGTGGTAGTCTTAACTGCGGTTTGATATGCCCACAAAGTAGGATATAGCATAATGTGCCAGTTTCTCTTGCTTTGTTGGATGGTACATTGGAGAATGGTCTTTAGGGACTTATTGACTACCTCAACCTGACCATTTGCTTGGGGGTAGTAAGAAGATGAATGATCTTGATGAAACCCAAGCTTGAGTGACAAATCAACCATCATTTTGTTATGAAAGTGACTGCCATGGTTAGTGACAATCTCTTTTGGGATACCGAATCGAGAGATAATCTGATTGAACACGAAGTGGGCTGTTGTAGCACCATCGGATTTTACGGTAGGCATGGACTCAGCCCATTTGGAAAAGTATTTCACGGCCATAATGATATGGTGATGCCCCCCAGCCGAAGTTGGTTTTTAATCCATGAAATCCACCCCCCACTTAGTGAAGGGACCGACGGTGATGATCGGATGAAGGGGCGCAAGATGCGAGTTTATAGTTCGAGAAAACACCTGGAAAGGGTGGCATCTCTTCACAACATTCATACAATCTTTAAAGATCGAAGGCTAGAAGTAACTTGCTCGCATAATGCATTGGGTTGTCGCAAGCCCTTATAAGTGACCACCACACACCCCACTATGGCAGTCATTCAGCACTAACTCCGCTTCTTCATGAGTCAAACAACGACGAAGGGTAGAGTCCTTTCCTTGATGATACAAAGTGTCACCGATAATGACATAATATTTAGCTTGGTTCCTCACGCGCCATCGTCCATCCCGTGAATAGTGCGAAGGGAACTTCAAATTTTGGAGATATATGATGATATCTCCGTACCAAGGGTCCACCGACGAGATAAGAAGTAAATGCTCATCCACAAATGACTCTTCATGGACGTTGTCCTCATCAAGTCGTGGAAAATATGACATAAGCTCAGCTAAAACCAAGGATTTCACCAACTTTGCCGAAGCAAAATCAAGATCAAACTCCTGAAGAATCACAATCCATTTATTATACTTCCCCCCAATCAAATGTTGTGAAAGCACGAACTAAAATGGATTGATGTGTGCTATGACAATGGTTTTCCTAAGCATAATGTAATGCCGTAAACATTGGACTGCATGAACAGTCGCAAGTGCTAACTTCTCCACGTGAGTGTATCTCAGCTTAGCGTCTACTAGGTTTCGACTAAGATAATAGACAACATGCTCTTGGAGCGCATCATCCACCTGAATTAAGACAATTCCAATCATCGCGAGAGATGTGACCACATAAAGCAAGAAGTCTTTATCAAATTCGAGTGGACTAAGAAGAGGGGCCAATAGCAAATATTTCTTCAAATTGTCGAAAGACTGTTGGGCTCACTCATCCCAGATAAACAGTGTGTCCTTCTTCAAAAGTCACACGAAACCTTTGGTAAGACTAGCATAATTCACTATAAAATGTCGTAAAAAAGTAGCTCTCTCTTGGAGTCTCTGAAGTTGAATTATATTATACGGGGGAGGCAATTGAAGTATTGACTCAACCTTAAGAGGATCGACTCTTATACCCTCTTGTGAAACTATGAACCCTAAAAGACGACCCGTTCTCACAACAAATATGCACTTGTTGGGGTTCAACAGAATCTTGTAACACCGACATCTTTCGAAAATGAGGCTGAGGTGCTTGGGGTATTGATGTATATGTATCTTCGGTTTGTATTTCACCTATGTATATTGTACTCCTATAGAGATGGTATTATTACTCTATACGTAAGTGTCTTCATTTGTATTGACAAGTGTTACAAGTTTCGTAACTTGTTGTGATGGGTTATTAGACCACCAAGTGTGGGGTCGGCCCCGATTAGTATAACCATGGTTTATTAGACTAACTTAGATAAGTCGCCCCTGCTAGGTTATTAGGTAGGTCAGGTCATGTATATATAGAGTGCGGGAGGCACTCTATTTGATCATCTCATTATTCACTTCTACACTACTCGGAAAGTGGCGCACTAGTGGAGGAGGAGGTTTAGCTGCTAAGAGAAGACTATCTCTTGTACTTGGGTTGTATCATTGCTCTTTCTATCTGTGAGGAAGTTGTGGGGTTTTTCACCTTTATGGTTTTCCCTAGTGAAACTCTGTGTGTCTATTGTCTCATGTGATTGCTTGGTGTGATTAATATCCATTGTTATACTTGATATGTTGTACATGTTATTCTCTTAGTAAAGATCCTAGAGTATGTTGAATTAATGCTCAAAATCTAACATGGTATCAGAACTAACCTGAGAAGAAGACACTATGTAGTTGCGGAAACTAGGTTTTCTTGTTTATTGGGTTTCTCTCCATAGATTTTGGAAAAGAAATATGATAGATTGACTCTCCTCAGCAAGCTGAATCTTTCTATCCACTCAGATCTCATTTCTGGGCACTTTTATTTTTGGCCCTAAAATTTATTGTTTCCACAAAAATAGGAATTTATGAAATATGAGGACATATCTGGAAGCACCTTGGAAAAATCAAAGTTTAGAGCTTTGGATCAAATTTTTTGGTTGGGTGAAGCTCTGGGAAACTCAAACCCTAATTTGGGGTGCTCCCTAATGAATCTGGGAAGACTAAAAGACATTTTTGAAGGGTGAAACTTTCCAGTTTTCAAATTATGAGTATACCAGGTTGATCAGCTCATCAAGGCGCATCATTATATCCTTTCAGAAGTTTGAAATTCAAAGTTTTAATTTTTAGGGTTTCTCTGACAAACCCTAAGCCGAGACTAGATCCAATTTTCAGCAAATCAAGTGGTAAGACCTAAATCTTTTCTATTTCCATTTGAAGTACTCTTTAAAGATGTCTCACCACACCAAGTTTGAGGATAAGCTTGAAGGGGCTGATAACTTCTGAGCATGGAAGTATAGGATTGGGTTAATCCTAGAAGAAAATGAATTGGACACTTACATAAGTGAAGAGGTCCCTATCCTAGAGGAAGAAGAGTCTAAGGCCTTACACAAAAGTAATTTGGTCAAGGCTAAGAGGATCATTACTAATTCTATCAATGACCATCTCATACCACATGTGTCATCTCTAAAGACACCAAAGGAGATGTTTGATTCCCTAACCAAGCTATTCGAAGGGAAGAACATAAATTGGAAGATGACCTTGAGGAATTAATTGAAGAATGTCAAGATCCAGAATGCAGAGACTATGCAGTCTTATTTCTCAAGGGTCTCGCAAATAAAAGAGAAACTTGAAGCCGTGGGAGAAGATATAGAAAATGGAGAAGTGATAATGACCACTCTTAATGGCCTTCCTAGGTCATGGGATTCCTTCATCCAAGGAATTTGTGCTAGGAAGAAACTGATCTCATTTAGTAGGCTGTGGGAAGAATGCTCACAGGAAGAAGCTCGAATTGTAGCCCGAGAAGAGAAAATGGGGAATGAATACCAAGCTCTCACAGCACACTCCAAAAGTCATGGTGACAAAAAGACTCACCATCATGGCAAGAAAGAAATACATCACCATCAAAATCGAAAGGGTAGTCCCAGACATGGAAGAAACATGTCCTATGTCCGTTGCTATACATGTGATGAAAAGGTACACTATTCCAGAGACTATCCTAGAAATAAGAAATATGGTTCTCACAAGAAGAAGAACATTAAAAGAAGACATCATGCTCATGCTGTAGAGGATGATGAACCTCCCAGGAAGAGGGCTAGAGAAGATAGTGAAGATTCTTCAAGTGATGAAGAATATGTTTTGATTTCTACTCTCACTGGAACCATTACTCGTGGAAGTAATGATTGGCTTATAGATAGTGGGGCTCCTAAACACATAACAGGATTCAAGGAATCCTTTATGAACCTAACTGAACATGAATCACCCCACAAGGTGAAACATGGGGATGAATACCATTATCCAATAAAAGGGAGTGGTGAAGCCGTCTATAAACTATACTCTAGAAAGTCTATGAAGATGAAAGATGTACTATATGTTCCAGGTCTCAAGAAGAATTTACTCTCCATATCTGCATTGGATGCAAAAGGCATGAGGGTTGCATTTGTAGATGGCCAAGTCCTAATGTGGCCATAAGGTAATACTATAGATGATGCAGTGGTGATTGGAGAGCAAGAGGGAGGATTATACAAATTGAAGGGCCAACCAGAACAAGCCATGGTTCATGATTCAGTAGAGCCAAGTGAACTTTGGCATAGAAGGCTTGCACACGTGCACTATAGGGAATTACGAATTGCAAGCAAAGCAGTGGAAGGTCTTCTTGAAATCTAGACAAAGCATGAAGGCATTTGCAAAGGTTGTGCAAAGGGAAAGAACATAAAGAAGACATTTACAAGCAGTGAAAGCAAGGCAAAAAGAATCTTGGAAATCATCCACTCTGATGTATGCGGTCCAATGTCATCCAGTTCTCTAAGTGGGTATGTATACTATGTTTCCTTCATTGATGATTTCTCTAGGAAGACTTGGGTTTAATTCTTGAAGAACAAAGATGAAGTGTTTGACAGATTCAAGGAATTCAAAGCCTTGATAGAAAACCAAACTGACATGAAGATCAAGATCTTCAGATCTGACAATGGCAGAGAATTCACTTTAGGAGACTTCAAGAAGCTATGCAGTGATTCAGGGATTCAGAGGGAGTTGACTCCTTACAATCCACAATAGAAAGGGGTTGCTGAAAGGAAGAATAGAACAATCATGGAAGCAGCTAGGGCAATGCTTCATGACCAAGATATACCTATGCACCTATGGGCTGAAGCAGCTACGACAGTTATATATGTGCAGAATAGAACACCTCATAAGATACTTGACAACAAAACACCAGAAGAAGTGTTCACTAGTAAGAAACCAAAAGTTAGCCATCTCAGAATATTTAGTTGTCTAGTATACACTCACATCCCAAAATAAAAGAGGACAAAGTTCGATCCTTCAGGAAAGAAGGGCATATTCATGGGTTATAGTGAAAGCTCGAAGGCTTACAGAATCTACTTCCTGGGATTCAAGAAGATTGATATCAGTAGGGATGGAACATTTGATGAAAGCTCAGCATACATCAAATCAAGGAAAACACCAGTTGAAGATAATGAAGAACCCAGAATATCCAGAACTCAAGACACCACCATGAATGAAGTAGTTCCTAAATAAGATCATGAAATGGAAGATCCACAACAACCTGTAGATCCACCCCGTGAGAAGAACTCTCACAAGAGGAAACCAGCATGGGCTAGAGAGCTACATCAAGATGCAGAAAGGCTTGGCATTCCAGAAGAGGAGCACAAAGAAAGGAAAAGGACAAGATCACATACTAGCTTTGTTTCCTTACTCTGTGACATAATGAACAAAGAACCTTCCAGTTATGAAAAAGCAACAGAAAAGAAAGAATGGAAGCATGCCATGGTCGAGGAATACCAGTTGATAATGAAAAATGATGTTTGGGATGTGGTCCCAAGACTAGATGGTAAGTCTATGTTGACTTCCAAGTGTATCTATAAGATCAAGCATGCTGCAGATGGCAGGATAGAAAAATATAAGGCAAGGTTTGTAGCTCGTGGCTTCTCCCAGAAAGAAGGGATTGATTCTGAAGAGACCTTTGCTCCTGTGGCCAGATACACTTCCATTAGATCAGTACTTGCTCTGGCTGCAGTGATGAAATGGAAGGTACACCAGATGGATGTCAAGACAACTTTCTTGAATGGTGTAGTTGAAGAGGAAGTGTATGTGGAGCATCCAATCGGGTTTGAGACACATGATTGAGAGTCACATGTGTGAAAACTAAAAAAAGCCTTGTATGGTTTGAAATAGGCACCCAGGACCTGGTATGGAAGGATATATGGCTTCCTATCTAGTTTGGGCTTTACCAAAAGTAAAGCGAATTCCAACCTTTACTACAAGGTTGAGGAAGGCAATCCATTGATACTACTATTGTATGTGGATGACCTATTTGTAACAAGTGAGGATAGATTGATTGACGACACAAAGAGGAATCTTGCTGCCGAGTTCGAGATGAAGGAATTGGGTATGATGCACTACTTTCTTGGTATGGAGCTGTGGCAGAGTGTAGATGGAATGTTCCTTGGACAAGGCAAGTATGCAGTAGAGATCCTGAAGAGGTTCGGGATGATGGAATGCAAGCCCATGGCCATACCTATGGCATCGAACCTAAAGCTTCTGTGTGATGCCTCATCTAAGCCGGTTGATGCTACGATGTATCGTCAGATGATTGGGTCCTTGATGTACCTGACGAATACGAGACCAGATATCTACTTTACGATGAACACCTTGAGCCAGTACTTGACATATCCGAGACATGTTCACTTGATAGCTGCAAAGCATATTCTGAGGTACCTGAAGGGTACAGTTGACTATGGGCTCAAGTATGAGGCGAATCAAAAGTTTAACCTAGAGGGTTATGTTGATTCAGATTGGGCAAGTAGTGCCATTGATCGGAAGAGCACTTTGGGGTGCTGCTTCAGTATGGGATCCGGTATGATCTCTTGGTTTAGCAGGAAGCAGTCTTGTGTGGCACTGAGTACAGCTGAAGCAGAGTATGTTGCAGCTTGTTCAGCTAGTTGTGAGGTTGTATGGCTTAGGAAGCTACTATCTAATTTGTTTGATCTCCAGTTGAGTGCTACTTGTATATATTGCGACAACCGGAGTTGTGTGAAGTTGTCAGAGAATCCAGTGTTCCATGACAAGTTGAAGCACATTGAGATCAAGTATCACTATATCAGGGATATGGTGCAGAGAGGAGCAGTGAAGCTCTTGTATGTTGTGACGGACGAGCAGATAGCCGATGTGTTGACCAAACTGCTGGCCAGAGTGAAGTTTGAATACTTCAGAGGGAGACTTGGTGTACTTCAGATCGAGATGCCTTCCAAGGGGAAGTGATGAGTCCAGAGAGACAGATTCACCTAGGCCATTCTAGCATAGCGGTAGGAAAGTCCTCCTATGCTGGTAGATGTAAGGGCCGAGCCATTCTCACATAGTGGTAGGAAAGTCCTCCTATGGTGTAGATGTAAGGGCTAGAGCCATTCTTACATGGTGGTAGGAAAGTCCTTCCATGGTAAGATGTAAGGGTTGGAGCCATTCTTACATGGTGGTAGGAAATTTCTCCCATGGTAAGATGTAATGGATGGAGCCATTCTTACATGGTGGTAGGAAAGTCCTCCCATGCTAAGATGTAAGGGCTGGGGCCATTCTGACATGGTGGTACGTTGGTCCTCCCATGTTCATTGATGTAAGTGTTGGGCCATTCTGACATGGTGCTAGATTGATCCTCCCATGGTCATTGATGTAAGTGATGTGCCATTCCGACATGGTGGTACATTGGTGCTCCCATGGTCATTGATGTAAGTGTTGTGCCATTCCGACATGGTGGTAGGTTGGTCCTCCCATGGTCGTTGATGTAAGTGTTGTGAGCCTTTCCCGAATAGTGGTAGGAGAGTCCTCCCATGTCGGTTGATGTAAGTGCTTTATCTCAAATACTAGTAGGAAAGTCCTCGCATGTTGGTAGACTGGGTCTCGTATGGTGGTAGGAAAGTCCTCCCATACTGGATACATTGTGATGTGCATCTAGGTTGTGCTCCATGGATGATGACGATGATCTAAAGACGATGATGTGACAGTATGGTACACAGGTTTTGCAGAGGCATATGATCAGTCCTGAGATGCTCTTGCAGGTTTTGTAGAAGTAGTGTAATCAGTCCTGGGAGATCTTGCAGGTTTTGTAGAGGCAGTGTAATCAGTCCCAAGGTGTACCTACTTGATGGCTTGCTCTGTAGATGATGAAGACCTGCAAGTGGTGGGCCTACATCCAGTATGAAAAAGGACTGGCTCTGTAGAAATTCCTATGACGAGTAGATTGGATTTGATTGAGATAGCAGCAGCAGTGATGATGACGATGACGATGACGATGATTTAGAGAAGAAGACTTGTGCTAGCAGATCCGTGTCGAGAAATACCTTCCTAGTTAAGAGGGAGTGTTGATGTATATGTAACTTTGGAATGTATTTCACCTATGTATATTGTACTCCGATAGAGATGGTATTATTCCTCTATACGGAAGTGTCGTCATTTGTATTGACAAGTGTTGCAACTTGCTGTGATGGGTTATTAGATCACCATGTGTGGGGTCGGCCCTAATTAGTATAACCATGAGTTATTAGACTAAGTTAGACAAGTCGGACCTACTAGGTAATTAGGTAGGTCAGGTCATGTATAAATAGAGTGCGGGAGGCATTCTATTTGATCATCTCATTATTCACTTCTACACTACTTAGAAAGTGGTGCACTAGTGGAGGAGGAGGTTCAGCTGCTAGGAGAAGACTATATCTTGTACTTGGGTTGTATCATTTGTCTCTCTACCTCTGAGGAAGTTGTGGGGTTTTTCACCTTTATGGTTTTCCCCCATGAAACTCTGTGTGTCTATTGTCTCATGTGATTGGTTGGTGTGATTGATATGCATTGTTATACTTGATATGCTATACATGTTATTATCTCAGTAAATATCCTAGAGTATCTTGAATTAATGCTCAAAATATGACATGGGGTGGTCCACTATCTTACAATAATGGCCAGCAAGATCATCCATGTAAGCCTCCATTATATGCTTAAGGTCATGAAATGCATAGGTCATAGCACATTGAAACATAGCTCCAACGTTTTTAAGGCCGAAGGGCATTTTATGCTACACAAATGATCCCCAAATACATATGAAATCCATTTTATGTTGGTCCTCGGGTTTTATCTGGATCTGATTATATCCGAAGAAACCGTCAATAAACGGAAAAACCTCGCTTCCCACACACGCATCCAAAATTTGATCTATGAATGGTGTGGGAAAGTTGTCTTTCGGACATGCGCGGTTCATATCTCTAAAGTCTATCCATACATAGATGGTTCCTTGCTTCTTATCTACAGGAAAGGGATTTGACACCCATTCAGTAAGGGGAACCGGGTAGATGAAACCATCTTTAAGTAGTTTCTCTACCTCTGCCTTGATCGGGGCTGCATTTCTATGATTCACAGCACGAAGTCATTTCCAAACCGGGTTAACATTCGGATATGTATTAATCTTGTGTTCAACAATACTGGGGTCTATTCTTGGCATCTCATATGACCAGGAGAAAACATCCCGAAATTCCTTGAATAGTTCAGTGTATATATGGATCTCATTAGGAGAAAAATCAGCACCGATATAAATGTTCTCTACCTTTCCGAGTGTGCGAGAGATGTTGATCGGTATGGTTGGGGAGATGATGGCCATATTCCCCTTTGCATAAATCCCATGTGAATCCAAAGGAGCCACAGGGTGTCCAACCTTCTCTGCAAGAGTCATCCTGAACTCTTCTCGCTCAGGAAGATCGAGGTTAGGAAGAAAATAAGAGAAATCATGTAAATCTTCCCAAGGCCTCTCACTACCACACATGGCCTCAATGATGGCCTCATTTCTGAAGTACCATCAAGACAATCGTGCAAGCAAGACGAGTCAGCTTCCCATGTCGGCAGCATAACGAGATCTTCCTCCTATGTTTGTGAAGAGGGTGGATCCGCCTCTACAGTGGGTTTTTGAATTTCATGGTAATAAATCTTAGCTGTAGATAATGGCATAGCCATTCCAACATATGAAATGTCTCCAGACGGAGTACTCATGGATGGTAAATTCCATGAATCATTAAATACGAGGTTCGGAAAGGTACATTATTTAATGAGGATGGAGCACTGTCGGAAACGGGTCCAATAAAAGAAATTGGTGCAACAAAGTCGAATGATCCCATCAAGGATGGATACAATCCTACACCAATGTTCCCAGTTGCCAGCTGAGAATCTTTGATCTAGGGAACAATAGTTCCCGACGATGCTACAGAATTATAACTAGGGAAGTCTAGCTGATTGACTGTCACGATTCTGCCTTCATGAGGAAAGAAAATAACTTTAAACACAGAGGATACGATCACTTTCATTGTGTAGATCCGATTTCTACCCAAGAGAAGGTTGTATTCGATGGGCACATCAACCACCTCGACTTCAATAGGCATGGATTTTCCACCCAAGTGGACTCAAGGGAAGGGAGAATACCATGCGGCCTAAACAACTGACCATCAAACACAGTAAGCAGGGTCTTAGATTTTGACAGGGGAGGAGAGCCAAGAGCTTTCCAACAATCCAACGACATTATTGAGATTGAAGCACCTTCGTCAAGCACCGTGCATTTAACGAACTTATCTAAGCACCTCACATGGACTTGAAAAGTCACATGGTAAGGAAAGCGAGGCTAGATATCAGTAGTGTCAAATTTAATGATTCCAGGACTACTCTCATCCTAAACTCCCAAAGCAGCTAAAAGGGTGTTCCTCTGCCAAGGACATGCTTGTAAAATCTCAAGAGCCGCATGGAGTTTGGCCCAAATCTTCTACGATAGAGTAGTTATGGGAGGCTCGGGAATTGCGATTGTGCGCTGAGTGCTTAAGAACACCTTTTGGTATTCGTGGCATATGATATTGGGCTTCTCGATATGCAAAGAAGTATCAGGAGGAGGAGGTGGCTCATTCCCCATATTCGGTTGTGGTGCCCCATAATCGCATTGATGAGTAGAAACACTAACCTGAGATTGGACCATGTTCACAATTCCATAGCCACCGGGATGGGAAGAAGACGTCGTAGTTTCATTATTCCCATAGCCAGTAGCAAGAGCATTCGAAGCCATATTCTGATGATGCAAAAAGGGATCTTTCAATACAGCTAGGATTTGTGCAAGATGCTTCAATGCTTCTTCAATTTGAGGACACAAGTGAGTCAGGTGATCCTCCCCACAAAGTTTGCAAGGGAATTTCACCTTATGTCTCGGCTTATGGTCCCCACCAGCATTTTCACTGTCCCAAGGAGGGTTGACGTTCTCTTTCCTAGGAGTGTTTCGATTACTTCCATTATTCGAATTATTCCCACCCTTACGGTTATTTCTCCCCTTCTTCTTTCCACCAGGTTGTTGGTTACCTGATGGGTTCGTCATTTGTATAGAATGAGCATCGGATGATAGGGTAGGAGTGGATGAGGCATGAGCATGTCCAGGGATAGACTGGCTAATAGAAAATTTTTCCATTTGGTTTGAAACCAAGTCTATGGGTCAAGTACTCGTGGATCGAACAATGCTATCAGCATGTGGTCTAGGAATGGGCTTGGGCTCATGTCGTGAGCACAGTGCATCAGGAATGATATCGTACAGGATACCATATTGAGCATAGAGTAAATCTAGCTACTGGGATTTGAATATAGCTTGTTCCTCAGTGGCGATGCTAGACACCGAAACATCCTTAGATATGTAGGGAAGAAACAACTTGAGGAACCATTCCAATAGAAAATATGGAGGAATGTTTGCTTTCACGAGCCTCTTTCATCGATGCCACTCCTGAATGTGATCAAATATGTGTGTGGCCTTGTTCTGGTAGAAGGTAGATAAAATTTCGGTGCCAGTATTGTAACGAATTGGAAACTGAAAGTGATCCAAGAAAACCAAATCTATTTCATTAAAACTCCTGTAGGTACCCCCAGGAAACTTGACATACCACTTCACGCCTGCCCCCATGAGGGTGCGTTGAAATAGTCTTAGAAGAATAGAGTACTGATTTAAAGAATTTAAGGAGCACCAAAGGTGAAAAGTCGTAACATGATCACTCGAGTCCTCACCATTCTTCCCTTCAAACTTCGGAATGTCCGAAGGGAGATTGGTAGGGACTGGAGGCCAAGAAGGATCATGAAACACCGGATCATTTGTGAGCTTCAAAAGATCTGGTAGATTCAACTGAGCAAGAAACAAGAGTTGAGGCTGTAAAGCTGGATTAAAGGATCCCAAAAGAGGCTGACCTTGTGGACTATAGGGATGATATGAATTGTGACCATGACCATAGGGTTGATAACCGCCTCCATCCTGACCCGTGTAAGTGTACGAAGGTATATATGTGTCATAAGCACGATAGTGAGGAGGGTTATAGTAAGGGACAGAACCTGCTGCATTATGAGAAGGATTACCACCATAATTATGGGGCATATAGGTGCTAGTTGTAGAAGGAGTAGTCGAGTAATGACCATAAGTCTAGGGTATGTTTCCACCCGTAGTGTTGGGAATGTTCCCACCCCCAGGGTTAGGAATGTGCCCACCCCCAGTACAGGGTATGTGTCCACCTCCAGTGTTTGGAATGTTCCCACCCCTAGTGTTGGGAATGTACCCACTCCCAGTGTTGGGAATGTGTCCACCCGCACTATAGGGTATGTGCCCACCCCCAGTGTTGGGAATGTGCCAACCCCCAGTGTTGGGAATGTGCCCACTCCCAGTGTTAGGAGTGACATGATGGTTAGCAGACATGGTCATAGTCATGGGTATATGCATAGAAGCATGCGTGTTAGGTTATGTGGTGTGAGCCGTGTTATGTGAAGTGTTCCCACTAAAATGAGGGGCAATCCTAGGGTGTGGTCCTCCTCCAATAGCTATAGAATATGAAGGGATATGACCAGACGTGAGTTGAAATGGAGCGAAAAAGGTCGTGCTGCCCCTGGAGGGAGCAGTAGAGGTTGTGTTGCCCCTGGAGGGAGCAAAAGAGGATGAACTGCCCTCGGAAGGAGCAGTGCTCGTAGCTCTAAGGCTAGTGTTATCTTGACTACTTGCTGAAGTGGATGTAACATTCGAATTAAAGCTAGGCATACCAACTCAAAAAGGATTAGTGTTCGAAGGGTTTGTGGTGTCATTAAGATCTGGCATCCCATATCAGAATCCCTATGTGTATGTACCATGGGATGGGTTTGGCTCTGGGGGTGGATATGGCCAAAAACTTGAGAAAGTGACTTGTGGGGACGAACCTTCCTCTCCAAGCTCCCTAGGAGTGGGAGAAGCGGTCTATCCATCGACCTCAACTGATGGAGTCACAGGAATTCTTCCTGGTGTGCTAGATGCGAGAGTCATAACTGCTCATGAAATTTGTCAAAATTCTCAAAATTAATGGAGGGGATCCTTCGGTGTCTCTTATGAAAAGGACGTGCTACCTCGTCAGTTGGTAAACCAGCCAAACGATGAGACCGATGGAGAGGTGGATATCACTCCACGATAACTCCAAACAATTAGAACACCTCCTAACAGCCAACTATCGATCAAATAGCACACACCTAAAGAAACTGCAACCAAATGCACACAAACAAGACTGGCTCAAGGGACCTCCTGACACTATAGCGGGTATGTCTCGCTTAGGAGAGGCTTGAGACTCCCAAACTATAACTGGAGGTAATAAAATCAGTTATAAGGGTTCCCATACTTCACTGCGTGCACAGGGTCAAATCCCTATACAATAGGCAACTGTGTTGTCCAACCCCTATTTGACTTAGGACAATGACAAAATAACCACAACGAATGCCCTATGCAATACCTAGGTAAAGAAACTAAGTTCACCACAATATAACCAATGCTTATGTGGAAAGTCATAGGTAGGATCTGTCGTATGGGCAGGGTGGCTAAGCCCTAAAATCAAGAGGGTAAAATCCTCCAAGAGCCCCCATACACGAATAAATCTTGGAAATATATCCCACATTCAGCTAGTATTGGAGGGCTATCTCCACAACCAACCTCCCGTGACCTCGTGCTTAACTATGGTTTTAGTAGAGATTCCTGAGAACAATGATGTATACCATGGGTTTCACCACTTCCTAGTCAGACACATTATGTTGGTTCAATAGTCTTGGATTGTTAACTCACAATGATCTATTCCAAGACTCTAAACCTAAGCTAGTGGGTGCACCCTATAAAATGAAAATCATTTCTAATCAATTTTCAGATTAAGCATTGATTTTAATGGATATAATTACTCAAAGGATATGGTCGTGAAACTGATGATGTATAGGACTCAATGGTATGCACAACCGAAAAACACTAGACTCATCTATTCAATAAAAAACATGTCGCTAATATGACAATGAATCCAATGGTTCGAAATAAAATATAATCTCTTTAAATTTTCAATGCACAAGCAAGTCCTAGATGAAATCACAAGCACTCTGATGCAAAATCCATAACATAAAGCAAATATTTTTGTATTTTCTCTTATAAATGCAAGGAAAATGCGAAATAGTGTTTTTGTATTTTTTCAATATAAGGAAATGAAAAAATCAAAGAAAAATCTAACTATTCAGTAAAGAAATGCAGAGCATATCAAATAGACAACCCAACAAAACCCAAACAGTAAGATTCAACCAAGCTAATGAGCTATAAAACAAGAAATTGTGAAAAATCAAAAAGCTAAAAAACAAAAAGAAAGAGGAGTTTCTGGTCACAAATGGAGCATGGAACAGTCAGGAAACAGACCAACTAAGACTCAAGAACACTCAAAACCAACCCAACAACAACCCAAGGCCAAAAATCAACCAATCCCAGACTTGTACGCCACTGTTCAAAGAACAGCGGATGGTAGATGCAGGCTACAATTCACATAGGGGTGGGTAGATGCAGTCAAAACTAGGTTGACCCGCATACAGCGAAAGGAAAATGAACCCCAAAAGAGTCAAACAGCCTAGAAAAATCTAGTTTTCTAATGTAAATCCCAACGGCCAGTCAATGACACAGGAGCTCGACCGAACAACAACTCGAAATAAGGACAAATTCCTAAAAAATCCCCAAAATGGATGTTCTCCCCAACGGAGTCGCCATTTCTATTATGGAGAAAACATTCTATGTCTCGGGGTAGACCACAACAGACAGCTGACTACCAGAAAATAACTCAATTCCCAATGCAATGTTATTATAATGAAAAATGCTAAGATATGGAGAATAAGAACCAACCTTCAACCAGATGTTCGAAGTAGATCCCCATTGAGCTTTCGATCTCTACACTTGAACCTGCAGATTAGTCTCAACAACAAATACAAGCAAGTGCATATAATATGTGAAAGATATTAGCATAATCAATAACATGATCCATGATATCATAGGAAAATGTAACCCAATGTAATTTAAACAACATTCACAACATCAATTGGACAAGAAAATGAGTATTTCCATTAATTAATAAAAAGAAGTACAATGATATGACCTCTTGTCGGCAACCAATCTAAACCAAGAACTGGGTCTCTCCACTTGTGCCTCCACCACTTCAATCCCCCATTCAATGGCAAACTCAAACTATGAAAGGAGTTTGGTAGGTGAACATAAGGAGTTCACAACAAGAAGGATCAATGAGTGTAGACTCAAGTCACGGAAAAAATCCACTAGAGTTATCTTGCTCTCTCTTTCTCCTCCATTCCATACACCATAAGAGCTCAATATATAGCCTTTCAAAGGTAAGTAAAAGGTCGAATCGAGTCATTTCGGGATATATGGATGGCCAAAGGTCACCCTAAGACCGCTTTTTGGGAGTAAAAAGTAATTATCTATTGGTTTTTACCATTTAATTTGGTGTATGTTGGCTATAGTGGAACAACCTCCGTGTACACTGGTTATAGTGGAACAACTAGTGTACAGGAACAAAACTAGGGAAAAATGTGTTCGTGGAGGATAAAATGTGGATCTATTTCAATAAAATGGATCCTGAAGGCCAATCAATGTTGATGCTCAAAAGGTGGAAAATTACACTGTAACATCGTTTAACTCATTTTATCTATTTCTGCAACTGATAAACAACCACACATTTATATTGATGCTAAGTGTAAAAGCGCTCTTACACAGCCAGTTGCTTGGATATGCGTTGGATAAAGATAAGTAATCTTATATGTTTTATTCTGATGCTTTTTTATTTCATGCTTGTATGTTGTGATTGTGTAACTAAAAGGTTTTTAATTCCATTGTGCATGTTTATTTATGTTCTGTACCCACCCGTGCCAGGTGGGCACATAAAATTTTAGTTGGCCACATCTGTTCTAGGTGGCAGGTTGGCATGGAGAAGTCATGTGGGAAGGAAGTCCAGCGTGGAGGAGACACGTGGGCAAGAGTCCCAACTTGGAGGAGTTGCGTGGGCAAAAGATGTGATGTGGACCGGCCACATCATATCCACACATGCTAGTGATCGTGAAGGATGGGATGAAGGTGGTTTCGCAAATGGAGGAAGGTGGTTTTCCTTATCACCCTTCCAACTTGCGAAATCATGTGGTGTTTCCATGTGGAGAGAGTTTTTAGATTCCACAACCACCCATCCCTCCATCCTAACGCGCATGTTGGGGATGCAGAACGAATGTGGGACCATTGATCTTTCACCACCCGATCAACGACCATTGATCTTTTATGCCATTTAAAATGGTTTGTACGTTGACATGGAGGTGATCCTGACGACGCTAATGGTAAATGATGGATTGTATCACTCGTGTGAATAATCTCATCATGCTTCAGTCCACATTATGTTTATGTCTTGTCACGACGTACATATGATATCCCGCCACACTGTGATAATTAATGTCACGAACTTTTCCTCATTGATACGGTATACCTGCCGCCTACTACCTACATTGAAACTTAAAGTTCAAACTCTATGTGTTTTCTAGTTTGGAGTTATGTTTTCCCTGAAGACCAAGGTACATTGCGTTTGTTAGTTTGGAGATATGTTTTCCCTGAGGACCAAGGTTTGCTTTTGTTGAGGTGGAACCGAGAAGAGTGTTGGGCGGCTAGAGCAGTAAGATTGGTTTGAAGAATCGACTTCTAGTTTTTCAAATGGCAGGTATTTATATTATTCAAACCATAAATATAAATCTGTAAAATAGCATGCTTATTCATCCTTTGGGCTCAAAATCCATATCTTCCATGGTTGTCAAAAATCAATCCAATGAAATTTTCAAGTTCACAGTAATTTAAAGTCATTGAACGGTTTAGATTCTCCTTATCCTTAATCAGATCCTCTCCTTTGCAGGAGTAATAAAAGACTAAAATTTTATTGGAGCTTCGACTTGTAGACATAGAAGCACTAGACTCATCCCCTGCAACCGCAAAAATAATCAGTCATTAGTCCTCAAACATTTAAGCTTTTCATCGGACTGTTCCATCATTCACTATTCTTAAATTTTATCACAATTAAAACTGAAGGATGCACCAACACCCTGTTTTTTCAGCTACAGCTGAGAGGATGCACCAACACCATTATCAGGATACAACCTGCCCTAGCACCACCCTTCCACCCTTGTTTGTCTTCTTCATATTTCCAAAATTTATTTCCTTCAATTCTAGGTAGTTATCTTCTTATAGTCAAGGTCTTAATTTGCAGGTTGATAATGAATAAAAGAAAACAGTCCATTAATATTGGGCATTGGTCATAAATGAATCCAATATCAATTTTAGCAGAAAATTGGTGAATACTAAGATGCGGTAAACCAGAGCATAAACATATGAATTATGGTTTAATATTACTTTCATCCAAGCATGAAGAATAACACAATGGAAACGATTTACTGGACATAACAATTAATTGAGAAAGGAAGGAAATTTACAGACTATCATTAATGAATAGTTTTTTCATTAGTGACAATTATATTCAACACATTCCACGTATAATTTAAAAAACAAGCAACATTTGCATGCCTTCCCAGACACACCATAATGCTAATTAAAATTTAAGCAGGATACTGTGTTGGAAAAGGAATTTAATAATGATGGCAATGCAGATAGTGATGCCATTGGTTGGAATGATTCTGACTCCGATTAATCAGACAATTTTTATTTTATTTTTAAATAGAAACAATATACTTTTGGGTCTGCTCTTCCTAAGAATGAGGTGAATGATATAGCATCTTCTACTTCTTCGAGTGTAGAACATATCAATTCTAGAATAATCAAATCCACGTGGCACAATTTGAGCGTTCCATGTGTCACCCTGGAGACTAGATTTTGACATTTTAATCACAAAATTTACAGACCTTTTTTTAACCACAAAATTTACATACGTTTTGATACAAAGAGTTTGCTGTCAAGTCGAAATTTTGTCAGAGAAAGAGAGGTTGCTCTTTCGTCAAGTTATTCCATTTCGAGGTGTTGGAAGTAGATGCTGAGGAGAAAGAGAGCCCGCTCCTTCCTCCAAGGATGATTTTTTAGGAGTGGCGAAAGTATATATCGGTACTCTAAACACATATTTCATAGGAGCATTGCTTCGCACATTTTGATGGAAAGTGGAAATTTCCACAGAGAAAGATCGATTGCTCTTTCTCCAAGTTCTATTTTTACATTTCCCTCATAAAAGAAGGGGCGAACGACCCTTCTTCTTCCCAATATTAATTTCATTATAGTTTGAGACTACAAGATGAGTCAGTCGATCCTTCTTGTTGGAAAATAGAAGTCAGTGCAAACAATTTTATATGTTATAACTTAGCTGATGTCCGGTTTTTAATATTCTCTCGTAAATGAAGGGTCGGTCGACCCTTCTTGTGCTCAGTGTTCTTCTGGTGTTCACCATTTTAAATATAGAGGAATTGACATCCTAGCCAACATAGATTGAATATTTTTAGAATTCCCTCATAAATGAAGAGGCGGTCGACCCTTCTTCTGCCCAGTATTGTATTCGTAATAGTTATAGAATGCAAGAAGGGTCAGCCGATCCTTCTTTCTTTCGCCATTCTGGATATAGGTGAATTGTTGGATATATTTGTTCACAATTATCTCCTAATCTAAGGGGCAGCCGATCCTTCTCGTCGGAAAATGGAAATCGGGACAAACACTTTTATATGTTAGAACTTAGATGATGTCCGGTTCCCTACTATTTACAGTGAAAGTTGGAAGTCGAGAATTGTCGACATAGACTTCGTAGATTAAATATATTTACATTTATATCGTAAATGAAGGGTCGGCTGACCCTTCTTGTGCTCAGTATTCTTCCCTTGTTCACAATTTTGGAAATACATGAATTGATGGCCTAGCATTCGTAGGTTGAACATTTTTAATCTTCCATCATAAATGAACGGGCAGGAGAGGCTTCTTCTACCCAGTATTATTTTCGTAATCTTTCTAGACTGTAAGAAGGGTCATTCGATCCTTCTTGTGTTCTCCATTCTGGATATATATAAACGATGGATATAGGTGTTCTTAATTATCTACTAAACAAAGGGGCGGCCGATTCTTCCATTCGGAAAATTGGAAGTCCGGACAGACATTTTTTTATATATTATAACTTATGTTATATCTTTGTTTAAAATAAATATGATTTTAAATGTGCTCCTGTTATTTTATATTTCATAAATCGCTTCTAAACTGGACTTTGGTTCTGAACAATGTGTCCTATCATTTTATATTTCAAATATTGTTTATGAAATGGATTTTGGTACTCAACAATGTGTCAACCTTCTTTGAATGGATTGAAAGTTGATGAAGGAATCTCTTTTCCATAAAGAAATTTTTTGCATAATATCAACATTCATGATAGATGTATCATTGTAAATGTTACCAACACCTTAAATGCAAGTCTTGCATTTCCCTATCCATCAGAAGGTGCAGATACATTATCAGAGGCTATTGGTGGTTATATTCAATGGCCTGTATCTGAGATCGTTAACAACATTAGGTCTTCTCTTTGCGAGAATGAGGTGAATGATATAGTAGCTTCTACTTCGCTGAGTGTAGCACATATCATAACAACTGAGAATAAATCTTCTTTTATTATGAGAAAAGTTAAGTTGTTACATAAGTGTTCAGAAAACAAGGATTGCATTTCCATAGGTTTTGTAACAAATGTGAGTGTGACTGATTTTTTTGGGGAAACATTTTTGGGTGATTTCTCCTTTGGTATTCTAGTGGATGAAGTGGTGTTTTCTTGTATGGCATGTTGTCCATGGTTGAGCAGTGGAGGTTTTGTTGTATGGCCGATTAAAATAATCATAGATTTTAATACAGAAACATTGCTTTCTATTGCAAGCAATTTCAACAATAATCAATCCGAATCTACTTTGAAAGTATTAAGAGAAAATCACAATGTCAAGTTTGTGGGAGAGAAAGTTAATTTGATACATCAATGTTCTTTAAAGCCACAATATGTTGCTCGGGGAATAGTGTCAACTATTTTTTAGGGAGACATTGTACAATTCAAAGCACTAGATGCTGGTGAGTTTGGTATTTTAGTCCATAAAGTCTTCTGCAATTGCAATGATTGTGGTGTATTTGAAGGCTCCCTTATAAGATGGCTTGCAAACAATTTGCTTGACCTCGATGATGTTCCTTTGGATGTTATAATAAAAAAGAAAATAGATGAAGATATGGTCAACTTTTGGAATATTTTTGAATAATGTCCTTTACAGATGGTCCTTCTAGGTACTCCCCATTGTGAATATACAGATGTCAAAAGGTAATGGAATAAGGACATACAATTTCGTAAAGCGGGAAGATGGAACTAAAATTTCTGAAATAAATTCAATATCGGTACCTTACAAGCCTGCATTAGATCACGATGCATTCCTTTCAAACATTGCCACCGAACATTGTTGCTCGAATTTTTGTATATCAAAAATTTCACTTCAATCGATAGTTGAATGTGTGAATAAATTTGATAGCATGAATGGAAATTCAAGAAGACAAATGCTCTTATGGCCAAAGAAGGACATGATAGAAAAATAAGCTTGTTTACAATGAGATTATACACAATAGACGTCTGTCAAAATGCATGGTATAAATGCCATTGGTTAAAAAATAGCACTTTCTTCAATTATAAAAGAATGTTCTTGAATGGTGACGTGAGAGTTGTGCATGGTAATAGTGGCTTGGAAAAATCTAGGGCGAACACTACTACACTGGTAGCTACTATTAATAAAATTGTAGAAGGGAATTCAGACAAATCTCCACTTCTTACACGATTAATCAGTGGAGATGGAACAAGGACAACCTTGAAATTATTTCCATCTAATATGTCCCATGGTTTGTTGTGAAAAATAGCTAATGATGAAATCAAAAGAATCGGTTTGCCTCCAGTATCACAATCTTCCTTTAGCAAGGTGATGAGAGAAGACTTTCGAGATTTTAAAATTTCTAAATCAAACTCCTTTGCAAGGTGCAATGAGTGCATTACAATACAGGATAGGTTAAAGGGGACCACTGATCCAGGTGAGGTGCAAAATTTGCAAGCAAATCAAGCATCTCATAATAAATATATCGCAAGTTGTCTCCAAGTATATTATTCTCACAGATTAGCTTCACAAAAAAATCCAAAGACTTATCTGAGTATTGTTCATGAAAAAATGGATAAGTTAAAGACTTCCATTCCAAGGGTGGGTAATAAGGAAAAATATTTTAGTAATTTTATGAATCTTCCCATATCATTGACTGGAATGTTGACTCATGGGAACAAGACTAGGGGTTTTGGTCATTTTAGCCTCTCATTTTTAGAGATGGGATCGAATTTCACTATGACATCCCTAGATAAATGCTTGAAGTGTCTTGAAGAACCATTGGTTGATAAATATGGTGATTTTATTTACAAAGGTGGAACATCTAAGCACCAATTCCATGATGCTCTATTGCAATCAGACTCATATGAAAAATGTTTGATATACAGACAAGATGTAATGCAAGATGATGTAATGTGTGTTGATGGTACTAATAAATGCATGCCAAATAGAAAACTACCACCCATATTGTTGTTGCAAATGGATAATTGTTTAGGCGATAAAAAAACCATGTTGTATTTGCATTTTTATCTCTTTTAACAGCAAGGAGAGTGCTCGAGATAGTTGAAGTTGGATTCCTCCTGGCCGGACAAACCCATGAAGACATAGATGGAACTTATGGAAGGTTATCAGCAAAGCCAATGTGTAAGAATATATTTTCACTCTCAGAAATTATGGATACATATAGGACATTTGAAGATCAAAATTTCTTTGTCCCTTATCTAATTGATGGAATTTATGGTTTTAAGAGTTTTGTGGAACCCCACCTTTTGGATGGAAATGCCAAGATCATCGGTATCAAAAAATGCCACTTTTTGAAATTTTAGCTCATAGATGACATTCCAGTCATGCAATGGAAGTCATCACTTCGGGATGAAGCTTGGTTGTCTCCTATTCATCTTTGGCGGTCATTTCCAGATGGTAGCATAGACTTGCCAGTGGGACAACCTAGGTTATTAAATCTGCAATCAAAAATACCTTCGGACATTGATGAAATAAAAAAAGGACTAGAAACATATATTTTATTATGGAATGGAGGGATTGAGAAGGGAGGTGAACAATTTTGGCGTCCCAAGTTAAATTATTGGGCAGCTGTATATAAAGCTTTGGACATTCCCTTCAAGAGTGTTGATCAGTCATCAACTAACTTTTGGCCATCGACAAGCCATGATATTCATAGTAGTGAACCTACAAGATTTGAACATGAAATTATGGATGTGTATTTGAAGGAAAATGTTCCTTCTTTGAAGGATTGCTATGTTGGACCACTATGCAACAATCCTAGAGATGAATTCATTCCAAGAGTCGATGTTGTAAAGGGCCAAATGGTCATTGTGCAATCACTAGAGCCAGATTGTGCAATCTGGTTGGGTAAGGAGATTGGTGATATTTATCAGGAGTCAGATTCTAGTATTGTTGGGTCTTACAAAGTAGAGGTGCAATGGGGGAAACCAACAGGAGCATCGAAGGATCTAAAGGTCTTGTAAAAAAATGCTTAGATAGAAAGGAACAATGGGTTGTTGGTGCAGAAGAAAATATGATGTTTGATGTAAATAACATCATATGGACATGGTCACCAAGGAAAGTATGCACAGGAGAAAAAATTAGCATAAACGAGAAGGGCCTTGTAGCAGTTAAGGCACAATGAGAAAATATGGGGCATCGTGTTCAGAGTGGGATGGATGTTCCTTCGGATATCATTTGATGTGATCTTAGCCCAAACAATTTATATTTTGTTGCAATTGTTCTAGTCTATCTATCAACCTGGCTGGGTCTTTTTTGTCACGACCGTTCTAATGTCAAACAGAAAGGCTTTCTGTTCAGTCTCCAAGGTTGATAGTAGACATGGGAATTTCTCTATATGGCATTTTTTGTCTCAGAAGTGCAATGTGAAAAGAAGACGGATGTAATATGTTTTACCAGTATATAATAAAAAGTTTCTCTTTTTTTGCTTAAAAAAAAATCCTTTCAATAAACAATAAAACTAGTGGGGCTATAGGGATCCAATTTGAAGGGTTGAACTTAATTTAAGGTTGAAGTTTATATATTCATACTGCCCTTCTAGCATGAAGGGCTTCAATTAAAAAAAGATAATAACTAAAAACACTTTTCATTCTTTTAATGAGATTTCATTCTATTTAAAAAAATAAGAAGAAAGAATGCTTCTATTTAAAAATAATAATAGGAAATAATGTTTCTATTTAAAAAAACAAAAAGAAAGAATGATTCTATTTTTAAAAAAATAGAATAGTATTAGTATAATGCTACTATAATGATACTAGTGTAAATGTTTAAAGTTACTTATTTACAATTACTTCCACAAGTAAACTTCAGTTCGACGAGCATTATGGACCACCATCGTCAGGAGGAAGAGGAGAATATAACCTATGGTCGTCGTAGAGTCTCTCGTGCTCATAAGATAGTTTGGAGGCAATCTAGGGATCATACAATTCGTGGATTAAACAACTATTTCATTTACCTAAAGGCTCTTTTGAGATCGCAAGATGCAATTGAAACTGTTGGCAAATCGAAGTTTTATTTCAAACATTGAGCAGATCCAAAGTTTAATTGAAACTGTGAGTAGATCTCGTTGATTCGGCCCCTTCTATGACCTCTTCTCTCAGTTCAATGGCTGGCCTTGCAGACGGAACGATGTTTGTAAGGTCCAGTGTGGAATAAATCAAACAAAAATTGCAAAAATTTTATGAGGTAGTCTGCTTGGGCATCAAAGCACACAGAGAGTCATCCAACGACATGAGGTATATCTCTCAGCAATTAACCTGTAGGGACTCGATAACTGATGATTTGGAATGCAATTTGATAGAACTTATGGCAACAATGGATATTATAAGAGATGAAATTTTGAAGATGTCCAGGATGTCACACTGCAGCACTGTTAGGAACCCCCCTCTGTGGATATGAGAATTGTAGAGGAAACCTCTGATCAATGGCAGAATTTTTTGAAGAAGAGAACCCTACTTGGATGAGTTTTTACATCCATTTTGGAAAATTTAAATGTTTTATTTGCATCTTGTTAAATTTACAGAGCCATATTGTGAAAGCAATTTATGCTCCCAGGCTCTCCTTTTTGTAATGAATGGTTGTGCACAGCTTTTTGAATAAATCCATCTATATGCTTCAATATAATTACATAGAAGTATTTTATAGAGAAATATGGTCAAATGATGAATATGTCTTTCTAAATATAACTCATTGTAGACAAATATCTTGTCAATGGTAGAAGGCAACTTCCTCAACATAATTACAAAAAAGTAATCTAGATGGAAATAGGGACAATGGAAGAAGATTGTTGAACATATACATCTAAATATATCTCATTGTAGACATAAATATTGTTAATGGAAGAAGAACAGGTCCTCAATATAATTATAGAGAGTTAATCTAGATATGAAATCTTGTTGAGTACGAATTCGAATACGATACAGAAAAAATCTTGTGCCAAATCAAATGTGCCACGTGTCACAATATGAGCGTCCCACGTGTCACCCTGGGATACTAGATATCAACATTTTAACAACAAAATTTACAGACATTGTGCTTCAAAGACTGTCATGGCAAGTGGAAATATTCTCAGAGAAAGAACAGACGCTCTTTCTCTAAGGTGTTCTATTTTTACAATTCCCTCATAAATGAAGGGTCGGCTGACCGTTCTTATTACCAATATTCTTTTCACAATAGTTCGACACTGCAAGAAGGGTCGGTCGATCCTTCTTGTGTTTTCTTTTTTAACAGAAACAGGTGATAGATTTATATAAACAAAAGCTGTGCACAACCATTCATTACAAAAAACAAAAGCCAGCACTCTGCATCAGAGAAAGGAAAATTGCAGAGACTTATAGAGTTTTTATCATGGTGTTCTATGCTTCCTGATTTCCTATAGATTCTGTTCTTACTATTGGGATAAACCCTTACATATTGATTGCATAATTTTAAACAAAAAAACATTTAGAATATGGGCAACTAATAAAACCTGCAGACAAAGGAAGAAGACACTATCATTAACTGAAATTTTGCTGCTGGACTGAGGCCGCATCCATCATCTCCTGATTTATAGTTGGGGCTTCCTGCACAATGCTGCAATGAGTTTTGCAGGAAAAGACTGAGGTGTCTGCTTTGATACTGTCCACTTTTCCCATCAGGTCAATGATATTTCTGTCCATGTCTTCCATTCATGACTCCAGGCAAGAGAGCCAGGCATGGATATACCTGTCTTCCATGGATAATTCCTCAATTTGTTTCGCAGTGGTGCAGAAGGCTGAATACATCCGGGAGAGGTAAGTTTTAATTTTCGACGAGAGCTGTCTTAACATAGCAATGGCCTGTCTGACCCCTTCCATGCTGCGAGCTGACGAGGGAGAACCAACTTCAAACAACACGGCAGGTTCCTGGGTGATGCAAAGACGTTGCAGAGACAGAGCGAGGGCAGGGTAAGAAGAACTCTGCATTCTGCAAGCTAAGAATCTGACGAACACTTGGGGCCTTAAATTCCCAAGCGTGAGACCTGAACAGGCCATGTGGAGGGCGCGTGGGTGAATGCGTGGCTTCCTATCCAAGGCAATCCCAAAATGGATTTTGAGATGGTGGGAAAGTCCACCTTGCAAGTAATTTCTCCATATATTTAAACCCATTATCAATGTGCTCATTAAGGTATAAAACTATGTTTTAAGACATTATTGAGAGAGGCTTTCCCCTTGGCCATAGTAACGCCAACATTTGCAAGTTTATCCACGATGGAATTGAGGTCTCTTAGCACATGGAAAAAGAGAGTATCCTTTGGGAGTTCGAGACTCTTGATTCTTTTTTGAAATCTCTGAATTTTATCACTTTTGCGGGGTTTACCCTTGCGCATAGCTTGAATCACATGCCTAGAGTCCCCGAATACCTGCAAATGTTCCATGTTGAAGGTGGCCACAATTTCAAGAGAGTGATACAAGGCCAGCCATTCGGCTTGATTATTGGTGCTGATACCAAGTCCCCAAGAGAAGTCTACTACTTTATTTCCTCCGAGATAAAAAATTATCCCCCCCGCACCTGCCGCCCCCTCATGATCCTTCTTGTGTTATCCATTATGGATATAGGTGAATTTCTGGATAAAGGTTTTCACAAATTACTATTAAAAGAAGGGGCGGCCGATCCTTCTTGTTAGAAAATGGAAGTTGGGACAAACCATTTTTATATGTTATAACTTTCAAGGTGTTCTATTTTTACAATTCCCTCATAATTGAAGGGTCATCCAACCCTTCTTATTCCCAATATTGTTTTCATAATAGTTCGACACGATAAGAAGGGTCAATCGATCCTTCTTTTGTTTTCCATTAAGGATCTAGTTGAATTGCTGGATAAAGGTTTTCACAATTAACTACGAAAAGAAGGGGCGGCCGATCCTTCTTGTCGAAAAACAGAAGACTAGGAAGATGTTATAAATTCCAAGGTGTTCTATTTTTACAATTCTCTCATAATTGAAAGGTTGGGTGACCCTTCTTATTCCCAATATTATTTTCATAATATTTCGACACTGCAAGAAGGGTCGGTCGATCCTTCTTGTGTTCTCCATTATGGATATAACTGAATTCATAGATAAAGGTTTTCACAATTAACTATGAAAGGAAGGGGCGGCCGATCATTCTTGTTGGAAAACGGAAGTCGGGAAAAGCCATTTTTATATGTTATAACTTAACCAATTGACTTGTTATTCAAAGAATGACTGAATATTTTAGACATTGAGCTTTTCACCTTAAAATGTTGAACATTTACAAATGAAAAATGCACTTTTCAAATATAAAATTTCATTTCTTGATTTGAACTTCACACTTTTCAAATCAGAAATTGCATTTTTTTATTTGAAATTCACAGTTTTCAAATGAAAATTTGCATTTTTTTATTTGAAATTCACACTTTTCAAATCAAAATTTCCATTTTTTTATTTGAAATTCACACTTTTGAAATCAAATTTTTCATTTTTTAATATGAAATTCACACTTTTTGAATTGAAATTCACAGTTTTATAACAAAAAAATGCAATTTTAAGGTTCATAAGTAGTAAAAAAACACACTATTCGAATAGAAAAGCACACTTTTCTAAGCCAATATTGCCACTTTCAAAACCTATTTTTGCACTTTAGAAAGGTTGATATTGACACTTTCAAAGTCTAAATTCACACTTTCTTAGTCCAAAATTTGCCTAATATGTCCAAGTTTAATTAAATTGGTGTTTCATCATAAAGACTGCCATATCCTACATAAAACTTGTTTTCTAAACCAATGCTTTTGATTGTGAAAAAATAGGGGTAAACTTTAGCTTAATGAAAATGTTTTCAATTATTTGAAGTGACAAATGTGTTTAGGGATAAGTCTACTTGCTCCATGCATTTTGATGAAGGTTCTTGTTTCATACTTGAAGACTCATTGTTTAATTCACATTTTTCCTTATGTTCTCATGTTGTTGAAGTTATAAGAATTCTAATTCTTTGAAATTTGTTTTATCACAAGTATTTCAAAAGGACATTTTCATTGTGAGAAATAAGTTTTGTGGAATGTGAAAATGTGAGATAGATATTCCATGTCCCCAATTTTGGCTAATTCAATAACCATGGGTGAAAGGGGACAAAATAACCCCTAGGTAAATAATTTTACTTGATCGTGTATGCATACGATTAAATTTAGCCTAAGTCAAGTGGAGGAATTATTTTTATTAATTTTAATTAATTTTTGTAATTAAATTCCTAAATAATGGAGCAAGTGGTCCAAGAGGGCGCCCTCATGAGGATAAGGTTTCCAAAATGGAACTAGAGGCTAGAAAATATCAAGGAATGAAAAGAAGGAAGGTGTAAGAAGTTTCTAGAAGTAGAAAATTAGAAATATCTAGAAAAAGCTAAGGAGGGGTGCAGTGTCTAAAAGGGAGCTCAACTTACAAAGAAGGAAACATCTTGAGACAAAGGGGGGCGCAGTTTCTAAAAAAGGGAGTTCAGTTACAAAGCAGGAAACACCTTGAGACAAAGGGGGGTGCATTTTGTAATGGAAATGAAAGCTTACAAGGAAAAAGCAAGGCAAGTATGTCCACTCATGGGTGGCCCATGTGGAAGGGTTCTCATAGGTCACCAAGCATGTCAATTTGCTCAACAGGTTACCATGATTTCTATAAAATAAGCCAAGCAACTCCTATTCACATCTTTTGACCATTTTGTAATTAAATGTGAGAGATTTAGCTTCTCTTGTTGAGTGATGTGCCTCAACCTTGCTTTGGGTGATGCTCCCCTTATACATTTTTGTTCTAGTCTTTCATCCACCCTATATGGAAGGTATTGAAGACTAATTTGCATCCATTGAATACTGATATTCATCCATTAAAGATTGATCTCAATTTGGGGTCGAATTGCTTCAAAAGATTTTAAGAGTTTTGAAGAAGGAACCACTCCTGCAATAACCTTCTATCTTCTTCTCTTCTCTGTAATTCTCCATTGGACATAAATCAGTGATATTAAAATTATGCCATGATGGAGAAGAATTACCGACCTGTTCATTGAATTTATTTCAGGTCCACTCATGCTGATCAAGACCTACCATCCTTATGTATTGCAGACTCCACCTAAAGGAGATTTCCTTGATGTAATTGGTATAGGTCTCATGTTGGAGGTTGCTAGGACCCTTAGAGTAATTTTGGTGCTTCTTAAATCTATGTAAGATGATGGTTATTTCCTTATAAACCATCCTTTATATTATTCATAGATCTGCATTTAAAAATTCAGCAAGTAATGACTAGTTTTTCCATAACTTGCATAAAATGAATTATATGAATCCGAATGAAGTGCCTTAAGTTTATGTAGTTTAATAAAATACCCAAGAACCTCATTCAACCTGTAGATAATATTTTGGGAGGGTTTTATAATGTTTGAGGCAATTTGAATCTTGACTAGTTGAGAAGTCCAACTAGCTAGTTTTAATGTTTTTCCTATAAAATGTATTATATGAACTCAAATCCAATTATGCAAATTGATTTGGTTTATTATGATGTAAATGAACCATATCCCAGGTCCAAAACCAAATTAGATAATTCCATATAATTCTTGGGAAAGGAAATGGAAAATCCAGCCTACTATTCCAAACTGCAGTAAAAGCTCCCAAATTCTAAATCATATCATCATATGATATTTATTTATTCCCCAAGATCATCATGAGACCAAATATATGTACAATCACACCTACCTGCATCCTGATCTATTTTTTATATGCAGATGTACCCAGAAGCATTATGGTAGACTTCGGAGGTGTTGATGCTCGAAACATAAATGGTCTCTGTGCTTTGTACAAAGGATACATAAACATTTTCCCTATGTCTACCTTGATTATGAACACTTCCCCATATACAAACTAGAACCTAAAGTCATACCTATTGTCCTTGAGTTGGGAGTTGATATCCAGAGTTATCACCTTGCAGATTGTAAAATTGTTAAAATTTACTAATGAAAATTCTGCTTAAAATTTGTGTTTTGAGTTGAGATTCTATCCTATTCTTTGATGGTATCTTACAGTGGTATCAGAGCAGTTTCCTCCACCCCTGTGGAAAGAAATATTATCACTATTGAAGAATAGTGTAGAACAAATCTTCAAAAGTGCAGTATGAGGCTCCTACCAGTGATTGAGGAAGATTTTGATCCATATGAAGAAGGGGAAATGTCCTCTGTTGGAGATTTTTATTTCCAGAGGTCTGAAGAAGATTAATTTTCTGACCACATGTTTGAAGAGGACATAGGATCTAATCTACCTATATCTAAATTGGATGGAAAATTTTCACGGGAAAAGAAGATGAAGGGATCATTCCAATATCTCATGGAATACAGTGCCTTGAAAAAAGAGATAAGGAAGGTTCTGTCTTTCCAAGACTACTTCTCTTTGGATATGAAGAGACTATTCAAGGACCCCTACTACAAAGAAAATCAAATAAGGATTTCACATATGGTTGACAATGTGTACCAAGAAGTGGGGTTAGTAGTACCGAAGGGAGCCAAAGTTGAGGAAGAAGTGAATCACTGTTGTGCTAGCCAGTGCAAGGAGGAATTGGATCACTCTCTCTCTCCAAGCACGAAAGAGGGAAATGCCAAGGATAAGAATGATAAATGTTCTGAATTTTGCAGCAACCATTTTTACTTGTAGCCACATGATCCATTAGAAGGTAAGCATATGCAACTTGCATGTGTATATTGCCAAATGAAGAGCATATATGAGAAGAGTAGGTCACTACAAAGTGACTGCAATGAAGAAGAAACAATATATGTGGAGAAGTGCAAGACGGAAGAGTTTGGAAATGTTGATGATGGTGAGGAATATTTTGGATCTGTTCCAAAGGATAAACATAAATCAGACTTACAGTCACCTCTTGAGATTCATAAAGAAGCAAAAAATAAGCACACCTCAGTGAGGTGTGAATCACAAAATTTGGTGTAAGGACAAACCACCATAATCCCACTACATAAGGAGGAGAAAATAGCACATGGTGAATTATTTAATTCTAATTTGTATGTGCCTCTGTGTTAGTTTGATGTGGTAGCCACTTCCGATGAGAATATTGGCTTGGTTGAGCCCTCAAGTGTTGGGGTTCATGAATTGGAGAAGGTTGAAATTTTGAGAGAAAGTTTTTATGGTGCACCAGAGATGAATGAGCACCCAAGTTGCAGCCTAAGTTCTTTTTTTCATGATAAAAAAGATGAATATTTTTCAACATCAAGAGATGGATCAACTTTCAAAACTTCGATGTAACTTCATGAATTTGATCCCAAAAATATAGAAGAAGAAGAGGTTCGTCTTCAAGAATCACATTTCCTTGAATGGACACTAAAGCTGAATGAATGCAAAATCAAGGAGGCCCTTCAATCCCTCAATGAAACTCATTCCTTAATGAAAAATATTTGTTGGAAGTTGGAGGAGCAGTCTTCCAGGAGGGACATGGAAGAGTTTTAGAAGGCCATGACAAGCATTAAGGGAAATTTCCTATACTTGCTTTCTGACAGAGACAATCAGCTTGAGCTTATGGATTTGTTTCATGGTGCATCCTTGAAGGATGAAGAGGATGTTTGAAAGCTCACAAAAGAGTTGATGACCACCCTGTTAGCACCCAAACTGTACCTCTAGGTTGTAGAGAGGCCAAAATGGGGTAACCACAAAACCACTTGAGATTGTATTACTGACCCAATACAATCAGAGAGGGATCTCTCTTAAACTTGAAAGACTGAAAATAATCAATGAGAACCACACAACCTTCACACTCAAGATATTCATTCAAAGCACATTCAGAAGGTCAGATTTCTGATAGGACAAATTTGTTTATTAAATGTTGTTTGGTTGAAAACAAATTAGGCATCCATTGGGCAGTGGAGTCAAAACAAACAGAAATCAATATTATTGAAAATGCTTCATAGACAGGCTCACTCAGGGGCAATGTAGCCACCATCTTACAGTCAAACTGCTTTTAGTTTTCATGATTCAGAAGAGAAATAAACAATCCACTAATACAGAGCATATTGCTATGAATTCTATATCGATTTTAGAAGAAAGGGTTGTGAACACTTGGAATGAAATGAATAGAGCATAATACTATGAATTCTATTCAGGTACAACTCTTATCCAAGCATGAATAGAATAACAATATGGAATAGATGTAAAAAGAGAACACATTCACATAGAGGAAGAGATATACAGACTACAACTCTAAATACAGATGAAACTTTGAGATAAAAAATGCCTGCAAGGCCTTGCCAATTCTATTAAATGATCTCGAAACAAAGAGTGATACATATGTTTCCCAAAAATATTTCAACCCTTCTTCATTTGATTTCATTGAATTTATAGATGTCTTTGAGTTTCAGGCTCGCCTGCTCTGAATAGAAAACAGTTACAATTTTTAGTGACACCTAAACTGGGCATATTCACCACTACTACCATAAGATAGCGCTGGTCAAACTGGCTTAACTGCCTTTTTACATTTACTGATCATTTTTAGTAAATAACAACCGACTCTAAAGACAAAAATGATCTGGTAGGCTTTCCAGCTGGCTACTTCCACTCTCCCTGAATCCTTCATGCGCCCAGCTTTATTTTTCCTTTACCATATTTTTCAATTAATTTCCACTGTTCGGCCATTGGTAAGTCTAGGGATGCAAGATATTTAAGAAGAAATCTCATTTCAGTGTGTTCCTTGTAGGAATAGCCTTCGAGGAGTGTGTGGGCTTCTTTAAATGTTGTGAGCAGCTCGAAATCCTTGGTCAACTTATCCACCACCACCTTACCTGCCAGGGGCTATTCCAAGTTTGCAAAACACTTCTGGTCTGACCTACATTCCTCTAATTTTCCCTGGTACTCCTCTTTTGTCCTCATGGTCCCGTCTTCCTCCCAAAAAAGAGGCAAACCTCTCTTAAATAGTGGGTCAAATGCTTCTCTGAACATTTTTATTTTGCTGGCTAAGATATCTATTCCTTCCTGGACGGTGTTCACCCGCTGATGTTTTAGTATCACCTTCTTGGCCCAGATGATGGTGGTCACTCTATATTTTATGTTTCCTGTTTGCATCTGGTCTTCAGAAAGACCACTCAAAAATTCCACTGCGTTCTAAGAATAATCCAGGGGTTTTTTGTTCAACTTCTCATTTTCCACTGCAACCGCTGGCTTTGCTAGTTTGACCACAGCTTCTTTATTTGATATAAAGTCCAAATATGGTCTTAGCTGATATGCCTGCACAATGATATCCTCCTAGATGATTTTCCTCACCTTCTATCATGCTTCTTTCCCCATAACCCGTTATTTTAATTTGTCATACTCATCCTGCATGGCTTGGTATTTGGGTTCCCAAGCCTTCTTGTCTTTCTCTGCATCTTGTTTGTCCTTTTCTGCAGTATTCCTCATAGTCTTAAGGTTAGAATTCTCTTTCTATAACCTTGGCACCTCTACACTATCTAAACTGGTCTTGGCTATTTGCCACATGACATAAAAATCTCCAGCTTCTATCGAAGGTGTGACCATGGCCTCTATATCTTGCTATTTATCCTTTAGATTCTTCTCAAGCTTCTCGACTTCAACCTTCAAGGCTTCCTCACTGTCCATTATTGATTTCATATCTGCATGCCACTTTTTCTCCTTTTCTTCAAACTCTATTAGCCTGGCCTTGTAGTCAGTCAGCTCTCCCTGTAGCTTTTCTTTTTCTTCTTCTAGTTCTGCAATCTCAAGTGCATCTACCAGTTGGGCAGCTGGCATCTTTAATTTCTTTTTTAGTTTCAGGATCTCCTGATCTTTATCCTCTAATAGCTTCTGGATGATTTTTTTTTTGTATTCAATGGTCTCAGTGGCTAATAGTGAGGCTTGGAATTTCTTCACCTATGTTTTCAAGCTCTTGTTCTCTACCTTTTCTATCCTCAATTGATTTTTCACTTTAGCTTTGTTGGCTTGTGCCTTTGACAATTCTATGGTAGAATTTAGTAGCTTGTTGTAAATAACTTCCCCTATCTCCTTATGTAGGTTGATTACATCAGGTACTGGCATGTCTTCCAGGTTTACTTTAAGCTCTGTTTCCTTACTTTTGGTAGCTAAGGCAAGACTCAGGGTATTCTGCACTAGGTTCTTGCTTGCTACTAGAGTCACATCTTTCTAGGAGATTTTCCTAACATCAGCGCATAATTTTGCTTCTTGTGATAGTGTTTTAGGAATCTCTTCATACCCTTCTATTAATGCAGTCCGAATCATGATTGGTGTTGCAGGTCCAGCAGGTGCCTTGTTGAACACATGTTCTTTGATCTCGAAAGATGGTATTGAGAATGTGACTTGTTTCTTCTTAGGCTGCTTTTCTTGTACCTTTACCAATTGTTGCCCTGGGTTTTCTACCTTTTTCCTCTTCTTCGGGGCTCTCTCAGTCAGAATGTCCACATCCATGGGCTTATTCCCCCCCTGCTATATGGATTTTTCTGGAATATTGGTGAGGAGTATGGCTACTACTATTTCTGGGGTTTCGCCAGGTAAACCAGGGACTGAGGATGTACTCCCTAGTGTAAAAGAGAGGGAGCTTTCTCATGGATCAATGTCCATCTGACCCTTGTCAATGTATCCCAACCAATTGGCCCTTTCTGCTAGGCTAGTGAGCTCAAAGTGCTCATATCCTTTTTTGTTTGTTTCCTTTCTCCTCTCTGAGACTATATGGTCGGGATCACAATTTATTGCAACTTTGGAAGAGAAACCCAGGTCACTCATCATTAGTTCAATGCTTGGAAGAGCTGCTTTGTTTTTTGTAATGAATGGACACAACGCCCATGGGAAATTGATACCAGAGGATTTCTTGTCATCCAAGAAGTGCTCACACTCTACTTTCAACTTCTGCCTTATGAACTCCAGCGTGGGCACCATGGGGGTTAGGAAAGCAGGTAATACATATGGGGCATAAGAATAACCATACACCCTGATCACAGTACCACTCTTTAGTAAAAACCAATCCACAACCCTTTTTTCCATGGAGGGATGCAACAAATCCTTCATCTTAGGTAGCACCCTTGGAAGCCTCTTCCAGAAGAAAATAAGATAGATCTCTACCATGAGATCATTCATGAAATTTTTGTAGTTGGTGTACATCTCTTCAGTAGTCTGCAGCTTTGGTCCCTGTATATTTTCTTCTTGTGCTGCCAGGAACATTTTCAGTAAATAAGACTGGAACCTAAAAGACCTGTTCCTGGGGAAATCAATAAGCTAAGAATGAATATTGTCTGCTAGGGCTTCATCAAACTTTAGGCAGGCGCACTCGGTAGGTGAATTGGGGTCTGAGGGTTCAAGGAGACAAGTGCTTAGGATGAACATTAGGCTAATCAGGGGTTCGATTATGTATCGATCATTGTCCAGCCCTAGGAACTGAGCCAATATAGAGATGACATATCTAGACTCTTCATTAAATAGGTTGGCTTCACCAGGGAAAGGGGTTTCTAGAGGGAAAAACTTGGTAGCAGGGAAACCTTGTAAAAACTTTTCTTGAGGTCATCCGGGGCTTGACGAAAGCATTGGACGAGGGATTCCATTTTGTAGCTTTGGGATTTCTGACAGAACTCCTGTGGGACGACCAAATATTTCCTAATAGTAGGGGCATTATATAGCACAGGATTCTAGAGTTTGATGCATCCATGACTACTCTTTGATTTGGGGAGTAATGGCTGGCACACCAGTCTATGAACTCAGGGTAACTAGGGGTATGAACTGTAGCAAATAAATGGAAAAAGGACTGATAAACATTGTGGGTATCTTCCTCACTAGCCCTTAGAACCTCCAACCTTTCCTTAATGGTCTCTGGGGATCAGCTAATTAACATTGTATCAAAAAATCATAGTCCTTATCCTCTACCAGATCGCTTATCTGGGGTGATTCAAAACCTGGAGGCTCCATAGATTCGGCCATTAAACAGCTTATGGTGGAAAAAGATGGCCTACCTAGTCACTTGACAGCTGGGAGGGCCTCCGAGCTTCTGGTTGGTTGGTCGGCTCTGCACAGTTAGCTCCCTTCACTTTCCAATGCGCACAGGACAAATGAGATGCGAATCCCTGCACAGGCTAGCTTTTTATAATATAAACTTGCCATATTATCCTCATAGGTATGACAGTGATAGGACCACATCAGCTGTCCATCCATGCTGTCAATCCTTCACCATAGATCTTCTCACTTTTTACTTTCCACCACCCTCCATGGCCTCCAACTCCGCTACATGCCACCTCAGGAGCACCTTTGATTCGCAAAAACTTCTCCAATAGTCAATCAGTTCCTTGCTTAGATATTGGCCATTTAGAGATGTGGCCCCTACCATGTTCACATATTTGGAGCGCTTCTGTTTGGTGCACAAGTTATATTTGTGAATAAAACCTGAGCCTTTGATCTGCATCTTGCCAAATCTACGCTTTTGAAAGTTGCGGAATGTTAACAAAAGCTCACAGCTTTGCATCGTGACCCTTATCATGCAAGTTCAAATTGCGAACACATTGCCGACCATCGATCCTCATCACCCACTGTTGATCTAATCTTTTACATGCTTGCTGGCTAGCACCTCACCCGTGCTTAAACGACCATCAATTTGTTTTGCGATAGAAGATTACTGTCATGGATCTTTATCACCTTTAATCAAATCCGTCCATCCTAGTCAATCGGAAATGTGGGTGCATTCCTTTACAATTAGTCTTTTCGACTGCTATTAAATGCTGAATTTTCTCAGACACTTCCTCCTCGGGCTAGATCCATTGTGTAGGGCTTTGATTTTTAGTGTTTAGGGGATACAAAGTAGGAGCTAGGCTTCCTTTGAAATTCTTCATAGTCCTGCAATTCTTCCTTTCACAAAAAACTTCCCCCAAATACTTAACACAATTCCAGTGCTAACACACCCAAGATTCCTTTCATAGCACTCAATGTGCACTCCAAGAATCTAAGATGGAGATAGTGCAACTTAATGAAAAGTTGCAAAGATCACACCTACCCTCCTACACACCATTTAACCATCTTAACTTGGTTGATTGCATTCTTGATCATATGGAGTAACCTCATGATATGGTTGCATGTGCTTGAGGAGGGTGCGAAGTAGTTTAAACAGAACCAATCACTTGATCTTTCCCAGAGTGAACCTGAGTTGTTCCTTGGAGTGAGTCACTTTTCCATGGAGGATTCATATGAGATCACCTCATTTGGACCAGCCAGTAATGAATAATATGTAGCCACAAGTTTTATGAATGAGAGTGGTGGATATATGAGGTTGGTTCACAGTTATTTCCCCCAGATCCTAGATTCAGCCACAACAAGTGGGATGGACATTGGGTGAAGAGCGTTTTATGGTTGATGCCATATTTGGAGCAAGAGGCTCCCAAAATTTTCCATAATGACTGGGTAAATGCACCATTTGCTTCCCTACAACATCTGAGGAAACTAGTTGCATTCTTTGATGCCTCTTTCTCTCACTTGCACCAATTGAGTGAACCCAATGGCACAGAGTGGAGTAATTGGATTTGTGCACTAGTACCATGCCTAGGAGATCATGAGATTTCTATAGATGAGGAAGACTCATGGATGGAGAAGATACTTGAATGCATTTCACCTAGAACTAGTAACCATCATGATGATCTCAATCCATTGGGATCAAGCAACATAAAAGTCTATCCACCCAGGGATATATGCATTTCACAGTTTGAGATTCTAGGAGGTAAAAGTTCTTTTTGTAAATTTTTTGATGCTCCTAACACTGACATGTTTTGTGATCAGCAGCAGAGGCACATATTGCTGACATTTGATGCCATGCATCCACATATGGATTTGGCGGAAGATTACATGTTAGACATGGAATCGCCCTGCAGAAATATTTCTGCTCATGATCAGGGGAAGGAAGCTAAGTAAGAAAGCTTCCAAGAGAAGTTAATGAAATATTTATCTTACAGAAGGTGGCCTATGTGGAGGACATCCACATACTTGGATGGATGTTTGAACCGTTTGGCCATTGGCATAGATTTGAGCCATTGTTGATTTCACTTGGGGAAGCACTTTGCTTCCCACTCAATTTGGTTGGATGGAGTGTATTTTAACTTTTCCTTTGGATGAAAAGGCACATGTTTGACATTACTGCTTACATGAATGGAGGTTTTTATGACACACATTACACTTCAAGTGAGTATCATGAGCATATATGGCTTTTATATGATGCTCTTAGTATTGTTGGATGGGCATGGGTCACCACTTGTTCCTTGGGAGGAGTTGATATGATTCATACCCATATTGAGGAGTTCCATGCTGGGTGGGGAATTATCACAGATGTCCAGTTTAAAATTGGAAGTTACCAACTTTCAATGTGGTGGTGTGATATTGACATCCTGCTTGATGATAGATCATTCCAATTGATTTTGATGTTTGGGAGGATGCAGTTGAGACTTTGGGACCCTAGCATTCCTTAGAGTGACAACTTTCCAAAGGTGGCAGAAAAAATTGGGTCCTTACAGAGGAAGCAGTGGGATCTAGGAATTCTACTCAGTTATCCTAACTGGGCTGAAAATTTTGTTAAAAAAGAGTTCGTCATTTTGAGAATGACTATAATCAGAGTGGAGCAGCAGAAACATGGTGGACCATTGGTATTCCAGCTTGGAATGGATGATTCCAATTCTAGATAGTCAGTAGCATATTTTGAGGACTGAAGTCATTGGTTGGATTCATAGTTGGTTGCAGTTGGTTTCTTTCTTGAGGACAAGCAATTTTTGGAGGTAGGACTGTCATGTCCCCAATTTTGGCTAATTTGGTGACCATGGGTAAAAGGGGACAAAATAACCCCTAGGTAAATAATTTTACTTCATCATGTATGCATAGGATTAAATTTAGCATAAGTCAAGTGGAGGAATTATTTTTATAAATTTTAATTAATTTTTGTAATTAAATTCCTAAATAATGGAGCAAGTGGGCCAAGAGGGCGCCCTCATGAGGATAAGGTTTCCAAAATGGAACTGGGGGCCAAAAAATAGCAAGGAATGAAAAGCAGAAAGGTGTAAGAAGTTTCCAGAAGAAGAAAATTAGAAATATCCAGTAAAATCTAAGGAGGGGCGTAGTTTGTATAGGGAGCTCAACTTACAAAGAAGGAAACATCTTGAGACAAAGGGGGGCATAGTTTCTAAAAAAGTGAGTTCAGTTACAAAGAAGGAAACTCTAACAAAGCAGGAAAGATCTTGAGACAAAGGGGAGCACAGATTCTAAAGGAAAGGAAAGCTTGTAAGAAAAAAGAAAGGCAAGTATGTCCACTCATGGAAGGCCCATGTGGAAGGGTTCTCACAGGTTACCAAGCATGCCAACTTGCTCAGCAGGTCACCATGAATTCTTTAAAACAATCCAAGAAACTCCAATTCACATATTTTGACGATTTTTTAATTGAATGTGAGAGCTTTAGCTTCTCTTGTTGAGTGATGTGCCTCAACCGTGGTTTGGGTGATGCTCCCCTTAGCCATTTTTGTTCGAGTCTCTCCTCCACCCTCTCTGGTAGGTATTGAAGACTAATTTGAAGCCATTTAATACTGATATGCATCCATTAAAGAATCATCTCAAGTTGGGGTTGAATTGCTTCAGAACATTTTAAGTGTTTTGAAGAAGGAACCACTCCTGCAACAATCTTCTATCTTCTTCTCTTCTCTCTAATTCTCCGTTGGACATAAATCAGTGATGATTCGAATAATTCCATGATGGAGAAGGATTACATACATGTTCATTGAATTTATTGCAGGTCCACTCATGCTGCTCAATACCTACCATATTTATGTAAATTGCATAATCCACCCAAATCATCTTTCCTTGATGTAATTGGTACATGTCTCATGCTGGAGGTTGATAGGACCCTTAGGGTCACTTTTGTGCTAATTAAATATATGTAAGATTATGCTTATGTCATGATAAACCATCCTTTATATTATTCATAGATATGCATTTAAAAATCTGCAAGTAATGAAGTCATTTTCATACCTATGCTCATTAGACTACAAATTCTGACTATTTTTGCCATAACTTGCATAAAATGAATTATATGAATCCAAATGAAGTGCTGTCAGTTTCTTTAGTTCAATAAAATCCCCAAGAACCTCATGCAACATGTATATCATATTTTTGGGAGGGTATTATAATGTTTGAGGCAGTTTCAATCTTGACTAGTTAAGCAATCTAACTATCTAGTTTTAATGTTTTGCCTATAAAATGTATTATATGAACTAAAATACAATTATGAAAATTTGTGGTTTATTAGGATGTAAATGAACCATATCCTAGATCCATACCCAAACTAGATAAGTCCATGTAATTCTTGGGAAAGGAAATGGAAAATCCATCTTATTCTTCCAAACTGCAGTAAAAGCTCCCAAATTCTAAATCATCTGATCATCTGCTATTTATTGCTTCCCGGAGACTATAATGAGACCAAATATATGTACAATCACACTTACATGCACCTTGATCTAGTTTGTATATGTGGATGTACCCAAAAGCATTGTGGTAGACTTCGGAGGTGCTAATGCCCGAAACATAAATGGTCTTCGTTCTTTGTACAAAGGATCCAAAAACCTTTTCTCTCTTTCTACCTTGATTCTACACACTTTCCCATATAAAAACGACAACCTAAATTCATCTCTATCATCCTTAAGTTGGGAGTCAGTATCCAGAGTTATCACCTTGTAGATTATAAAATTGTTAAAATTTACTAATGAAAATTCTGCTTAAAATCTGTGTTTTGAGTTGAGATTATAGGCTATTCTTGGTTGGTATATTATAGATATGACTTAATATTAGGAAATTATTATATAAATTTCTTATGCTTGGATTGGAAATGTGATTTGTAGGTATAATAAAGTTGTGTAGAGCCGAGGAATATTGTTTGATTGGGATCAATGATACGACATCCAAGTACAAAATGTTCGAGTTAGGGTGTTTGGTGATATGGCATGGGTAACATTAAAAGTGTTTTTTGATGGAGTTGTGAAGCCTTTGCTCACTATACTAATATTTATGTGTTACATAATGGGTGGTGGCTCATGGTTCATCATCACATTTCATCATAGTTGATATTGGCATACCTCATACCATGGTATTTAATAAACAAGTTGAAATGGTAGGATTTAGATGCACGTAGTTGATTTTTATTTTTCTAACAGGAAGCTACATTCTTATGCTTCAATTGTCATAGTCTTGTGTGTGTATAATCCATCTATGACTTTTACTTTCAAATATATTGACTCTTTCATTCTAGACTGGATCAAGTTTTGGGGGTACGAGGAACAAGTTTTTGGGATGGCTAGAGGTACTTTGAAATTTCCAAGGGATGAGCAGAAAGGAACAACAAAAATATTAACAAAAATTTTAATATAAAAAATCACTAAATTTTTTAACTTAGATGCTAGAACATAAGATCAATATTAATGTACAAGGTCTAAAATGCCATGGCTAGGTGGATATTTAGAAGTATCAATATTTAAATAATAGGTCTGAAGGACCTAACCATGGATATTTAATACCTCCCAAAGTAGATATAGGGTACAAGAACCTTTTATTTCCCAAGGGAAACCTCTGGGAAGACTGAAGGGATGCTTCCCCACATTCATAGATGGCATTCCTAGTAAATTGAATAGTGCGCCTAATCTAGGGGGATTTGAATTAGGCCTTTGCTGGAACAAAACTAACTAATTGCCCAAACAAATTGGTGAAAATGGGTTGAGCTAAACTACCCCTTAGGATTAGGGTATAAAAAACTACAAAACATGTAGTGAAAATTGTTGTTGTTCTTATCCGCCATTATAAAAACATACTACATGGTATTCCTACACATAGTGCATAGATTATATTTGTCATGATCTGAATGCCGAAACAATGAGTGAATTTTGTTTGGATAATTGGTATCACTTCGACATCAATTTGGCCATGGGATGTCGAGATAACCCTGAAATGATTGAAGGACATGTTTCAAGCCTCCTTGTTTTTAGGAGAAAATGTCTAGGGGATGTGGGGAAAGTCTCCCATATCCTTAGGGACATTCCCTTCTAAACAGGGAATTCCTACTAGAGTCCCTAAGTCACAGGGGATGGGGAAATGTAGGGGATGTGTTGTCCATGGGTGGGGAAAGATACTAATAATTTATTTTGAAATGTGAGCAAGTCTTATTCAAGACAAAATTCTAATTAGATAAAAAATGGCCTTCCCTCTATGGAGAAGAAAGTTATATAGTAGTTTCTTTGTTCTAGAACAGTGAAAGCTGGAGTCCTACAATATTTATAGATGATTTCACATGTCATTAACATATTAATATTTCACATGAAGCAAGGATTCCATGCAATTCATCTATGGATAGCGTGCTGAGATCCTTACTTTCATCAATCCCATAAAATTTGGGATTGAATATCATGGGAAGAAACCTTAGAACCTTTTGAATAGTGACTACTTCAGTAACCTTTTCACGTAGACCCCTTATGGTGTACACAACTCCATCCACCCTTATAAAGTAGGCAACAATGCTTTCATCTTTTTTCATTTTGAGACTTTCAAACTTACTCCTATGGGTTTGTAGCTTTTCTTGTTTGACCTTGTCATCTCCTTCATAATATTTTGTTGTTTGTACCACATTTATTTGGTTGATTTACAGTGCATGACCTTGACAAACTTTGATTTTGATAATCCATTTAGAATGTCATTCATATATTTGAAATTATTCTTTCTAAGCTTCTTTTCTACTATATGATTTGGAGGAGTGTACCCAATATCAACTTATATAAAAATATCAAACACTAGAGCCATTAGATAGGTCTTCATTTTGATACTCTAGAAAGCATTATTGGATCCATCAAACTGAGGGGACATGTTTACAAAAAAACTATCCATATTATTAGGTGTTGGGGATCTACCTTCTAGTGGTTAAACTTCTTCTTGAAGAACCTTTCTCTAATACCAATTGTTGGAATATTCACCAATACTGAGGGGGGGTGGATCAATATTAAACACTTTTTAACAATTCAATCGTTTACTTCAAATATTTTTGCAAGAATCAATGAATCATATGAACATATATGAACATCTAACTGCTGTCATAATGTAGAATGTATAAAGAAACAACAATTTTTTATTGAACAATTTTGGGCACCAACCCGCTGTGTACAATGACTGGGCACCAACCCACTATGTGCAATGAACTGCTTGAGACACTCATCTCAACAATATTGTGAGCACCAACTCACTGAGTATACGAGACTTCATACACCCATATGATTCGGGAACCAATCCTTAGTGAGATGCAATTCACCCTAGCAAGCACCAACTTGCTATTTGCAAGCACCCACCTGCAATGTAAGCACCAAATTACAATGAGGAATCCAATCCTTGCCCTAGCTCCACTCCGCCACCCTTATATGAATGTGTTTGTAGAACTTCACTCACGGTTAGACTCTCTTCTTCTTCTTGATATTTTGTCAAACACTTGTAGTATTTACAATCTTTGCCATTTTCATTTACAGTTTCATTCTCTCCTTGAGTAATCTTTGTCACTCAAGCATGTCTCTTTTCCTCTTCAATCACAAATCATACATATCCTCCTTAGATCAACAGTTCATATTTAGACAATCATTGTCTTGTCATACTCTATGTTTCCCAGAACTCTTCATCCATGGACAAATTTTGAAGCCATCATCTCTGCTTTTACACAGACCTGCACTCAACAAAAATGCAAACCCCAACTATTTCATTGAATGCTTGAGTCGTTTTCCTGTTGCACCACAACTTCGTCCTCACATACATGATCAAATGTGAATGGTTTTTGTTTAATGTTGCGAGTGTCTCATCCTAGGGGATGCGATCTACCATTTTATCCAAGTATTCTGACTTGTCTTTAGCAAAAACCATGAACCATATTTAGCTAGAACCACATCACCCCATACCATGATTTCATAGGATTTCATTCCTTTGTGAACATTACACACCTACATTCAAAACAAAAAGACAAACGCTCTCGTGTTCAACTCAACATTTGATCATATTTATAAATCAATTTCATTCTCAATCGGATTGGGGCTTTTATTGGTTGACTCAAACTCAATTTTTATATGTCAGCTTTTATCATTCAACAAAATCTCTTATGGACCCATACGTTTAACATATAGTGCCCCAACGAATCTTCAACTACATCTAGCACTTGAGAAGGTTTTGTGACTGTTAATAATTGGACCAAAAGACTTCACATGAAACCTGTTAGGGTGGATCTGAGGTTTGTATGTGGAACCAATCACCAATGGCTCAAATTCAAAGTTTGAAAGGCGATCTAATGCTCATATGTGGACTCATCACTCCATTGTTTCAGGGTTTTATATGTACAAATTTCTAGGGGACTTCAAGAGGCTTCATAATCTATTTATCTTCATAGTTCTCTTATGATTGTATTGTACAGCCTAGATATTTTTTCCAATCGTGCAATGGTAAGTTATTATCTAAATAAATTTAGATAGAAATCACAGTTGTATGGTTAATATATTTTAATTTTTTTTCAATTTCAAAGTGTTTGTATCCTAATAAGTTATAACCTTAATATTTGTTCATTTGCATATTAGTAATATTGCAAGTACCTTGTTCATTTCACTATGCTCACATAGTACAAATGTGATGGAGCAGGGCTAGCATCAATGAAAGGTACAAATTAGAGTTTTATGTGATAAGAGGTGTGTACATGAAATCAGATTCTGGACACGAGTCTCCAAACGAACACCATGAACACGCATCTCCCAATGCAGATCATAACTTGTCTTCTGGAATTGACATCACAGATTCAATCACATCAAATGGGGTTTCTCAATCTGATCCATCCTAGCAAGATCGAGTTGTACAATTTGACCATCAATATTCACCTATTGAGTTTGATCCAAGCAATGGAGGATTTGAGTTAATGCCTTAGATTATGGGTATCCAATTTAAACATGACTTATGGAAGAAAATATTCTCAAATAGGTTTTCTTGTTGGGTATGACAGTTATACAACAATATCAGATCTGGCTTTTCTACAAGTCTTGCTGTCATTGGAAGGAATAGATTTGGCTTTTTGGAAAACACAAATGGATTTGTACATTTCCAGTCTTGTGGTGAAGCAACTTGTCAAGTACATATACAGGCCAATATTTCAGATTCTTTGAATTCAAGGAGTGATAATGCTTCGCAGTTTGGACAAGGAGAACGTGTGATTCCAGAAGTAAGAAATTGGTGCGCTGGTTCAAATTCAATCCTGGCTAGTATCATTTCACTAAAATTATTTCCATTGTTTCCTTTTGGGGATGGTGATTGCGGAAAGGGTGATATCAGTTTAAATCATCGGGACTTCAACCTTGAACCAGGGCATGGGAGGTTGACTTTATATAGAGAGACATTGCCACTACTTGAGCAATCTTCATTGCAAAGCATCCCTGTAACTTTATCCTTGATGATGGTGTTAACACTTTGTTGTTGCAGCAACACCCCTCCCCAAAATTTTGTACATGTTGGGGCCCCTCCTGTATTTTTTGTAGAAAGTTTGCTTGAGAATCCATCCCAGCCGTCAGCTCTGTTTTCAACATAAAATCTTATTTCCCTGCTGAACATCTCGCCATCAATCCTTCCATGATTCTCCCCAAAGAGCCAAAGATAACTCAGAATTTTCCCCAACGTTCTGGGATAATTCGGTCTATCTCCCGGACTTCAAAGACAAACGTCCAACCTTTCCGAAAGAAGGACTGAGATTTCCTTTGTCAAAATCGGCGGAAGCCATTAAGGTTTTGTTCCCGAAACGGCGGAACCTTCCGTTGAAGCCTTCCGCAAACGCGGAAAGGTTCCAGTTTTGCTCCAAAATTTGCGGGATTCATTCACGTTAAATCTCCCGAAAAAGGGCTTAGATTTTCTTCCGATTAGAAAACTGCGGGAACAAGGGACTTAGAGAACTTTTTGTTTCAACCGTCCGCAACGGTGGGGGAATTCAGAGAACCCTTCCGCAACGGCGGGGGAATTCAGCGAACCCTTCCGAAACAGCGGAAGTCGCCATGATATCTCCCCGAAAGTAAACTCAGATTTTGGCCATAAACAGCGGAAGCCGCTAAAAAATTGCTCCCGAAACAGCGGAATCGTTCATCATTTGCTCCCGAAATGGCGGGACTCATTCGCCTTAGGCTCCCGGAAAGCACTTAGAACTTTTTTCCCGAAACGGCGGGGGAAGTTCGTAAAAAACGCTCCGAATCGGTGGAAACCATTGGTGAAAACCCCCGAAACGGCGAAGCGATTCAAGATCCTGTTCCGAAACAGCGGAAGTCGCCGAGGGAACCCTTCCAAAACGGCGGAAGCCATCCGCATAAGTCCCGCGGAGGAACTCACGTTCTCCTTCTGAAACTATGAAAAGGACTTAGATTATTTTTTAAGAAACTGTCGCGGAGGCCTTCAGCCTTTGCTCCCGAAACGCAGAAGCCTTCGGGCTACCCTCCCGAAACGGTGGAAGCCAATCGCTTAAACCGCTCGGCAAAGGACTCCGAGACGACCCCGGGTGAATATGCGGAAGAGTATAAGTTTTGCTCCCGAAACGGCGGAAGCCATAACCAAAAGCCTTCCGAAACTAGCGGGATCCTTCGCCAAACCTTCCTGAAAACCAACGAGACTTTGAATTTTTTTGTTCGCGGAAGCTTTCGCAATAGTCTTCCGAAAAACACCGGGAGCATTCGCTATATCGTTCCGAAAGGGCGGAAGCTTTGGCGTTACCCGTCCGCTACGCGGCGATCTTTCGCGGAAGGCTTCGAGTTTCCTTTCCGCAATAAGCCCCGAAACGTCGGAAGCTTTCATTGAACCCTTCCGCAACGGCGGATACGATTCGCAAGCTGGCCCCGCGAATGACGGTTGCACGAAAACCGAGATCGTTTGACATGACCGCTACGCGCGGCGAATTTAAACCTCGTTTTAACCACGCCACCTACCAAATTAAAGGCTCACACATGCCCATTCTTTATAAAATACGTAAAGGGGCTCGACCCAATACACCATTGTTTTTTGAGTCGGCCAACGACGTGTGATACCATGCAAATCGCTCCAGCTCACCTCACCCATCCGTGCTCGCGGCCACCTCGCTCAAGCAGTCCCCACGGTGCCAGGTAGGATTCTAACCTGGAATTTCGCCATTGGGTTATCGTTTGTGGGAAAGCAACGGGTTCTAGTAGGATTTTGACGGGCAAAACACCCGTAAAGGGCTATGTTTTACACGTCAGGTACAGTTGAGTGTTTTAGCCATCATACAAAATGTCATAGGCATCGATTTAAACATTGGCATTTCTTATTTTATTGAGTAAAGGCGGTTGGTGCAGGTCGTTAACCTTGTCCGTTTTACCCCCCGGGCCCCACACCTCTTTTTGGAAAATTTGTCAAAACCCCATGGGCTTTCCACGTCCCGGCCGTAAACTCCGGACTTAAAACCCTGGGCCCTTCCATAAGCCTCAGCCCCTACACGCGAGCCGAAACCCGTGAACGTTGAAGCCACGCGAGCCGAAACCTGAAGCCATGGCCGCCCTAGCACTCCCCGTCAGCATATCCCCGGCGCCGAAACTTCGCTCGGACTAAAGTATCCCGTAGTGACTCGGCGAGTGGCCGCGCGTGACGATAGCATTCAAAGCCCTCACCGAGTCAACCCGCGTCTCCCCGCCATCAACCTCTCCAACCGCAGCTATAACGAAAAACATCTCCTTCCGCAAGGCGGAACCGGAAGCCAATTGCTTCCGCAAACCGCCTATCGGTCCGAAAAACCAATGGCTTCCGCAACATAGCTTACCCCCTCAGAAGCATTCCAGACTCGTCCTTTAAGAGCTTCAAATGTTCAATTTATGTCTTGTGTTGAAATAATGTTTTGCTTCCAAAATATTTTGCTTCATTGACTTATCTCATTGATATTAAAACGATGTTGCTCTCTGCTAAAACCTTACAGCCTGTTTCTCAAATGATGACTTTGATATGGATGTTATTAGGGATAAATCAAGATGCCGAAAACCGGTAAGAAGAAGGCGAAGATGACGGAAAAGAAGCCTGCCCCTCTCAAGATTGAAACCTCGCTCCAGGACACCAAGTGCACCATTGGTGTCCCTCCAGAAATCAGATGGGATGACATATATAGAATGGTCAGGGACCAAGAGATCCCAGATATGTTGCTGGAGGAGGCACCGATCTATCAAAATATCAGAGCCTCAGGCATAACTAGAGCCGCTACCCGCCCTGAGCTATTCCCCTGTGCTGAAGTGATTGGGTGGATACTCCAACATGCAGATGCTGAAGGGAGAGTGATAAATGACAACGGGAAAGTGGCTATTGCCTCGTTTCAACCCGCGTATGTTGCGGCGGCCTACAGATTTCCCCGTGTCCAACAAGCTCTGACTGACGAATGGTTGGGCCAAATGGATAACGTCGAGATGGCCAAGAAGCTATTGAGGGGAGGGAACCATTTGAGAAAGAAGGGAAATGATGAATATGACGTACAGAACCTGAGGGCCCCTTTCAGATTGATCGCTTTAATGCTGTGCAGAATCTTCGGCATGCCCGATGGCACAGTATACAAGATTCAGTGGGTCCCTATCATTCACTATGTGGCATTTCAGGGGACAGTGTTTGACTGGGCCACTATCCTGTCGGATAGTCTGGCCTCAATGATAAGTGCTGCTAAGCCCGGGCTGGCCTTGAAGAAGGATGAATTCTTCATGTCTTCATACCTGATAGATTGTATCTTGGCCAAGATAGAGTTCCCCAAATTGGGGTGTACATGGGATAGGGCCACCGCCCCAGTCTACGTCGCATTCAAGATGTTGTGGGCTCAGAATTACAAGCCCAGCTACAAACTCATCTGTGAGGGGTTCATCATGCCCCTATATGAGAAAATCTTCAAGGAAGAACCAAATTGTCTGTCAGAAAATGCTTTGGAAGTCCTTGAGGAGTACGGGGACTTTTACTTTTCGGAACAAGGTACCTACCTGAGAATGTTTGGAGGGACTAAGCCCCCATACATATTGCCGCAGTATGCCACAGACTATGTGGTGCTCAAGGAAGCAGTAAGACAGCTATTCTTGGATGGGGTTGGAGCATTCCTCCACAAGCAACACAAGGCTTCCTTTCCCCCTCTACCTTTCTGCATCGGCGCTTACAAGTTTTCAGGAGTCGCCTCGGCCAATGAGTTTATCCAAGAGCTGAAGGCCTTCCACTTCGGTGAGGTCATCTTCCACAGGAATGACAGAAAGGGTAAAGTGGCCGAGCATTGCAAGGGGAACTATGCTTACTTCGAATACTCCCACTACCCTAATGCCGAGGAGGAAACATTCAGAGGTATCTGCAACATGGCTGAGCTGCGGATCTGTCGCCAAGGTGCTGGAGCAAGCTCTAGCTCAACCAAGGCCCAGAAAACCATCCAGCAAAAGGAGAAAGAAGCTGAAGATGCCCGAGCTCAAGAAGAGCTCAGATTAAGAGAAGAGGCGAGGTTACAGCAGGAAGCCGAGGAAGCAAGAAAACAGCAAGAAGCTGAAAATCAAAGACTGCGGAAAGAAGCTGAAGAAGCCCAAAAGCAGGAAGAAGCATAGACCGAACAAGCTGAAGCAAGGAGGAAGGCGGAGGAAGAATTGAAGATCAGAGAAGATACCGAGATAGGTGGGTCTGGTGTCCAAGACATGGAGATAGACACCTCTCAAGCAGGTGTCTCTGGTACCCAAAAGGAAGGAGTAGACCCTGCTCAGGAAGTCCGGACCCCACCCATGGAAGAAGACATAGACATCATCAACCGACCAATTGTCCCGTACACTCCATCTAGGAAGCGTACGGTGTCCAAATGGAATGAGTTTGTCTATGATAAGAAAAGAAAAGCAATGGTCCTCAAATCAGAAGAGAGTATTAAAAGCCCCTTCCATGATGACATCGTTACTCACCGAGAGGTCGCTGTCATGCAGAACACAGATGCAGACCCCATCGCCATGGCATCCGCAGTTATAGCAACAGCACAGGCATCATTTGCCAATGTAGGGGTTATAGTTAAAGAAAATATATTGACAAAGAAAAGAGCACGCACGCTACAACAAAATGTAGCTGATGAGCAAGCCCAAAGAGATCTGGTAGTAAACCAGTATAACTGCTTGTACGCTGAACATGAGGAGCTGTGAAGCAAGTACAGCCAGCTGGAGGAGGAGAAGGACCAGCTAGCACTTCAAATGATGATTGTGGAAGCAGAGAAGAACGGTGCAGAGGAAAAGGCATCTCTGCTAAAAGCAGACAAGCAAACGTTAGCTGAGCGTTTAGAGCAGGCAGAGAGCAGGACCATAGACCTATCCCCCTTCCACGAGCTGTCATGCAATATCCTGCAGCAAGTATATGGCTCCCAAAAGCTAATCACTGATGAGGTATGCAAACTCAAGGCCATGGTGGTTAGGCTAAAAGAGGTTAATACGGAAGCCCACAGGCTCAAAGCTAAGAACACCCGTGTCAAGGCAAACGTCATAAGTCAGATGGCATGGAGAGAAGGGAAAGGAGGTTTCCCCCCACATCTACCTTTTAAGGCCGTGGAAAATTTTAATGAAGATATAGCCTTGTTGGAGTTTGGCAGGAACTGTGCCAATAAGCTGATGGCCAGTGTGCAGAGGACAACAGATAGAATCAACAACCTGTACCAAAAGCTCAAAGGAGTCCACGACAGCTGCACATTGAGTTTCCCTCAGACCCTAGAAGACTTCCCGGAAAAAGAACAGCGGCTGTCTCAACTGAAAGAAGAGCTAGGCGTCCAGATGGAGTATGTGAAAAGGATTGATGTCTTGGCCATGGATGATCTCCAACATTACATCGGTTCATCAACACTTCACAACCATCTGCTGAAGGAAGCGCATCAAGTTGCTGAAGCAGAGGAGGACAGGAAAGCTACAGCAGCAGCGGGAACATCATTAGAACCGGCAGCCTCTCTCCCAGCAGCCTCTTCCCCAGCAATGGCAGAAAGTCTGGCCAGTCCAATGCCCCTTTCCCAATTAAGAGCAGCATCAGCAGGGGATTCGAGGACATCTCCCCAGGCAGCACCAGTGACAATCAATTTGGGCGACCCTTTGCCATCGGAAGCTCATGCACAGGAATGAAGCAAACTGAATTCAGTTGAATTCCGCTCTTCAGCCGGACACGTGCCCAGCAGGGAAAACTTTGGAGTTAGCAGATTTTCTGTTATGTACATTTTAAATATGTAAGGCATAAGCCGTGGGACAGCTGTCCCTATTTTTGTCACAATATTTTTGTAAAGGAAGTGGCCATTTTTGGGGATCGATTATAGTAGAAATCCCTGTAAATGACAGGTGGAACGTGCTAGGTGTCAGCCCAAAGGGCAAAATTGTAGCTATAAATAGCATCTAGGGAAGATTAGAAAAGACTTTTGGCAGGGAATGAAAATTTTGGCAAACGATATGAGCTATCTTGTATCGGCTCTGTAAATTGAATTTTCTAATAGAAGCCACGGGAGATGGACGTTTTGCATGGAATGTTGGATTGTTGTATATTGGACTATTCTAATGACTGCAGTTCTGTGTTGTGAGATCATTCTTATCATCCGAACTACTTCTTTGTATTAATGATTTTTACTCCTTACTGTGCATACGAATTTTTCCCATTTTCATGGACAATGAATGCGTTTCATATTAAATCAGGAGCTACCTGCTGATGCTTTTATCATTGCTGTAGATTTCTCTTCTAGATCGAATGGCTAACTGTTCTTTCTTCAGGATAATTCGTATGGCTCATTGTTCATGCCTTTAAATTGCTCCTTGCAGGGATCTTTTAGTTTAATTCCAGTTTCGTTGCATCTAGATCTGTTTCTTTATTCTGGTTACGTAGATTAAATAATTTTTTGCTTTCTTTTGTTTATGAGCAATAGATGCGTTCTTTAAATTCCATTTTTAGATCTGTTTTTTCATTCTTTCGCTTTCCTCTGTTTTATGAGCAACGAATACATTCCATGATAAACTAGAAGCTATCTTTTAGAAATCTGTATCTTGTTGTAGCTTTGCTTCTGAAATTAACAGCTATCTGTTCTTTCCGTACGCTTCTTGTTACAGCAGATTGCTCTTCCCTTTAGCGTGTTCCCTGCAGGGATAGATAGATTTGTTCCAGTTTTAAGCTTAGATCTGTTTTAATTGCATTTAGATTAAGTATAATTTAGGCACTTGCATCTCATATAAAAGACACAAAAAAAAAAAAAACCAAAAGAAAGGTGGATCGGGCCATAACCGGTAAAATCGGATTTAAAGTCCAAAACCACGGTTGCCGGAACCGCTAACCGGACGGATTCCCTACACCAAACGGGAGATAGTCTAATTGGGACCGTCTCTCGGGGAGAATCCCTTTCTGATTGATGCTACGATATCCGAGGCATCAACAGTTTTTGGCGCTAGAAGGAGGGCCTGAAGTGCATGGCTGATAGAGGAAAATCTTCCGCGGTCATCGATAACACTGAAATCCTGCTTAAAGGAAACATTTCAGACAACCCAGATCTTGGATTAACAGACCAAGAACGCCTCATTTCTGACCCTGAGCTTCAAGAAGCTTTATACGTTGTCCCGTTTACAGAAATCGAGGATTTGAGAAGGCATACCAGATCCTACGTTAGACAGCTAGGTGGTTTAAACGCTGTCAAATTCCTTCCTAAGAAAATTACACCTAGGAAGGAGCCACAGTACACCCGGGATTCAATTCTCGTTCAAAGTTTTGAAGAACTGGTAAATCTGACCTTGGAAGAAGTCTCCGACACTCTTAACAAGACAGATCAAGAAAATCTTGAAGAAGTTACCACTCCCAAAAGTACCTCGCAAGTTTCACCCTACAATTCTCCTCCGGGGTCTCCGCATCCAAACCCAAACATGGCTGTACCTTCTTAGAGAGCAAGGGGGGCGCTGAACCTGGCTGGACCATTCCATAATCTGCCTAAAAACCCAGAAAAGGTCTTGCCTAAGTATGATCCAGGGAAAGCCATCTCGGCGGAAGATCACCTCAAGAGTTTTTACCTTGCCCTGAACCTTTTGAATGTACAACATGAAGACGTAGTCTGCAGGTTGTTTCCGTACACATTCGAGCCTAAAGTATCCTCATGGTACTTTAGCCTACAACCCAGCTCAATCTCTAGTTGGGATGAATTCGAAAAGTGCTTCCTTAAGAAATACGGAAACCAAAAGACTGTGGCCACGCTTATGAAAGAACTCTTATCCATGAGAATGGAGAAGAAGGAAAAGGTTCAAGACATTAACCAGAGATTCATGACGCTGTTAAATAACTTTAGTGAGGCTAACAAACCCGCAGAGGAGTCTCTGATCGAATACTACACAACAGCTCTTGAAGGTCCAATCGCAATGTTTGTAAAACGATCCAAGAAAACTACTCTGATAGAGAATTTTGAGGAAGCTAGAAAGGTAGAGGAAGAGGCTGATAGCATTGCTAAACATGCCTTAGATATGGAACCAAAACCAGCAGCTAGCAAGAAACCTTTGCTCCTCACGAGAGGCAAAGAAGAGCCTTCTACGGACATGGAAAATGTAGTTAAAATGATGCAGAAATTATCTAACAAAATTGTAGATCTCGAGAAAGACAAGGCTGCTAGCACATCTAGGAAACCTTTCAAGCCTTTCTACAAAAGAAGGGAAGATGGGGAACAGTCTCATCCACCAATGAACACTGCCCCTGTTTTAAACTTGAATGAAATTCGGATGGAAAACTTCTGCACCTTTCACCAAGAACCACACTCGGAGAAGAGCTGCCCACAATGGATCAATTCCATGAGCTTGGTCATGAATCAAATGTTAGATTCTCAGATCCCAGACCAGGATATTTCTCCAGAGGAGGCGAGCCCTGGATTGAGGAACCAACCCCGGACACCACTATGGTGCTATGGGATTGGTTACCTATGACTGAATTAGCAAAAGAAGATTCCATAGATAGTTCTCCCTCCACCGTAAATGTTGCTACTCATAGCAAAGGCCCTATTTCCGATCCCGTGCCAAGCATAGCTCCTCACCAGCCCAAAGCCTCAAAAGATCCGCCTAGGAGGCATATACCAATCATCCCACCACAGCCCAAAGTAAACCAAACAGCGGCCAAACAGCCAAGTGCTAATAACACAGTTCAGCCACCTAGAGTCACAACGAGCAAGACAGACCAGCCAAGTCGAATTGGGAATGAATCTGATATAGGGTATGATATTATCGAAGATATCAAGAAGGTCAAAGCGAACATATCAATATTTGACATGTGTAGCTTGCCCCATCAACGAGACAAACTGCTGCATGTTTTACAACCAAAACCCAGCACTACATTAACAGATTCTCAAGACAATCCTGAGATTAACGAAGCCAGCATCGGTGGGAAATCCAAATCCCAAACATTGCCATTCTTGTTGACATTTGAAATTTTTAATCACAATGTTCATAACTGTCTGGTAGACTCTGGAGCTTCTTCAAACGTTATGCCACTGTCAATTTGTAAGAAAATTAATGGGCAGCCCGTACCATCTCCAGCTCAAATCATACAATTAGACAGGACTGCTGTCAAGGTCATAGGGGAGATGAAAGATGTTCTAATTAGACTATCAGCCGACCCTAGAGTTTGTCAATTCATCGACATAATGGTGGTCGATATTCCTGAAGCTTATGGGATGATTTTGAGTAGGGATTGGTCTACCAAGTTGAGTGGCTACTTTGCTACCGATTGGTCTCATCTATGGCTGCCTTATCAGAACAGGCAGAATCAGATTAAAATTCTTAGGGAACCTCATATGAAACAAAACGTAACCCAGCTAGAAGAAAAAAATGAGGCTGTAGCTTTCTCTTCCTCGGTTCTGGGAAATTACTTCTTAGAAATGGATCCGGGTAACTATCAATCTGAAACCTTTTGCCATGAATCAGATAAACAGTCCGATCTCCTTCATTTCTCTCGGACTGATGATGTTGATTGTAACATAGTCAATTTAGTTGCTAACATAGACCACAAAGAAACTAACTTAGTTGAATCTAAAGATACCTTTTGGACGTTATACTTTGATGGTTCTAAAACTCTTGAAGGATCCGGAGCCGGTTGTGTTCTAATGGATCCAAAGAAGAACAAGTATTTTTTGTCTTGTAGACTAGAATTCGATTGTACTAACAATACCGCTGAATATGAAGCTTTGGTACATGGTTTAAAGAAGGCCATTGGCTTAAATGTTAAGTACCTGAAGGTTTTTGGTGACTTCGAGATAGTTGTCAGACAGGTAAGGGACACCATTCATTGTCTCTCACCGCACTTGAAAGGTTACCAGGCTGAGGTATGGGATTTAATCATGTATTTTGACGCTTTCAATATAAAATAAATTCCCAGATTGCAGAATTCTGCTGCTGATTTGTTAGCAACCTCTGCTTCTAGATTGGTGCCGTCAAATAATAAATGCTCAATTGAATTGATTTTCAGGCCTTCCATTCCCGATAACATCACGAACTTCAGAGTCTTCGATGATGATGAGCAAATTATCAGCTTCCTGACAAACGAACACAGTTTTCAAGGAGCTGCAATAGATGAGGAAGAACATGATGCTGATTTAATGAAGAAAGAAGACGAGAAAGGAAATTTCATGCCAAAGGGGGTAAGGTCCCTCGAAATGCTTTTTGATCTTCAAAATAAGTTCAAAAGACCAGCTAATACCAAAACTAACAACTCATCAATGCAACATGAGTTGGTTAATTTGGGTACCGAGGCAGAACCAAAATTTGTCAACCTTGGCAAATGTTGTTCACCAGGAGAAAGAGATAGGTTCATTAAGTTGTTTAAACAGTACAAGGATGTTTTTGCATGGACCTATGAAGATCTGAAAACATATGACGTCCACATCATTCAGCATGTTATACCAATGAAAGCGGGTGTCAAGCCATTTCAGCAGCAGTTAAGAAGGATGCATCCCACTCTTGAACCGCTGATCCAAAAGGAATTAAAGAAGCTCCTGGACGCTAAGATAATCTTCAAAGTTCGGCATTCCGAATGGGTTGCAAACTTGGTTCCCGTGAGGAAGAAATCAGGAGATATTAGGCTGTGTGTAGATTTCAGAAATTTAAACAAAGCTTCGGATAAAGACAACTACCCCGTGCCTTCAATGGAGCAAATCCTACAAATGGTGTCAGGATCTGAATTGTTTTCTCTCCTCGATGGTTTCTCTGGCTATAATCAAGTGTTAGTGGCTGAAGAAGATCGTCTCAAGACTACTTTCAGGACTAAGTGGGGAACTTTCGCTTACAGAAGAATGCCATTTGGTTTGATAAACGCTGGAGCTACATTCCAAAGGGCGATGGATATTGCCTTCCGAGGATTGGGTGGGCAATGTGTTGTTGTTTACTTAGATGATGTGACAGTCTTTTCGAAGAAAAGGGAAGATCATGTTGTTCATCTGAGGCACATCTTTGACCGTTGCCGGAAGTATGGCATTTCCTTAAATCCCAAGAAGAGCGTGTTTGCTGTACCCGAAGGTAAACTCTTGGGTCATATCATCTCCAAAGGGGGAGTGTCAATCGACCAGGAAAGGGTCCAAGCCATTAATAAGATTCCAATGCCTCACAACAAAAAATCTATGCAGTCTTTCATGGGCACCATCAATTTTGTCTGCAGATTTGTTCCGGATTTCGCACAAATTGTTAAGCCATTGCAACAGATGGTTAAACAAAGCATACAATTCAAGTGGACAGATTTGGAGAAGGACGCATTTAGAGATATCAAGGCAGCTGTAGCTAAAGCTCCTTCCTTAAGAAGTCCAGATTTTGATAAAGATTTCATCTTGTATACCTTCGCTTCGGATGACTCTCTCGCGGCCGTACTCACGCAAAAGGCGGAATTAGGGGATGAATACCCAATTTCGTTTATGAGCACTGGTCTGCAGGGGGCTGAGCTGAACTATCCCGTGGTGGACAAGCATGCCTACGCAGTCTTCAAAGCAGTCAAGCAGTTTAGGCCATACATTTTGAAGAACAGAACTAAAGTCATAGTTCCTCATCCAGCTGTTAAATCCCTTTTCGTTCAAAAGGAATTGGGAGAAAGGAGAGGGAACTGGGTCACAGCTCTGCAGGAGTATGATTTGGAATTTAAACCGGCTACAATCATCAAAGGACAAGGTCTATGTAAGTTACTGGCGGGAAACTCGACTGATGAAGAGCACCATTGGAGAAATGAGGCTGAGCTAAATTCAGTTGAGGTATGCCATATCTTTACAGCTCCCCAGTCATGGTATAGAGATCTAGTGCACTATTTGCAGCAAGGATATCTACCCAAACACTGGAATTCTAAACAAAGAAGGGCACTCCACTTGAAATCGGCACCCTATCAAATCATTGATGGGATTCTTTTTAGAAAGAATTATGATGGAGTCCTTCTTAGGTGTTTGGAAAAGGAGGATGCAAACAAAGTTGTCAAAGAATTGCATGATGGCCCCGCTGGTGGCCATTATTCAGGAGAGACGACAGCACACAAGATACTGAGAGCTGGTTATTACTGGCCCACTCTGTTTCGAGATGCCCACACATACGCACGGAACTGTGATGTATGTCAAAGAAGCGCTGGGAATTTACCTAAGGCCGCAGGCCCATTGCAGCCGGTCATCATCTCTGAACCTTTTGAGCAATGGGGCATAGATGTTATCGGAGAAATAAATCCAAATTCTTCATTGCAACACCGATACATTCTGACGGCTACCGATTACTTCACCAGGTGGACGGAGGCCATCCCGTTGCGCAAGATCAATGAAGACGCAGTTATCAGCTTCTTGAAAGAGAACATCATAACCAGGTTTGGGGTTCCAATTTCCCTTGTTTTTGATAATGCTACTTATTTTTCATCTTGCAAGATAAATGAATTTGTTTATGAGTGGGGAATTAAGTTGCATTATTCAGCAAATTACTACCCTCAGGGAAACGGATTAGCTGAATCCTCAAACAAGAATCTGATTCGAATCCTCAAGAAAACTGTGATAGAAAACCAGAGAAGTTGGCATGTGGCTCTCCCAAATGCCCTATGGGCAGATAGAGTAACCCCGAAGAATGCTTTAGGTGTCTCCCCTTTCACTCTCGTCTATGGCAAGGAAGCCATACTTCCCCCAAACATCTTACTGCCATCCTTGCAATTGTCCCAAGCCTCTCGGGGTTCTGGTAGCCAAGCCTTACGATCCAGGATCAACACCCTGCTTCAACTGGAAGAGGCCCGACACAAAGCTAAAGATCGATTCCATCAACACCAGGACATAGTTAAGAGATGGTTCGATAAGAGGAAATCCGGCAAGAGGGATTTTGAAGTCGGGGATTTAGTCCTGAAATGGGACCATAATCACGAAGGCAAAGGAATGCATACGAAATTTCAACATCTATGGGTAGGCCCGTACCAAATTTCTGCAAAGTTAGGCCCATCCACTTATAAATTGACAAATCTCGAGGGAGAAGAAGTGGCCCTTCCTCTCAATGGCCTCGCTCTGAAACAATACTTCGCATAGTCTCCTCGAGACTTCCTGTACATAAATAAAGTTGTCTTTTCGCTTTCGCTTTTAGCTGTTTTATTTTTCGGCCATGTTGTTTCTTTCTTAAGTTATTCGAACTTTTCGATAAGCTTTGTTTTCTGAAGGCCCCTTTTGTTGAGTTTCCCGTTGAAGATAGCTCTCTCAAAGAAAAACTCGCAACCCATGAGTCTGGAACCTTGCTCGGTAAACCCGGTCTGCTGTTCTCTCGCTGAAATGTTCAAAAGGGGGGAAGTCTACCCTGCTAGTCACACTAATCCTGTTCAATAGCAGAGACCCATGGCCATCTTCACTACTATCGTTGGGCTCCACCCACTCTCACACTTTAAAGGCATCTCAAGAAGGTTACCTAAGTTGGACCCATGGAAAGTGGCACCTCTCGAGGACATGGGGTATTGAGATGACTCCATGCTGCAGATTTAAAAGCCAAAATGGCCTACATTCAAGAGTCTGTTTTCCAGGGATTCTCGCCTCAATTAAAGCATGGCTGAGACAAAAGCAAACAGACATGTAAAATCAAGAAGGCTGTCCAAAAGGCCCAGCTCAAAATGGGCTCCTCTCCGTCCGTGAAGTTTGATCAAATCAATAAAACCTCTAACTCACACAAAAGGACATTATGGATTGAGGAGCCCAAATCAAAGATCTGTCCAAAAGAAAATATCCCTGGAAGGCTCAAACAGCTAAGCTGTCCAAAGGACAAGCATCCCAAAGGGTGCCAGCAGCATGGGAATGAGGAACAAGAACAATAATGTCCATGAGAAAGTGTTGCAAATCCTGTGGAGTCCGGCAGTAGTGACCATTTGAGGGATGACCCTCCTAAAATGAACCTCATATGCTGGCCCTCTGAGAGTGGTGGAGATGCCTCGGTCAAAGCTCCCCTTTCCCCAATGGCTAGCAGGAAAAGTGCTCCTTTCCCCGCATGAGTCTAAAATGCTCAGCTGAGTAGTGCACCCGAGATGGATGTTTTAATGAGGTTCCGGACCATGTAGGGTATTTTTTTCAGAGATCTGTGTTCGCCAGCGACTCGCCATTGTTGTTGCAGCAACACCCCTCCCCAAAATTTTGTACATGTTGGGGCCCCTCCTGTATTTTTTGTAGAAAGTTTGCTTGAGAAGCCATCCCAGCCGTCAGCTCTGTTTTCAACATAAAATCTTATTTCCCTGCTGAACATCTCGCCATCAATCCTTCCATGATTCTCCCCAAAGAGCCAAAGATAACTCAGACTTTTCCCCAACGTTCTGGGATAATTCGGTCTATCTCCCGGACTTCAAAGACAAACGTCCAACCTTTCCGAAAGAAGGACTGAGATTTCCTTTGTCAAAATCGGCGGAAGCCATTAAGGTTTTGTTCCCGAAATGGCAGAAGCTTCCGTTGAAGCCTTCCGCAAACGCGGAAACGTTCCAGTTTTGCTCCAAAATTTGCAGGATTCATTCACGTTAAATCTCCCGAAAAAGGGCTTAGATTTTCTTCCGATTAGAAAACTGCGGGAACAAGGGACTTAGAGAACTTTTTGTTTCAACCGTCCGCAACAGCGGGGGAATTCCGTGAACCCTTCCGCAACGGTGGGGGAATTCAGCGAACCCTTCCGAAACAGCGGAAGCCGCCGTGATATCTCCCCGAAAGTAAACTCAGATTTTGGCCATAAACAGTGGAAGCCGCTAAAAAATTGCTCCCGAAACAGCGGAATCGTTCATCATTTGCTCCCGAAATGGCGGGACTCATTCGCCTTAGTCTCCCGGAAAGCACTTAGAACTTTTTTCCCGAAATGGCGGGGGAAGTTCGTAAAAAACGCTCCGAATCGGCGGAAACCATTGGTGAAAACCCCTGAAACGGCGAAGCGATTCAAGATCCTGTTCCGAAACAGCGGAAGTCGCCGAGGGAACCCTTCCGAAACGGCGGAAGCCATCCGCATAAGTCCCGTGGAGGAACTCACGTTCTCCTTCTGAAACTATGAAAAGGACTTAGATTATTTTTTAAGAAACTGTCGCGGAGGCCTTCAGCCTTTGCTCCCGAAACGCGGAAGCCTTCGGGCTACCCTACCGAAACGGCGGAAGCCAATCGCTTAAACCGCTCGGCAAAGGACTCCGAGACGACCCCGGGTGAATATGCGGAAGAGTATAAGTTTTGCTCCCGAAACGGCGGAAGCCATTCCCAAAAGCCTTCCGAAACTAGCGGGATCCTTCGCCAAACCTTCCCGAAAACCAACGAGACTTTGAATTTTTTTGTTCGCGGAAGCTTTCGCAATAGTCTTCCGAAAAACACCGGGAGCATTCGCTATATCGTTCCGAAAGGGCGAAAGCTTTGGCGTTACCCGTCCGCTACGCGGCGATCTTTCGTGGAAGGCTTCGAGTTTCCTTTCCGCAATAATCCCCGAAACGTCGGAAGCTTTCATTGAACCCTTCCGCAACGGCGGATACGATTCGCAAGCTGGCCCCGCGAATGACGGTTGCACGAAAACCGAGATCGTTTGACATGACCGCTACGCGCGGCGAATTTAAACCTCGTTTTAACCACGCCACCTACCAAATTAAAGGCTCACACGTGCCCATTCTTTATAAAATACGTAAAGGGGCTCGACCCAATACACCATTGTTTTTTGAATCGGCCAACGATGTGCGATACCGTGCAAATCGCTCCAGCTCACCTCACCCATCCGTGCTCGCGGCCACCTCGCTCAAGCAGTCCCCACGGTGCCAGGTAGGATTCTAACCTTGAATTTTGCCATTGGGTTATCGTTTGTGGGAAAACAACGGGTTCTAGTAGGATTTTGACGGGCAAAACACCCGTAAAGGGCTATGTTTTACTCGTCAGGTACAGTTGAGTGTTTTAGCCATCATACAAAACGTCATAGGCATCGATTTAAACATTGGCATTTCTTATTTTATTGAGTAAAGGCGGTTGGTGCAGGTCGTTAACCTTGTCCGTTTTACCCCCCGGGCCGCACACCTCTTTTTGGAAAATTTGTCAAAACCCCATGGGCTTTCCACGTCCCAGCCGTAAACTCCGGACTTAAAACCCTGGGCCCTTCCATAAGCCTCAGCCCCTACACGCGAGCCGAAACCCGTGAACGTTGAAGCCATGCGAGCCGAAACCTGAAGCCATGGCCGCCCTAGCACTCCCCGTCAGCATATCCCCGGCGCCGAAACTTCGCTCGGACTAAAGTATCCCGTAGTGACTCGGCGAGTGGCCGCGCGTGACGATAGCATTCAAAGCCCTCACCGAGTCAACCCGCGTCTCCCCGCCATCAACCTCTCTAACCGCAGCTATAACGAAAAACATCTCCTTCCGCAAGGCGGAACCGGAAGCCAATTGCTTCCGCAAACCGCCTATCGGTCCGAAAAACCAATGGCTTCCGCAACATAGCTTACCCCCTCAGAAGCATTCCAGACTCGTCCTTTAAGAGCTTCAAATGTTCAATTTATGTCTTGTGTTGAAATATTGTTTTGCTTCCTAAATATTTTGCTTCATTGACTTATCTCATTGATATTAAAACGATGTTGCTCTCTGCTAAAACCTTACAGCCTGTTTCTCAAATGATGACTTTGATATGGATGTTATTAGGGATAAATCAAGATGCCGAAAACCGGTAAGAAGAAGGCGAAGATGACGGCAAAGAAGCCTACCCCTCTCAAGATTGAAACCTCGCTCCAGGACACCAAGTGCACCACTGGTGTCCCTCCAGAAATCAGATGGGATGACATATATAGAATGATCAGGGACCAAGAGATCCCATATATGTTGCTGGAGGAGGCACCGATCTATCAAAATATCAGAGCCTCAGGCATAACTAGAGCCGCTACCCGCCCTGAGCTATTCCCTTGTGCTGAAGTGATCGGGTGGATACTCCAACATGCAGATGCTGAAGGGAGAGTGATAAATGACAGCGGGAAAGTGGCTATTGCCTCGTTTCAACCCGCGTATGTTGCGGCGGCCTACAGATTTCCCCGTGTCCAACAAGCTCTGACTGACGAATGGTTGGGCCAAATGGATAACGTCGAGATGGCCAAGAAGCTATTGAGGGGAGGGAAGCATTTGAGAAAGAAGGGAAATGATGAATATGACGTACAGAACCTGAGGGCCCCTTTCAGATTGATCGCTTTAATGCTGTGCAGAATCTTCGGCATGCCCGATGGCACAGTATACAAGATTCAGTGGGTCCCTATCATTCACTATGTGGCATTTCAGGGGACAGTGTTTGACTGGGCCACTATCCTGTCGGATAGTCTGGCCTCAATGATAAGTGCTGCTAAGCCCGGGCTGGCCTTGAAGAAGGCTGAATTCTTCATGTCTTCATACCTGATAGATTGTATCTTGGCCAAGATAGAGTTCCCCAAATTGGGGTGTACATGGGATAGGGCCACCGCCCCAGTCTACGTCGCATTCAAGATGTTGTGGGCTCAGAATTACAAGCCCAGCTACAAACTCATCTGTGAGGGGTTCATCATGCCCCTATATGAGAAAATATTCAAGGAAGAACCAAATTGTCTGTCAGAAAATGCTTTGGAAGTCCTTGAGGAGTACGGGGACTTTTACTTTTCGGAACAAGGTACCTACCTGAGAATGTTTGGAGGGACAAAGCCCCCATACATATTGCCGCAGTATGCCACAGACTATGTGGTGCTCAAGGAAGCAGTAAGACAACTATTCTTGGATGGGGTTGGAGCATTCCTCCACAAGCAACACAAGGCTTCCTTTCCCCCTCTACCTTTCTGCATCGGCGCTTACAAGTTTTCAGGAGTCGCCTCGGCCAATGAGTTTATCCAAGAGCTGAAGGCCTTCCACTTCGGTGAGGTCATCTTCCACAGGAACGACAGAAAGGGTAAAGTGGCCGAGCATTGCAAGGGGAACTATGCTTACTTCGAATACTCCCACTACCCTGATGCCGAGGAGGAAACATTCAGAGGTATCTGCAACATGGCTGAGCTGCGGATCTGTCGCCAAGGTGCTGGAGCAAGCTCTAGCTCAACCAAGGCCCAGAAAACCATCCAGCAAAAGGAGAAAGAAGCTGAAGATGCCCGAGCTCAAGAAGAGCTCAGATTAAGAGAAGAGGCGAGGTTACAGCAGGAAGCCGAGGAAGCAAGAAAACAGTAAGAAGTTGAAAATCAAAGACTGCGAAAAGAAGCTGAAGAAGCCCAAAAGCAGGAAGAAGCAGAGACCGAACAAGCTGAAGCAAGGAGGAAGGCGGAGGAAGAATTGAAGATCAGAGAAGATACCGAGATAGGTGGGTCCGGTGTCCAAGACATGGAGATAGACACCTCTCAAGCAGGTGTCTCTGGTACCCAAAAGGAAGGAGTAGACCCTGCTCAGGAAGTCCGGACCCCACCCATGGAAGAAGACATAGACATCATCAACCGACCAATTGTCCCGTACACTCCATCTGGGAAGCGTACGGTGTCCAAATGGAATGAGTTTGTCTATGATAAGAAAAGAAAAGCAATGGTCCTCAAATCAGAAGAGAGGATTAAAAGCCCCTTCCATGATGACATCGTTACTCACCGATAGGTCGCTGTCATGCAGAACACAGATGCAGACCCCATCGCCATGGCATCCGCAGTTATAGCAACAGCACATGCATCATTTGCCAATGTAGGGGTTATAGTTAAAGAAAATATATTGACAAAGAAAAGAGCACGCACGCTGCAACAAAATGTAGCTGATGAGCAAGCCCAAAGAGATCTGGTAGTAAACCAGTATAACTGCTTGTACGCTGAACATGAGGAGCTGTCAAGCAAGTACAGCCAGCTGGAGGAGGAGAAGGACCAGCTAGCACTTCAAATGATGATTGTGGAAGCAGAGAAGAACGGTGCAGAGGAAAAGGCATCTCTGCTAAAAGCAGATAAGCAAACGTTAGCTGAGCGTTTAGAGCAGGCAGAGAGCAAGACCATAGACCTATCCCCCTTCCACGAGCTGTCATGCAATATCCTGCAGCAAGTATATGGCTCCCAAAAGCTAATCACTGATGAGGTATGCAAACTCAACGCCATGGTGGTTAGGCTAAAAGAGGTTAATACGGAAGCCCACAGTCTCAAAGCTAAGAACACCCGTGTCAAGGCAAACGTCATAAGTCAGATGGCATGGAGAGAAGGGAAAGGAGGTTTTCCCCCACATCTACCTTTTAAGGCCATGCAAGATTTTAATGAAGATATAGCCTTGTTGGAGTTTGGCAGGAACTGTGCCAATAAACTGATGGCCAGTGTGCAGAGGACAACAGATAGAATCAACAACCTGTACCAAAAGCTCAAAGGAGTCCACGACAGCTGCACATTGAGTTTCCCTCAGACCCTAGAAGACTTCCCGGAAAAAGAACAACGGCTGTCTCAATTGAAAGAAGAGCTAGGCGTCTAGATGGAGTATGTGAAAAGGATTGATGTCTTGGCCATGGATGATCTCCAACATTACATCGGTTCATCAACACTTCACAACCATCTGCTGAAGGAAGCGCATCAAGTTGCTGAAGCAGAGGAGGACAGGAAAGCTACAGCAGCAGCGGGAACATCATTAGAACCGGCAGCCTCTCTCCCAGCAGCCTCTTCCCCAGCAATGGCATAAAGTCTGGCCAGTCCAATGCCCCTTTCCCAATTAAGAGTAGCATCAGCAGGGGATTCGAGGACATCTCCCCAGGCAGCACCAGTGACAATCAATTTGGGCGACCCTTTGCCATCGGAAGCTCACGCACAGGAATGAAGCAAACTGAATTCAGCTGAATTCCGCTCTTCAGCCGGACACGTGCCCAGCAGGGAAAACTTTGGAGTTAGCAGATTTTCTGTTATGTACATTTTAAATATGTAAGGCATAAGCCGTGGGACAGCTGTCCCTATTTTTGTCACAATATTTTTGTAAAGGAAGTGGCCATTTTTGGGGATCGATTATAGTAGAAATCCCTGTAAATGACAGGTGGAACGTGCTAGGTGTCAGCCCAAAGGGCAAAATTGTAGCTATAAATAGCATCTAGGGAAGATTAGAAAAGACTTTTGGCAGGGAATGAAAATTTTGGCAAACGATATGAGCTATCTTGTATCGGCTCTGTAAATTGAATTTTCTAATAGAAGCCACGGGAGATGGACGTTTTGCATGGAATGTTGGATTGCTGTATATTGGACTATTCTAATGACTGCAATTCTGTGTTGTGGGATCATTCTTATCATCCGAACTACTTCTTTGTATTAATGATTTTTACTCCTTACTGTGCATACGAATTTTTCCCATTTTCATGGACAATGAATGTGTTTCATATTAAATCAGGAGCTACCTGCTGATGCTTTTATCATTGCTGTAGATTTCTCTTCTAGATCGAATGGCTAACTGTTCTTTCTTCAGGATAATTCGTATGGCTCATTGTTCATGCCTTTAAATTGCTCCTTGCAGGGATCTTTTAGTTTAATTCCAGTTTCGTTGCATCTAGATCTGTTTCTTTATTCTGGTTACGTAGATTAAATAATTTTTTGCTTTCTTTTGTTTATGAGCAATAGATGCGTTCTTTAAATTCCATTTTTAGATCTGTTTTTTCATTCTTCCGCTTTCCTCTGTTTTATGAGCAACGAATACATTCCATGATAAACTAGAAGCTATCTTTTAGAAATCTGTATCTTGCTGTAGCTTTGCTTTTGAAATTAACAGCTATCTGTTCTTTCCGTACGCTTCTTGTTACAGCAGATTGCTCTTCCCTTTAGCGTGTTCCCTGCAGGGATAGATAGATTTGTTCCAGTTTTAAGCTTAGATCTGTTTTAATTGCATTTAGATTAAGTATAATTTAGGCACTTGCATCTCATATAAAAGACACAAAAAAAAAAAAAACCAAAAGAAAGGTGGATCGGGCCATAACCGGTAAAATCGGATTTAAAATCCAAAACCACGGTTGCCGGAACCGCTAACCGGACGGATTCCCTACACCAAACGGGAGATAGTCTAATTGGGACCGTCTCTCGGGGATAATCCCTTTCTGATTGATGCTACGATATCCGAGGCATCAACACACTTCCAGGTGTACATTAATTTATGATGATTTTAGGGAAGACAGTTCTATAGTTATACCATTCCTCAATATAGAAAACAAGGAAATAGTTGGATGAAGTTACAAAAGACATTCTACAATTGGATTAAAATGACGCAGTTGTGAAACTTACACTTTCATTGTTTTCTTGAGATTGAGGCAACATGTGTATGAAGTATGTCCATTACATAACATGGAATGAATTTTGCTAATACATTGACTCTTTCTTTTTTATCGTAACATTATTGTATTGGATGAATTGTGTGCTACACAATCTTGTAACATTTCATAGGTTCTTCACTCAGAGTTGAATTAAATAGTTATCCCGGTTATTGTGGAATCCAGGGCATGACGGATTGTATTTTTTTTTTTAAATATTAGCAATGAGATTTCATTGGTATACACTTCTTGCATATACAGTTACATGTCTGATGATGTGTTTCAAAACAAGTTTTGTTCTGTAATTACTAATAGTATTGTAATTTACAAATTGGAAACATTATTTTTGTAATTTCGAAAATGATATCTATTTGATTCCATTAAATGCTGTATTTTTCCTTTCAATTTTCATTAAAAGCCATGTACATGGATGTGGTAGTTAGTGTCCAATGGTGAAATCTTACATGGATATGAAGCCTATTACACAAGCATATGAATTCTGATGTTTTCTCCAAACCAAAACTATTTGAGGCAACTTAGAATTTGTTGAACATTGTTTATATTTGACCACATTGTATGTTTTGACTTCTCTAGGTGGCCTCCCTGAATAAACAGTTCAAAATTCTGATGAATCTTTTAAAGCATTCATGCATGAAACCACTGAAAGTGTTAATATTAGTTGGGAATTGTGCATGTTGATATTACTTAGGAATTGTGCATAACACAACTCAAAAGGGTGGTGAAATCAAGGTACAGAGGAGAAGGAAAGACAAATAGTGATTCAGAAGCACACACAGTATGCAATTCATCCCTTTATATGGTTATTTCCATGACTATATGCCATAACCTATGCATTGGTGTCAAATCCATGTCCACCTAGCCCAAAATGGTATACATATACATTGTTGAGACAAGTTTTAGATCACTCAAGGGTAACCAAGCTCACAAATAGAGTCTATGGTAACCTGGAAACAAGATGGTCTGGTTTCATGTATAGAAAGAATTTAGTTTAGATTGGATATTTTATCAATTTCTCCTTGGCATTACCACAACATATTGTGAATACCAACATCATTGTAGCTAAGGGTTTCTTAAGGTTGATGTATCTTGTAACAATAGTCTCAACAATTATTGAATTTTGACAATAAAGGGATCCCTATAGATTCACAGGACTGTTGAGAATTTACTTCTGATCCTATAAACAATGTATGGGTTGTTTAATTCCTATACAAGCTGGAGAATCTCTGAAATGTATCAATTATCCAAGCAACATTTCCATTTTGATTGTTTACCATGAGTTCCTTAGCATGGAATCTCTGTCATACCCTTTCCATTTTGATTGTTTACCATGAATTCCTTACCATGGAATCTCTGCCATACCCTGTGTTGATAGATATCCTTACATCAAAACATGATAACAAAAAACTGGTGGTAATTACAAGATAAACCCTTCTATGCATCTTAATGTATGAAAAACCATTAAGCCCATTAACAACATAACCAGGTGGTCATTTCAAGAAGATAGACTTTTTAAACCCAGTCTAGGAAAGAATATTGTTCTAGTTTACAAGGTTCACAATCTAAGAATTTAGAGAATATAATTCAAGTCAAAGAAAACATGAACCACCTACTTGCAAGCTCTTTTAAAAAAATAAGAGTTGTGAGTTTGTTGGAATAGTAAGGATAGAGGTTCCCAAATACCAAAGGCCTAAATTAACATCAAATATATGTTAAGATTTAATATGCTAAGACAGAAAATAGTAGCACTACATTCCATTTCACAATAATAGCATATACAGGATCACTGAAGAAACAACAAGCACAGCATAAACACAAGAGACACAAATTTATCCTGGGAAACCCTCATGGGGTAGAAAACCCATCAAAGCTTCCTCAATATAGATGACTAGCAATATACAAAGATGTAACCCTGAGCATAAGCTCCTCCTTCTCCATAGCAGACCTCTCATCCACAAGTGTGCTACTTTCAAGTGAGTGAGTGTGTGTGAAATGAGGAATACACCTCCTCTATTTATACACTACTCCGACTTGTCTTTTACACAAAACATGTAGGCTCGTATTTAACCATTGGGTTAAATACCCCACTACAACTGACTGGGCCGACCCCTTTAGGGTGGTCTAATAACCCTTTGACCCACATAACACATACAAGGCCGACCCCCACTAGGGAAGTCTAATAACCCAAGTTACCACATTTCGATGGAGGAATAAACATATCCGGATATACAATAAGATCTTCACGGAGGAATGAATCATCTCCGAAATAATAATGTACACATATAATATTCTTTGAAGTTACAATATCTCAACACTCCCCCTTAACGAGAAGGATATTATAACAGTATCTGCACAAGAAAGGAGTCATCAACATCATACATGATACATCTATAAATCATTGGAAGCTTTCTCAACATCATCAGTAACTCAAGCAGTTACTGGAACATCTTCAATACTGGAACATCAACATCTTCAGTACTGAGTATTTATCTTCTGCAGCACTCGAACAGCTCCAACAACATCAACATCTGGATCCTCATGATCATCAGCATCGTCATCATACGATCATCAGCATCGGGATCATCTCGATCTACAGCATCTAGATCATCACGATCTATAGCATCTGAATCATCACGATCTACAACATTTGGATCATCTTGATCTATAGCATCTGGATCATCTCGATCTACAGCATCTGGATCATCACGATCTACAACATCTGGATCATCTCGATCTACAACATCTAGATCATCTCGATCTAAAGCATCTGGATCATCTCGATCTACAGCATCTGGATCATCATGATCTACAGCATCTGGATCATCATGATCTACAGCATCTGGATCATCTTGATCTACAACATCTGGATCATCACGATCTATAGCATCTAGATCATCTCGAGTATACACACCATCAATACAAGTATCCTCATCAATACAAGTATACATATCATCAATACAAGTATCCTCATCAATACAAGTATCCTCATCAATACAAGTATCCACACCAATACAAGTATAAATCATTAATACAAGTATCCACACCGATACAAGTATACATCATCAATACAAGTATCCACATCGATACAAGTATACACAATAGTAGCATACCCTGCAACACACATGATCCAATTACGGGATGGTCAATCCCTCTCACTTTAGGACATAGGTCCAAGGATGATACAATCCTGATCCACTTACGGGATGATCAATCCCTCTCAATTTAAGACATCTCTCATGTCTATGGACGATTCAATCCAGATCAACTTACAGGATGATCTATCCTTATCCTTTTAAGACACCTCACCATGTCTAGGGATGATGCAATCTCGAATCAACTTACAGGATGATTAGTCCTTATCACTTTAAGACACCTCACCATGTCTAGGGACGATGCAATCCCAATCTCCTTACAGGATGATTAGTCCTTATCACTTTAAGACACCTCACCATGTCTAGGGACGATGCAATCCCAATCTACTTACAAGATGATTAGTCCTTATCAATTTAAGACACCTCACCATGTCTAGGGACGATGCAATCTCAATCTACTTACAGGATGATTAGTCCTTATCACTTCAAGACACCTCACCATGTCTAGGGACGATGCAATCCCAATCTACTTATAGGATGATTAGTCCTTATCACTTTAATACACCTCACCATATCTAGGGACGATGCAATCCCAATCTACTTACAGGGTGATTAGTCCTTATCACGTTAAGACGCCTCTCATGTCTAGGGATGATGTAATCCCATCACGTACATTTTGAATCCAGTTCATGGACGATGTAGTCCTCACACGTACCTTTAAGACAAGTCTCATGTCTAGGGATGATGCAATCCCATAATGTACATTTTGAACCCAGTTCATGGACGATGCAGTCCTCACACGTACCTTTAAGACAAGTCTCGTGTCTAGGGATGATGCAATCCCATCACGTACATTTTGAACCAAGGTCCAGGGATGATTCAGTCCTATCTTCAATACTCGAAGACATTAGTCTATGGATCAATTCTAGGACCAAAGTCCAGGGAAGATACAATCCCCTACCTGTTCATTCAGGACTACATTCTCGGAGACCCAGTCTACGGCTCAATTCTGGGATCAAAGTCCAGGGACGATACAATCCCCCACCTGTTCATTCAGGACTTTATTCTCGAAGACATATGTCTATGGCTCTCTTTAGGACTGAAGTCCAGGGATGATCCAATCCTCACATGTCCACCAAGGACTTCATTCTCGAATACATTTGTCTATGGCTCTCTTTAGAACATGTGTTCAAGGATGATGCAATCCCTCTTCTTTCTCGGAGACATCTGTCTACGGCTCACTTTAGGAATGAAATCCAAGGATGATTCAATCCTCACATGTCCACGAAGGACTTCATTCTCGAAGACATCTGTTTACGGCTCCTTTAAGAACATGTGTTCAAGGATGTTGCAATCCCCTTGTCATCTTAGACCCTATCTAAGGACCATCCACCAACCTCTCTGTCGGCACCACCAATGCGGGAAATCTCATCATAAGTGATCACATCACTCCCCCTTGCGAGGAGGGTCCTTCCAACCTTGTCTCGGAAAATACTCAAACTTTTCTTGAGGTAGAGGTTTGGTTAGTACATTGGTAACTTGTTCACTTGAGGTAGAGGTTTGGTTAGTACATCGACAACTTGTTACAAATTCAAACTTTATAGTTCCTTTCTGTGCCATATCATGGAACACTGGATTCTCTACCATCTTGATACAACTCTGGTTGTCACATAGGACCACAGTTGTGTCTATCTCTAAGTCAAACAATCCAGAAACCATACTGCTTCACAACTAGCAGAGCAACCAACCATATATTCCACTTGTGCTGAGAGCCACACTAGACTGCTTCCTGCTAAACCACAAGATCATGGTTGATCCCAGACAATAACATCTTCTCGATGTGCTCTTCCTGTCTGATACACTTTCTTCTTAATCAACATCTATGAAGCCATATGAAGTCATGATCTCCAAGATAACATAGATCAAAGTCTATTGTATCCTTTAGGTACCTCATCACATGCTTTGCAGCTATCAGGTGAACTCGTCTAGGTTCCATTAGATACTGTCTCAAGGTGTTTCATAGCAAAGCATATATATGACCTAGTAAGTAATGCATCAATCTGAGATCTTTCATTTTCATTTCTACAGCCATCTTCTTCTTTCATTTCGTGATCTATTTCTCATTCCCTGTCAGAAAGATATTATCTACATACAATAATAGTATGATCCATAACCTTAAGTTAAAGGTTAGGAACAACTTTACTTTTGGTAAAGCCCAAGCTTATCAAGAAACTGTCAATTCTCCCTTTGTGACTGAACATCATTCACACTCTGTATTGAATTATCTTCTGCATATCTATCTGTGCCATCTCTCGTTAGATGGGTCTATTGATATGAGCCTCAATATCATTCGAACTCTGTGGTGAGTTCCTTCTTGCATTCATGTCAACTGTGTATAGAAACCATATTTCAACCTTGTAGCAAAGGTTGAGATCCACATCACCCATGGTGATCATTAAGCTCATCAATTGATTATTGATCGTGGGAACCCATACAGAACCTGATTCACACTTCTTCTTTAATTACACCATTAAGAGAATGGTCTTATCTAGCCACTTGGAGCAAACATCTCATCATGATTCTCTTCCTCTTTCTAAGAGAAGCTTCTAGCCACAAGCCTTCTATAGTGTGTTGATTTGTAAATCCTTTTGTTGAACATCCATTGCTTGTTCAGTGTTCATCGTTCATCATGATCTTTCCTACAAATCAAAATTAAGTACATGATTAGTAATACTTCATAATCCTGAAATCATGTTGACATGATAACTTATTATGCGTACAGATATCATTTACACAGTTATGCAACTATCTTGACCAATGCTTTGGCACAACACTTTTCCATATCCTGTATGCATACAGTGGCTATCTAGATGCCTTCCATCTCTACCAGAACATACTATCGAGAGTGTGCACAGCTCTCAACATGTCAGCAAAGAGGATTCATTCTAGACAAGCAATAATGGAATGTTTGTCCAACTTACCAATCATATGCATATTAGTAGTATATTGTTCAATGCTCTATGAATGTTTACACTCAGCATGATATATTCTAGGAATACAAATATGCATACAAGCAATATCATTTACTATTTGAAATAACAACTCAAATACTTATCTTCTTATGTTTGTGTGGTTGCCTCCCGCTTGATCTTCTATATGTCTTTTGAACTTCTATTCATTCTATACCATTGTGCATGCTCAAGTGTGCACTAGTGTCATCCTCATGATCTCATACACAAGCATACATTCATTAGTATATTCTCAATATTATCAAAAACATTATAATTCTAAATAATCTTAAATATGTAGTCATGATCATTAGTATTCATGGTTTCAGGGAAGTCTTCTTTTACTCATGCATATTCTTGTTTGATCATGGGACTCTTCTGGTTAGTTAAATCATCAATCAAGATAAGAGACATAATGTGCATAAACCCTTGATTAACTTTATGAATAATCATAACCAATCATACCAAGTATACTTATATAAGGGATCCTAACACAAGGTAAGATTCTAACTTGACATAGGAAAACATACCTGGATTAGTATACCTGCTTAGTTATGTACAACATACCTAAACAATCTCTTCAATGATTTAGAGATCCTGAGCTAGAACCTGCATGTCTCATAGGTTAAGCATAATATATCAAAGTCATACATACCTCGTAAGTAGAACAAAGATTATGGATGAGTCTTTGTCTTCATGTTGTCATGGTCATGGAACTTGATTTGTCTTTCGTGATGTACTTGAATCTTGTTAGCAGATAACATCAACCTCACACAACACCATAATGCATTAGTACAATCATATATCCCTAATCAATGAATGTCTTCAATCATTCACATGCATTCATACTATTACTAGGGTGATAAGACAATTCTAACATTAGTCAAGATTGTACTAACAAATAATATGAAGACAAACACATTATGAATTTAATCAGGAATCAGATTTCAAGACATACCTGAACTTCCTTAAGTCATACCGGTCGAGACTTCTTGTAATCTTCTTATGTAGGGCCTTAGCCTCAAATCCCCCCGAAACTTGATCTGGAGCTTGATTAGGGTTTGCTAGAGAAACCCTAAAAATTCATCTTTGACTTTCACACTTCTGAATGGATGGAAGGATGTGTCTTGCTGAGCTGATCAAACTAGCATACTTCAATTTTGAAATCTCCAAAATTTGACCCCTCAAAATTGCCTTCGAAACTTCTGGATCTTCTAGACAAGATCCCGAACTAGGGTTTGATGAAGCCCACCCTTATGCCCAATCAAAAGGTTTGATCCAAGGCTCTAAACTCTTATTTTTCTGAGGAGTTTCCAGCCGTGGTTATAGACTTCAAAAATTCCAACTTTTGCTGAAGCCCTAATTTTCCATTTTTTCGATCAAAATCCTGAACTGGGGTTTGATCAAGCCCAGTATTTTACCCAACCAAAAAATTCGATCTTGGTCTCTAAATTTCGAATTTCCTGAGTATCATTCAGCCGTGGATTCCGATTCCAAAAATTCTAACTTTCTCCGAAACCCTAAATTCCAGAAGCCATGAATGAAGGTGCTCCAAAAATAATTTTGTTTTGACAGAAATATGTACCTGATTGTTTCTGCTATAACTCCAACCTTTTCGCTCCACAGGGTCTAAATTTTTTTTTTGTGGTGGCCTGACCTATCATCTTTCCATCCCAATAGGTATGATTTCAATTGGATTCTCTGAGAGAGAGTTATGCCAAAGGTCGTAACGTGACCGGTTTTGGGATAATACAGGAGAACGAACTTGTACGGCGTGCCATGTGTCACTGTTTGAACTTCGGCATCTGAAAATTTTTCCTGAGATAGCTCACCCTGTTATCTTTCCATCTTGATAGGTCTGAACTAAATTGGACTCTCTAAGAGAGAGATTTATGCCAAGTGTCGCAATGTGACCTGTTTATGGGATAATATAGGAGAGCGAACTTGTACGGTGTGCTACATGTCACTGGTTCAACTTCGGCCTCTGAAAAAGTTTCCTGAGATAGTACAGTCTATGTACTACCTTTCACATTTTACAAAATTTCATTTGGAGCTTTCTGGCCCAAGTTATGACCTTTTTTCCAAGGTCACCTGATTTTGACTTAGATATGGAAGAGGCAGAAACCCTAACTTGTACTGATCATAACTCACAAAGTACAACTAATATGAGGGTGTCCTTTGGTAAAAAGGTACCGAGGGATGTTATATATGACTTGTAAACTTTTCAGATCTTGAACCTTCGCAGAAATGGATTTATAGCGAAAGTTCCACGATGAATGGTTTTTGCTATGTAAAACCCAAACCTTCAAATTGTCGCAAGTGAAGCAAGTGTCGTAAGTGCCATACATTGCCTTCCTTCAGGTTAGCTCTGATACCATGTTAATATTTAATATGCTAAGACAAAAAATAGCAACATTACATTCCATTTCACAATAATAGCATATACAGGATCACTGAAGAAACAACAAGCACAACATAAACACAAGAGACACAAATTTATCCTGGGAAACCCTCATGGGGTAGAAAACCCAGCAAAGCTTCCTCAATATAGATGACCAGCAATATACAAAGATGTAACCCTAAGCATAAGCTCCTCCTTCTCCATAGCAGACCTCTCCTCCACAATTGCACTACTCACAAGTGAGTGAGTGTGTGTGAAATGAGGAATACACCTCCTCTATTTATACACTACTCCTACTTGTCTTTTATACAAAACATGTAGGCTCGTATTTAACCATTGGGTTAAATAACCCACTACAACTGACTGGGCCGACCCCTCTAGGGTGGTCTAATAACCCTTTGACCCACATAACACATACAGGGCCGAACCCCACTAGGGAAGTCTAATAACCCAAGTTACCACATTCCGACGGAGGAATAAACATCTCCAGATATACAATAAGATCTTCACGGAGGAATGAATCATCTCCGGAATAATAAAGTACAAATATAATATTCTTTGAAGTTACAATATCTCAACAATATATGCACATTATTTTTGAAATTAGATGATGAGGGACTTCTCGTAAAGAGGAGGATTGATAGCTAACATATGCATTCATAACCATATAACTAGAATCCTGAAACTATTGTTACATGAAAGTTATAAAATTATGGTTCTCTTTTTCCATCACCCATACAGATTGGTATCATGGTCTTTATTTTCAAGTCCCGTTGATCCTTCTTTTGACCATCTGTTGGACATTAACAAAATTATCTTATCTCATCTTATGACATTTCCAGTCAATGGAATCTTCAATAATTTCTAGGTAGATACTAACAATATCATGGTTTCAACTTTCAACTTCCCCACAGGCTACTTTGCACACTTATAATAGTAAGTTGAAGCCTTTAAAAGTTTACATATTATTACTTTAAACTCAAGAGATCATTCATTAACATTAAGGCATTGATATTTCACTAATAGAAGATATAGAAACACATGGACATTTGACTAACTGAAAAAAAAGAAACATTTCAATGTCAATTGAGAATATTTCATTAATCTCCAAGATTCAAACAGAAGACTCTAAATTGAAGGATCTCTTTACTGTTGGGAGGATTGGACGGATATATGAATAGATTTTATAATGATGTCAAGATGCTTATTAAAGGTGTCCATGTTCCTAAACTAGAGAAAATCACTTGAAAACCGTCCAATTGGAAAAGCACAAGCATGAATCAGATTGAGGGCCATTTCATAAATCAAATTGTCTCACTAGCAAAAACAAATATGAAACAAATTGAGGATCAATTTCATGAAGCAAATTGTCAAAAAAATGACTTTGTCAATTTCATGTTCTAGTTTCACATCTTTGATAATCTTTAGTATGTTATCAAAATAACCTTTCTACATGACATACTAGATGGTTCTGCTAGTGTTTATTAATTAGTCAAGAAGAGTTGGTGGTCAAATCTTGGTGGAGGATAGGATCAATCCTATTAAAGTGAAATTTTTATTTTAAAATTATGATTCCCTAGATCCATGCTTCTGGTAGTGCTTATTTAAATAATAGTATATCCTTATGCTTAAGAGTCACATCCCTGACATCAAAGGCAAGAGTTTCTTCCCAAAGACTTTGAATTAATGATTCAAATTTTAAATCAAGCATCAGTCCATTCTCTCTTAGACCAAAGTATATTTTTAGGGAACACGAAAGGCAGTTGTTCATAAACAACACTTCTCATAGTTGATTTCTTTCATGGGTAGGGCAGAGGATGAGAATGCTTTCATTCCAAAGCATTTCTATTTAAAAAAAAATTCTAAGGAGCCGCACATAAACCCATATTCAACGAATTCCTATCATTGAATTCCCATGGAATCACTTGGAGGAAGATATTTCACTAGGGAATTTAGAAATCACACTTGTATGTCTAATATATTTTTAATAATTTTCAATTTCAAACCATTTGTATATTCTTATAAGTTATAAACTTAATATTTGTTCATTTGCATATTAGTAATATTGCAAGTACATGGTTCATTTCACTATACTTACATAGTACAAATGTGATGGAGTAGGATGGCATCAATGAATGGTACAAATTAGTAGTTTTAAGTGATTAGAGGTGCATGCATGAAATCAGAACCCCACCTAGAGTCTCCAAATGAGCACCATGAAAAAGCATCTCCCAATGCAGATCAGAACTTGTCCTCTGGAATTTACATCACATATTCAATCACATCGAATGGGATTTCTCAATATGATCCATCCCAGAAAGATCGATTTGTACAATTGGACGATCAATATTCACCTATTGAATCTGATCCAAGCTATGGAAGTGTTGGTTAATGGATTAGATTATGGGTATCCAATTTGAGCATATGAATTATGGAAGGAATGCCTCTCCAACAGAGCATAATGCAGTAGTACCGCGTGGAAGAGAAAAAGCATAACGCGGTAGTGTGGACTACCGCGCACCTAAGATGGAGCAAGGCGCAGTAGTGTGGATATATGAACTCTCAGCTGAGTTGATTCTTGACAGGATAGGTTTGTCTTCAAGGATCACTCATCATTTTTCTCTTCTAGGTGTTTTAAGCAGTAGGGGAAGTGTCGTCAACTATTTTTTTTTGGTGAAGATGCGACACTGTGAAACATGGAGGTATAAGAGATGCCCCCTAAAGTGTGAGGTCAGAAGGGACTGATGGACGAAAGACTTTACAAATACTATGCAGAGATAGCATCGAGGAGAGCAACAAAGAGATGAAACAGAAACAAACTGTTAGATATACCACTGAGGCGGGCATCCCCATGCTCGGAAACAATTGACTCAAAGCATGGCTGCCAACCAATACATTGCAAATCCAAGAGTACTGAGATGATATAGACTATAGACAAATCATGGCTACTATGAACAAGTGTAGATCCATGAGACAGTAATGACACAACCACGACCAATACAAAAAGTGGATCTGTGTGACAATACAAAGGACATCTCCATCGCAACCTGGACGCAATCAAAATATAAAGGTGCGCCCAGGGTATTCTACCCAATCGCAAATGATACGAATCTAACCATGTGATTACAAAGCGTTGAAGTCGAACATGGTAGAAACCATTTGATTACCGGTCAATAATGTGAACCGTTGACAAGTGCGAGGGAAATCACCAATGATGACGATGATCCCCAAGGTATCTGAAGTACATCTCAATGAAATGCAAATAGATGAGTTGATGTCGAGCATTCGAGAGATTGTTCGATCAGAGGTCAATGATGTAAACCTACTGTCGAACACGAGGAAACCTTCCATTGAGGTATGCAGGTACCAAGGTACTAATGGTTGATCCCTAAGTCCAATTCTCGGATAGTGATTTGGCGTCGACCGGAATAGACTCGTCGAAGGTGGGCCATAATGATTCCCATATCATTGACGCGAAATCAAAACAAAAGATGGTATAAGGTGATGAAACAATGGAGCATGTACTGACATAGCAGAGGTCTGACACAATGAATGACTCTGAACAATGCAACCCTTTGAACATGTAACAGCATGTAACAGGACTTGGCAGCAGGGATTATTGATAGAAGAGGATAGACACCAAACGAGTAGGCTCATGGCCAGAGACACGACTCAGGATGATGATCATAACTCAGTGAAAAATAGATACCCATAATAGACAAGGGACATATGCATGCCATGTTCAAAGGTAACGACTGACAAGCTGCCAAAACAAACTTGACTTGTTTCCCATATTCCCCCGACATGATAGACGAGTACCTCTTTGTTGTTTTTCGACCTTGAAGAGGATAACAGATGCTCGGTATAGCTGATCTCACAGATGAGTCCAATCTCACATGTTTTATGAACCTGAGAAAGGAGAGGTTCGTCCCAAAGCAGGTCCTTTGATGTTAAATTTTAACGAGTCCAAGGAAGGAAAACTCGGTAGTTTTTCACATTTAGAGAGCCTGAAAAAATTAAAGGAGGCTCCAAAGTGTATTTTTTTGTAAATTTAGTCCCTCGATCCCGAAAAAGTGTAAAACAATTCCCGAGAGAACTCTCCCAGCCAAGAATTGACCAAGGTATACCTTTCTCATAAATAGTCTAGACGGGCCGAAAAAGGGGTAACCTATCACCGAATAGACGACCTTTCAAATACTTTTACAAGTGTGAAAGAGTCAATATCACTTGGAAATCTTTTCAATTTTAGGGAGTCTGAAAAGAACTTAACTATGGACTCCAATGGTCTTTTTCGTATTTTTTAATTATTCTTATCCGAAAAGAGAATAAAATACAACCAGGATAATACTTTGCTCATCATTTAACGAACATGAGTAAAGCTAACCAAGCTCGACACCATTTACTTAAGTTTGACGAGCACGACATGGAAGTAAAAGCGCTTGGAATCTTTTTCAAGTTTTAATCCAGAGCACGAAAAAGATAAAGTGGGCTCAAAATGAAGGTCAAACAAAAAATGAATGCCATTGTGAATATATTTTTTTTAAAGGAGATCCTGTTAACAAGTGCTCATGAAACCAGATATTAGTAATGTGAAATGGGTTTTAATTTAACCAGATAAAATAATGAGTAAAAATAAGTGAAAAAGTTATATAAAGGATGGGTAAATATGGAAAGTTACCTTTTGACTTTTGCATTTACCAAAAGACGAGATTTTACCCATTTGAGGAGTAAAAACTTCAACTGTTCATATCTGGAGATTCGGGGCACCGTTTCAACAGCCGTCTGTGCCAGGTAAGAGCTTTCAAGCCCCTCTTTCATTTCATGTATGAATAACTTGTTTTCAGTAGGAAAAAATAATTTTTTGGGCAAGCCCTTTTAGGAAATTTTTGCCCTTCACAGTACCGCGCGGGTGCTATATCCGGAAGCGCAGTACTGTGCAACAATACCGCGCTGTAATGTTAAACCTAGGCGTGGTACTGTGCAGTACCGCGTAGTCAAATTTCCTCCAGACGCGATAGTAGCAAATTTTAAGATGAAAAAATCATTTTTTATCAAATTTTTAGCTGAGATCAAGTTGTTAAATGATTACTGAATGTTTCCTATGACCTTTTGCAGGTGTTTGAAACTTCTTTGGAGAAAAATGGTCCATTGGAAAGAAAGAGAGCATGAGGCGAATGATTTGTTGGCCGAAAATGACCAAAGGACTGTGACTACACTACAGGAATGTGGTTTGTTGAAATTCTTCAAGACTAAAGGTATTCGTAAGCAGGCAAAACTTCTCACCCACATTATTCAAATGTGGGACCCCCGACATTCAGGCTTTCCTAGTAGGAGAACACATCCTCGAGATTGAACTTGAGGACATTTATTTCCTCACAAGCCTCTAAAAAAGAGGAGTCCAGGTGAGTTTTATTGGGTTCATAGCCTTGGAGGCAAGCACAGATGCTTTGATTGCTCATTATTGCCGTCAAGGTTAGGGGAAGAAAAGCGGCAAGGTGGTCATCAAAGACATTATAGAACTTCCTGTAAGAACTGTGTCGTTCACCATCACACGTGCAACAGGGAGCATGGGTCCCCATTAGGTATCCCGTACACAGATGAATCTTGTAGTGGATTGTATGGTAGGAACTGTATTCAACTGGTGTGAGGCAGTGTTGACCAACCTCAAAGAGTAAGTGAACAAGTGTAGCCTTGGAGAGAATTCTCAATTTGGGTATGGGAGCATCTTAGTCACCTTATTTTTGGTGAGGGTTCCGTTGTTGCGCCCATAGATAGCCATGCCCCCCCGTCCACCTACCGAGCCATGCATGGCTCAATGGAGTGACTATGCAGGATGACTTGGGGGGCCACAACGTTTGGCTTTCGGTGAGGATTTCTTCTTGTGGCTCGAGGAACAAATTGTGATGATCAATGACTACCCCTATGCAGGGGTGGACTTCCGCGAGGACATAGACTTGGCACTGCCGGAAGATGAGGATTGGGACAATTAAGGTATGAACTTCATGGATATATATACATATATATATATATATATATTTTGAATACATAATTTTTATGGTTTTTTAGAATGTGTAAAAGACTTTAATATATGTACGTATGCATGTCGCAGATCGTGGACCACAGAGACCGATGAAGTACTCGCCATTACGCCGAGGTGGTGTTGATCACCAAGACGCTTCAGACGAGGATGAGGCGGGAGGGGTCTAGGAGATAAAGAGGAACCTATAGGGTTTAACCCATGGTATCCACGCTATGAGGGTGGACGACATCCCTTTGCATCTCCAGCGGCATACCATAGGTGTGCCTAGGTGTATTGGCCAACTCCTTCGTAGGGTGGTTCAGGCTATTGTGTGTTATCACCAACAACGTGAGGAATCTGATGAAGGACATGATAGATCCCCCATATCTCCTTAGATGGTAGTTTTTTATCTTTTTGCGGCATGTATACGATATGTAGGCTTTGAGAGCCAAAATTTTGTATGGGATTAGGTCCCAAATTTTGTCTTTAACACAAACTTTATGTATTTGAAAAAACACTTTTATATACAATGATTATATATATGGACCTACTTTTATGGCCTATTTATTTACAATGACTTGTATGTTTATTTTTGTGATGTGTTCTTATGTGTGGGCAAGATGCCAATCCAAAATGTAATTAGCTAATGAATCAACTATACAATTGAATTCCCTTGGTACGTGTTGATATGAAATGAAATTAAAAGATCGTTTCAAGAGGCGTACCCTCCGAAATAAATGAAGTAGGATAGGATCGCGAACTGTGTAAACATGATTCAGATGAGAAACCATGAGTTGGGAGTCTAAAAAGACTGATAGGGAGTCAATTCCAAGGGAAGAAACCTCCATCAAGAGTCTGATGATTGCATGGTACTCTGCGATATTGTTGGTTGCAGGGCCCAAACAATTAGCTCCTGAAGATAGTAACTCGCCAGTGGGAAAATAGATTACCCATGCTACAGAAGTGAGGTTCCGAGTACGTCAGCTTGCACCATCAGCGAATCCAAAGTAGGCAGACATCTGCATACAAAATCACAGGTCAAAGTAAGAATGGATACATGAGGTCTGTGCGCACACAAAAAAGATGAGTGAAAACAAGCTAAGTACATTATGTACAAAAAGTATCCCACGTAGGGTAACCTTACACGCAAAAGCATTTGAGGTATAGCCCATTGCGGGGCCGTGCCAATGGCGTGCCATCACAATCGACGAGTTCATAGGCTCCTTTCTCCAAGACACATTTTACAACAAAGGGGTCATACCACATAGATTCTAGTTTTCCTTTTCCGATTTTATCGTGCATTTGCTCATATGTGAGTACGAGGTCACCTTAATTGAAAATTCGAGGTTGAACGGATTTGTCATACTGAGCTTTGACGCGTTTTTTATGAGCTTCGTTGGCTAAAGCAGCGTCGCGGCGTGTTTCATCTAGCTTGGCTAGGTATAGAAACCATTCCTCTTCGGAAGTGGTGTGGGGAAGTAGCTCTATGGCTATCTTAAGTGATGGAATTTCACATTCAATCGGTAAAATGGCTTCCAGGCCATACACCAATTGGAATGGTGTAAACCCAGTAGCACTTTTTACTGAGGTTCGGTATGCCCATAGTGTTGAAAATAGAGCTGAGTGCCAGTTGGATTTATGAGTACCCACAATACGCTGAATCATTCGTTTCAGAACTTTGTTAATGGCTTCAACTTGGCCATTGGCTTGTGGGTAGTATGGGGTTGAGTTTTCATGACGAAAACCCAACTTGGCACTTAGTTCCTCAATCATGTGGTTCCTGAAGTGGGAGCCATGATCGGTCACAATGGATTGTGGGACACCAAATGTAGCTATAATGTGATTGAATATGAATCGTGCTACTGTTTTTCCATCCTCAGCATAAGTAGGCATCACTTCAACCCATTTTGTGAAATAGTCAAGAGCTATTATGACATAGCTATGCCCCCCGACTGAAGTGGGCTTACAATGCATGAAATCTATGCCCCATTTGGAAAAGGGACCAACGGAAATAACAGGAGGGAGTGGAGCAGGGTGCGAGCGTGTTTTACTATGAAAGAATTGACATGGTGGACATTTCTTGACCGTTTCAATGCAGTCTTTGAAAATCGAGGGCCAGAAATATCCTACTCGCAGTATTTTCTGGGCCATAGCCATCCCAGAGAAATGACCACCACATGCTCCAGCGTGGTAGTCATTAAGAACGCATTCTGCCTCATCCAGATTCAAACAACATCGAAGAACGGTGTCGACACCACATCGATAAAGAGTATCGTTGACTATGAGGTAGTACTTGGCGTGATGTCGGATGCGTTGACGTTCATCGCGAGTGAGGTCCGGGCAGAAACATTGGGTTTGGAGATATAATAAAATATCCCCGTACCATGGATAAAACGTGCTAATGAGGAACAACGATTCATCAGGAAGAGAATTGATGGGCTCAGATTGCTCGATAGCATGGGGCAAGGTACAAATCAAGTCAGCAAAGACCAAAGACTTCTTAGACTTGGCTTTGACGAATTCCAAGTAAAACTCTTGAAGGATGACGATCCAATGAGAATATTTTCCCCCAAGCACTTGATGCATGAGGATATAATACATTGGATTGAAATCGGCTATAACAGTGGTCTGACGGAGTAGAATGTAATGACGGAACCTCTGGTCAGGGAAAACTGTTGCCACAGCCAGTTTTTCAACATGTGAATAACGAGTTTCAGAGTCGAGAAGACTCTTACTGAGATAGTATACCACATGTTCTATGCCGTTGTGGTCTTCCTGGACTAGCACCATACCGATGGTGGAAGTCGAAGCTATGAGATAAATAATGTAATCCCGTGTGTAATCGGGGGGTTGGATCACAGGATCTTTAGTTAAGGATGCCTTTAGATTGTCAAAGAAACGTTGGGCTTCGTCATCCCAGATAAAGGGAGTATTCTTCTTCAGAAGCCTCATATAGCCTTTTCTTATCTCAGAAAGATTACAGATGAAACGGCATAGAAATTTTGCATGCCCTTGCAAACTTTGAAGTTCTGGAATATTCGTAGGGGAAGGCAGGGCTAAGATGGCTTCTACCTTCGCAGGATCTAAGCGTATCCCGCTTTTGGAGATTATGAATCCCAAAAGTTTTTTGACTTCCATGCAAAAGACACACTTATGTGGATTCAAACGGATATTGTAGCGATGACACCTTTCGAAAATGGCACCTAAGTGATTAGGATGCTCATCCCGAGTCTGAGAATGAGCAGGAAGATCATCAAGATATGGTTATACAATATGTGTGATATCGTGAAATGCGTACGACATCGCCCGTTGGAAAGTTGCCCTGGCATTTTTAAGGCCGAAAGGTAACTTTCGATATGCAAAATCCCCCAAGGGTAGATAAAGGTTGTTTTATGCTGGTCGACTGGGAGGATATCGATCTGATTATAGCCAGAAAAGCCATCCATAAATGAAAAGATGACACTCCCGGCACAGTTATCGATGATCTGGTCGATGAACGGAGTTGGGTAGTTATCCTTTGGACAAGCTTTGTTCAAGTCGCGGTAATTGACACAAACTCTAATTGTTCCTTGTTTCTTGGCTACGGGAATGATGTTAGATACCCATTCTGTCAATGGGACAGGATAGATAAAACCAGCATGCAAAATTTTTTCAACTTCTACTTTAATAGTGGCTACCTTACGAGGATGGATGGGTCGAAGTTTCTGCTGAACAGGTCGGGTGCCAGGGAAGGTTGGAATTTCATGGACCACAATTGAGGGATCTATTCCTGGCATTTCTTCATAACTCCAAGCAAAAACATCGCGGAAGGTTTTGAAGTAGGCAGTGTAGAACTCCATTTCGAGGGGAGTGCATGTTTTTCCAATATGTATGTTTTCCATGATACCAGGATTCACTGAAATATCTATGGGAGTGGTTTCCATAAGGTTAGCCAAGTTTCCTTCTGAAAATACTTCATCGAGGGAAGTGGGAAACTTGGTTTGAACCATCCCAAGTGAAGAACTAGGTTTTGTATCGGGCTCAAGCATCTGAATGGTGGGGAATGAAGATCGATGATGAAAATATCCCCATGGTGGCTCATCACCGCACATAAACTCCATAATTGATTCGTCGGTGGGAAAAATCAAATTGAGAGGATCGATAAGTGGTGAGGATGAATGAGTCTCAAACGAGAGTTATGCCACAATGTGATGGGTAGAAGAGTCGACCCAATCGATGGCTGATTGGATCGCTTCGTACACTGCGAGGTTTCTATTCAAAGGCATGGAGTTGCCATAGTTTTCAATCTCCGTGGGACTCAGAATCACCCATGAATCATTGGATGGAGTGACATTTGATGAAATCATGTTGACTGGTTGAACATGGGTCCCCAGCTTTGGAAAAACTCCAATAAGGGAAGAATCCTTCATAAGACCAATGCCAATGTCTTGGAACCAGTACCGAGGCTGATCCAATAATGAGACGGTGTTGGTGGAGTTCAGATGAGAATTTGGGATACAGTAATCAAGTTGATCAATGGTGACAATTTTCTCTTCATGAGGAAATTTCCACAATCTGGAAGACCATAGATGCTATGGCGGTCATGGCGTAAAACCAGTTCTGACCAAGCAGAAGATTGTAATCTAATGGTGCATCCATGACTTCAATGTGTACGGATACTATTTTTCCCCCCAGTTGAACACCAATTGAGGGAATGAGTCCGTAAGTTTGAAAACCATGTCCATCAAATGCCCTGAGAGTAGTGGGAGACTTCGTGACTTCAGGTGAGCCTAAGGCTCTCCAACAATTCAAAGACATGAGCGATGTGGAGGCACCTTCATCTAAAATAGTGCTATGGATGCTATTTCCACGGATTTTTGTATGAACCTGGAAGGCTAACTGGTGAGATAGCCGAGGTTTGGCATGCTCCAAGTTAAACATGATAGTGTTTGAAGTATCTGGGTCCATTGCCCCCAGTGCTGAAAGTAAGGTTCTACGTTGCGTGGGGAAGTGTTGAAGAACCTCGAGAGTCGACATGGTGCAAGGTGCTTGAGCTAAATCCTCAACTATGTTGTAGTTTTGGGCAGCTCGTACATTGGTATTAAATGTCCCCTTTTGTATGGTTCCCTTGGGTGGGCATAGCACTATGTCCGTAAGCGGTCTCTCGATATGGAGATGGCCGGTAGGGGAAGGGGTAGGAGTTGGATCTTCAACAGGGGATTTGCCTTTGGCTATCTCCGATTGTTTGTTTGAACTTGGAGGGTTCTCATATGTCTTTGAATGAGTGGTTATATCAATCTCTTCATTACTTTTCATCAAGATTTCGCAATTTGTGGACATCTCTCCGCGAGTTGGGTTGCTCGAGTTGCCCCCCTGTGGGGTTTCCTGGGAAACCATCTGCTGTTGCTGCTGAGGGAAAGGGTCAGTTAACGCTGCGGAGTGAGAGGATCCTTTAACAAACTTGTTGACTTCATCCTTGTAGGGACAGTCACGTGTGTAGTGATCGTCTTGGAAAATTAGGCAGGGAAACTTAGACTTTCGAGGTGGTTTCGGGTCGTTGTGGGTGGTTTGTGGCTTGGGATTCTCCTACTGGTTCTTCTTGGATTTACCATGATTGTTCTTCTTCTTTCCTCTGGACGGTTGTGACGTAGATTGAACTGTGTTCACTTCAGAGGAGATAGCAGGAGAAGTAGTAGCTTTTGAAGCAGCCTGAGGTAGAGCAGGGGAAGCAGAAGCTTGTTGCCCCGTTGAGTTGGTAGTAGGCTGGGCCTTGACTGAACCGACAATTCCATCAATGGGGGGTTCAGTGGCGGGTTTTGTTGGATCATTGGTAATGCGGGAGGCATGGGGAAGAAGTTCGTGTAAAGTGTCGGATTGGGTATATACCAAATCCATATACTAAGCTGCCGAGATGGCTTGTTCTTTTGTGACCGACCCGCGCATAGCGATATCCCTAGCTATGGGAGGCAAGAATGACTTTGTGAACTAATCAGGGAGTAGCTGATCCGGGATGGGTGCCTTGATTAGCCTACGACGTCGACGCCACTCATGGATTTGATCCAAAATATGCATAGAAGTGGTTTGACGCGGTGAGGTTAACAGTTTTGTTCCAGTCTCGTACTGGATGGGGGGCTCGAAATGGGTCAGAAACTGCATAGCTAAGGTGTTAAAATTGTGGAAAGAGTGTTGTGGAAGCTCGATGTACCATTTTGCTACCATGCCAGTAAGCGTATGCTGGAAGAGCCATAGTCGAATGGAATCGTCGATCAATGAGTTGGATGAACACCAAAGATGGAAGGTCATTATGTGGTTCTTGGGGTCTTCCCCAGGCTTAGCATCGAACTTAGGAATGTCCGATGGAAGTTTGGCTGGAATGAGTGGCCAGTGAGGTTCATGCCATATGGGATCGTTAATGAGCCTTGACAAATCAAGTAAGTCTAGCGTGGCCAAAAAGGGAAGTTGGCGATGAGTCTGCGGGTATGAGTAATAACCATATGGTGCAGAGAAACCTGGGGGGCCCTGCATAGCATACTGTTGCATGTTATACCCATATGTGTTTCCCGCAGGGTACTGTTGGAAGTTCTGTGGCTAGTAGACCATCTGGTTAATCGATTGAGTGTTGGTAACTGGTTGGTGGATGTTCTGTTGAGTGGGGATGGTAGGTATGGTACCCTGGGGTTGCTAAAACCCAGGAATGGTTGCTGCTCCTGGTTGGGAAAAAGTTCCTTGGAGTTGTTGTGTTCTGGGAATGTTACCACTCTATTGAGTAAGTGGAGGGCTTCCCATAGCAGGGTTGGGGGGTGGCTGCGACAATGGTGTCCATGGAAGGTTTGTTCCTCCTTGAGGAATGTGTGAAAATTGAAGGGATGGGTTCCATGGAGTTGTAGCAGACGAAGGATAAGGGAAGCCATAGTTCAAGTTGGGGGAAATCTGAGATTGCCCCCTAGCTGGGTTCCAGTTTCCAAATAGTGAGTACCCCCCACTCCGTGGGATTTGAGATTCCCAAGAAGGAAGCGTACTTGACGAGGGATGTTGAAGATGAGGCCTAGTTGGAAAACCGATATAAGGTTGTCTGCTGCTAGGTGTGTTGTACATACCATGCTAAGCAGATGCTCTTGGTTGGGAGGGTTGTTGGATGGTGCCAATGGGTTTCCCTCCCGCAGATGGGTTGGATGGCCCTATAGGAGGAGGTTGTTGACTAGGAATGGGGTTCCCAACAAAGGATTGTCCTCCAGCTGGTTGGGTTGATGGCCCACTAGGAGGAGTTTGGTTGTTGGAGTTGTGGATCGCGGCAATCGATTGTCCACCTCCTGAGATAGTGTAGATAGTGGCCGAAGGTGAACCTCCAGTCAGAATGGAAGATCCATCAATATGACTTGGTGTTCTTCCACCACTATCCAAATACGATAGTGTCGATTGGCCAATGGTGCCAAAAGTATCGATTTGTGGAGGGGTCTTCCATATCTAACAGGCGAGGATGGAGAAAAAACTGGGTTATCCCTCATAGAATGTGCGCCAAACATGGGCGATGGCAGCAAATGTGCGGAATTTAACCGAGGGGTATCGGGGGTATCGTCCATAGCGTGCTCAACGATGGGAGGACCATCGAAGACTGGGTCTGGGTTCATGTCCTGAAAAGGGTTTTCGGGGTCCGGTGAGAATGTAGGTATAGTAAAGTCTGAAGGTCCTGAGCCATCTGCATAGGAGTGATGAAACGTTGTGCTAGATGGGAGGTTGGGATCCCTATAGTCAGGAGCATGAGTAACAGGGGGATATCTGGAGGCTGTCGAGAGCAATTGCTCTGTATCTCGTTTAAACTGTGCCGATGCTAACGGGAAATTTTCTAGACTAACCATACTAGACTGAATGGATGCCATGATATCATGTCCCGGAGGGAGGTTGGGGAGAGATATGGTACAAGGTACGTTGCTGGAAGAACTAGTTTCCTGCGGATGAACACTGGATGGCGTGGGGATAACAGGTGGAAGCTCCACCTGGGAAGTGATAAAGCCATAATCAGGTTCAAAAGGTGTGTCAAGAAGTTGAGTGTCTTCAATAATTTCGACGTACCCACCCGGGAATGAGATCAAGCTAGGTATATCCTAGTCGGATCCTTCAGTGGTGCCAACAGATCCATCTGTGTCATCGTGGAAAGTTTCTGGTGGAAGGGAGGTGTTGACATCAGGTAGGAGGATGGCCTCTGGTCTAGTATTTTGGGTTGTACTAGATTCAGCTGTTGTAATGTTGTCCAGTGTGGCAGATATATCTGGAATAACAGTGGGTGAAGTGATAGTGGAAATCTCAGATATACTAGTGGTTGTAGAAGCTGCAAGAGATTCTGAGATTGTGCTGTGAGTAACGGTTACAGACGAGACTGAAGATGTAGTGTGTATCGACGGCGGAATGTTCCCTCGACTAGCACCACGGCTAGGAGGAGCAGGAATATGTGATGCAGGTGGACCGGAGGTCTATGGCAGTGGTGGTGGTGGAGGGATTTTGCCCTGTACTCATCGTGATCTCCATGGTGGTTCTGACATGATGGCAGGAAAATGAAATTCGGGGGCAGTCTCGTAACAAAGAACTCAAAAACTCTAATGCAGTTGAGTGTGCAAAAGAGGAGCTAGAAAAAGCAAGGCTCACAAGCCAAAAAAGCAAGCTCTAAAATCTATACTAAGATCGGTGTCTCAGTAAGCAAGCTAATAAAAATAATGGCCAGAATGCCAACAAGCAGTCACTAAAAAGAAAAATGACCCTCTATAAAGATAAGATAACAAGCAAACTCCTAACTAAGAGCTATAGACCTCAACAAGCTGTATCCTTCGCAAGGTGATGAAATCCAAGTCAAACAATACAATGTGAGAGACCAAGATGAGAAGGATATCCCTCTACCGAAAGGGATCTTGGGTAAAAGAGCCCTAGTAGAAAAGTCACTAAGCTACCTCGTTCATGACACATTGGAAAAGGTTTTCGGCGCTTTTTCCTTATCCCCCTTGCATTAATATGAATTACAAGGAAGACAATGATCGATGTTGCCTTAGGGCTAAGTGGAGTGCGGCATTCCACAGAGTCCATCTGGTTCTCAATCTCACGGCGGTTTAACACCTAAAAGTTAAAAACAATCAGGAGGCCCCTCCATAAACTGGCTGTGACTGTGTCAATAAATACTAGAGGATTTTAGTTCCCTAGATGACAACAACTATGTCTCAGATGAACATGACAACGGGGAATTATTTTGATGCATGTCCCGGGTGTCGTACCTAACTACCAAATTCTTTTGATTTCCTCAAGTGAGGTTAATGTTTGTTTAGTTAGGGAGATTAATTTTAGTGGTTGCATTACTCAATCAGGTAAATGGAAGTGAGACTTGGTGGTGTTGTGATGATCCAAACCATGCAAGTGAGAATGAATCGAAATAAGCCTTGTGTTCGACGAAAACTAGCTATGGAAGAGAGAGAGTTATTCGATCATAAATGCATGAAACTTTCACAAGCAATTAAAAACCAAAAACAAAAAAATTTGTTTTCTTTTTGTAAATAGAGCCAAATTGAAATAAACACTTCTTTCCAATTCACTGATCTTACAACTAAGATGCTTAAAAAAATGAGAATTTCTATGGCAAATTTCAATGGTTCACTTCCTAATGCACAATAATACTGCTAGACCATTTCAATACAAACAACACAAATGTTCTCCAATGATAATTTTCAATATCGATTTTAATGATAATAATGGAAACAATGTGATTATGAAAGATACACAATCTAGTAAAAGAGGACAGTAGTAATGGTTTGGTTATGATGAAAAGATCAAGCCAATGCAATCAAACTGAAGGGGTGACCCAATGTGCAAATAATGCCACTAACTCACAAAATAATCAAGATCACAAAAGAAATAAACACACCACAAAGACTGTATAATGAACAGGATAGTAATAGGCAACAGAAAACACCAACTAAGGCAGAGGAAAATGAAAAATGACTCAGTAAACCAAGCAAACAAGAAAAATTTGGAAATATGCAGACACTACCGCGTGGCAGAAGAAGACTAGAGCGCGGTACTGGTATACTACTGCTCTGGTAAGAGTTCTGGATACACGGTATTACAGCGCTGTAGGAAGTAGTGGGGGCGCGGTACTGCTGCAAAGTATGGAAAGGCACAACTTTTGAAAAGAAGATGGAATTTTTCAGGGTTGCTGCAGACCCAGAGGAATCACTGATCACACAGAGGGGAAAAATATAGAGGGGAGGGAATAATAAAGGTCAAAGAGACAAAAATTCAATACTGGTTTGAAGAGAAAGAAAAAATCACAATCAAAAAATGGGTGAAAGTGAAATCAATCAATCAAATGGGGTTCAAACTAGCGTAGTCGCCATTCTTGTATGTAGAATTTTTCCCTACGGATAGGTAAAAATTTTCTTAGATTAACGTAGACTTTAACTGACTCTAAACTAAGACAAAACTAAACAAATGCTACCTTGAATTCCTAGATCTAAATAGACATTTCAAGATTAACTGCTGGAAGAAACAGAAGAGGTTTAACTGACCTTCAATCCAATTGCTTGTCTTTATGGTTGCTCCAATTTCCAAGTCCTCGCGAATGAACCTGTTGAAATGAAACCAATACACAAGCATGTACAATTCTCTAGCAACTTGAAATATGAGTTAGGATCTAAATCTATAACAGATACAAATCATATAATTGAAACAAAATCAACACATATGATTTGGGAAAACAAGACAAGTTGTGTTCTATTACCAACTTGAAGTCACTTACAATGGTTGCTTGATATCCAAGCCAACTTCCAGTTCCAAGTGCTTCCCCCTCTAGCTATCTCCACAAAGCTTCAAGATAATAAGTTTGATATCTCCAAGAGTCCTCCCCCTTGCTCATGGAATGCCTCTCTTTTATAGTGTGTGGTAGGGTTAACCAACACAAGAGAGAAGAGTGGATCTTGGGATCGTTTAGTGGATCAGGCCTACTAATCATAGAAAGTGAGTTAGGATCGAATCAAGGACACCAATCCTCAAAAATCTCTCAAAAATCAAGATCCCAGAAGCCATGGCAAAAAGGATAAAAAAGGTGTACTGTGCCTCTCCAACAGAGCATAATGCGGTAGTACCGCGTGGCAGAGAAAGAGCATAATGCAGTAGTGTGGACTACCGCACACCTAAGATGGAGCAAGGCACGGTAGTGTGGATATATGAAGTCTCAGCTGAGTTGATTCTTGACAGGATAGGTTTGTCTTCAAGGATCACTCATCATTTTTATCTTCTGGGTGTTTTAAGCAGTAGGGGAAGTGTCGTCAACTATTGTTTTTGGTGAAGATGCGACACTGTGAAACATGGAGGTATAACAGGAAGTTACAAAAGACATTGAACAATTGGAACAAAATGGCATAGTTGTGAAACTTACACTTTCATTGTTTTATTGAGATTGAGGAAACAGGTGGATGAAATATGTACATTACATTACATGGAATGAAATTTGTTAATACATTGGCTCTTGTTTTTTGTCGTAATATTATTGTATTGGATGAATTGTATGCTACACAATCTTGTATCATTTTAGAGTTTCTTCAATGAAAGTTGAATTAAGTGGTTAGCCTAGTTATTTTCGAAGCCATGGTATGACATATTGGATATTTCTTTTAAATATTAGCAATGAGCTTTTGTTGTTATACATTTCTTGCATGTTGACATTGGGTTCAATGCTCACTATGTGTTTCGTGACATGGTTTAACCGCCTCACAAGATCCTAACTGTAATGATTGTATTGAAGATTAACACCTGTGGGTTTTGGTCTAATAGAAATCGTATCTTAAATGTGGTATCAGAGCAACAGGTCAAGGGTTCAAAACTCACTCGGCTCGCGCTCAGGGGAGATTGTTGAAATTGGGTTCAATGCTCACCATGTGTTTCATGACATGGTTTGACCACCTCCTAAGATCATAACTCTAATTATTGTATCATATATTTAACACCTGTGGGTTTTGGTCTAATGACAATTGTATCTTAAATGTATTGTTGAGAATTGGTTTTCATTGATGTCAACTGAAGATGATGACCATCTTCCAATTTCAAAGACGATGTCAACTGATTCAGTATGAGTCATTGATACCAGCACAAGTAAAAGAGGATACAACATTCCAGCAGATATATGGAGAAGACACTTTGAGGAAGTCTATTGTGCATGCTGAAGAAAGCGTGGACATCATAAGCATATGCGCAAGAGGTGAAGGTGAAAAATATGCAACTTTGGAGTATATCTAAAAGCACAAATATCTAAAGAAGACAAGAAGCATATTTGTGCAAGGTGACAAACATGGATGCGAGTCTGAAATTTTTTATCTAGTCACTACATCCATTATATCTGAATATGTTTACAACGTCTTAGAGCATATCTAAAAGTTAAGATGTGAATCAATGATTCATTAAGCATGCAAATTTGGATTATATCTAAGAAGTGCATTCAGGATGAAGATGTGTATCATGGAGACACCATACATGAGACAATCTAATGAAGTACAGAAGATGATACTTCATACATATCCAAAAGGATACTTCATGAAGATTCAGTTCAAGAAGGAACACAAGCAATGCACTCTACATCATGTATTCTTTGCACAGATATTGAGTCCACCAATATACACCTTCTCATGGAAAACATCCAAGTAATTGGTTGGACAATAGTACAAGTGCTAAAACTTACAGGAAGATGATTGAACCAAAGGGACAAGAAAGCTAGCAAATCTAAGTGTTTCTTGGATAATGGTTGGTAGTGCATAGGAAGAAAGGAACAATAGATGCTTGAAAAATCCTAAAAGTGTACAAGAAAAACCGATCAGAAGATGCCTTCAGGCGGTGAAAATTGCACAAGTTCCTAAATGGGTATGATTAGTTGAAGATCACATATGATCAAGTGCCTCATCCAACAAACAGCAAGTGCACAAATCCCACAATTAATGATAAGGAAGAGGTCAAAGCCCCACCAAAGAGAAGTTGGAGTGCGCATAGTTTCCATAAAGTTTCAATACAACAAGACTGCATCACCCAAATGAAATGATGAGCATGGGTCACAATCCCACTAAGAAGAAGCTAGAAAATGTGTCGACTATGAAAATATGTCATAACACAAGGGTGCATTACCCACAAGGGATGGTACAACAAAGATCATGGACATATCAAAGATAAGGTGAAATATTGTGCATATACTGTCAGGGAATGGTACATCTTGAGCGCAATGGTACACCACTAAGGTGCAAAGTCCCACTAAGTTGTGGACCTTAAGGGTGCTTGATACATCAGATATGACATATCAATATCGTAGATGATGACATGTGGCATATGCATGATCCAAGAAGTATGGAAGAAGGGATGCCAAGACCGACTTGCAAACATACAATCTGTGCAAGACATGTCTAAATAGAGATGCAAGTTGGAGATTATATGTAAGTGGAAAGAGCAAGAAGATTACAAGTTTTGTGAAAAATTAATTTTTGTTTTTCGGGGCATCAAGGGGCTAGTGGGAAAAACAGAATGATCTAGCGAATAGCCGGATGTGCACATGCAACAAAATGAAGTTTTCATGGTGCACAGAATGATGTCGTAAACTTGTGACAATTGCACAAACATGGAAAGAAAGAAATACTAAAGAATGTGCAAGTGTTGTATATCTTGAAAGACTGTATCAAAATCAGCATGTCGATAATCATAGAAGTTGAAGAGACAAAAGTGCATAGAAAGAATCGAGGGCTGGTGCAAGCTAATGCTGGTCACTCATGACACGTTAGTCGCAATGGACTTCTGGAAAAACAGAAATCTGAACATCAAAAAGCAATATTAGAGCTACCTACTCAACTTTTTGGAATATGGCGCACGAAGATGAAACGTAGACAATCGGATTACCTTCTGGAATATATAAATATTATTTATGGGAATTAAGTATAACTCCCAAAAAATGGGGTTCTCTTAAGGTTGGTATGTTATTTTTTTAAGAAAACATAATGAATATGTTTGCATTAGCCCCCTGGTTTGGTATTCAAATGGTGGATTTTTGTTTAAAAAATTATATACAGTCATAGATAATAGGCCTTTCTAGTGCTCCACTATTTATTTAAGTTAATTTTAATTTGTTTTAATTAAGGAAGTCAACCCATCCCTAAAATGACTAGGCCGAGCTTTAGCCCCTGATACCATGGTCTTAACGTAATCAATCAACATTTTTTTTTTAGGATGTAGGTTTTTGTTTGTACTTGTGCGAGTTCTTTTCCGTTTTCAAAATAGGTGAGCTAATAAAAAGTTATAGACAAAACAAATAACCTACTTTTTGTGTAAGACAATTGAAATTAACTAAAAAATAGGAACAAATAATAGATTTAGTAAAAAATTACATATTCGGAATCTGCACACATAGTTCTACAAGTGTGTGTGCAATTTCATTAGTAGTGGACTAGTGTAGCATATGCATAATCATCCTTGAAACATAAGAAGTTATAGAATAAGATGTATTTTTTTTATAGTATTATATGTATTTTGGCAACCCGAACCTAAAACCATAGCAACCAAGTCATCCACCACGTTGGTGGGAAACGAATTACCTGCCAAAACATAAAAATTAAAATGGTGTGTGCACGTTGATTTAAATGGCGCGTACGCACACAATGTCGCGTGCGTGTTGTTTTTAATTAAGTTTTCAATTTGTCATAGTGATTAAATAATTTTATAAATTATATATTTTTTAATAATTAGTAATTTTTAAATTGAATTAAATTAAATTTATATATAGTTTTTTAGTATTAAGAAAATAATATAATTTTATAAATTATAAAAAAATAAAAATATTTAAGTGAATTAAGTTTAGTTTAAGTGGTTTTAAGGAATGATTATTATTCTCTTCAACTATTTAGTAAAATCGGACCAAACCATAGCTCAAGCACATATGCATCCATACAAAAATCATATTGAATGGATGAAGATGATGATAAATATGATGATGAGGAAGAGGATGATGACAATGATGATGATGATGGAGATGATGATGATGTCCAAGATGATGAGGAGGAGGAGGAGGAGGAGGAGGAAGTGGGTGATAACGATGATAATGATGATCATCGTCATATTCATAATCATCAACATCATCATCTTCAACTTCATACTCATCTTCATCATCATCCATCATCTTCATCATCATCATCATCTTCATCATTATCTTCGTCATCATCATCATTATCAATGATGATGATGAAGAAGATGATGATGATGATGAAGATCATTATCAATGATGATGATGAAGAAGAAGATGATGATGATGAAGATGATGATGATGATGACGATGATGATGATGTTGATGGTGAAGATGATGGCTAATATAATGATGATGAGGAGGAGGAGGAGGAGGATGGGGATGATGACGATGATGTTGATGATGAGAATGAGGATGATGATGATGGTGTTGATGATGACAAAGATGATTATGATGATTATGATGAGGATTATGAGGATGATGATCATATTCATCATCATCAACATCATCATCTTCATCTTCATACTCATCTTCATCATCATCTTCATCATCATCATTATCAATGATGATGATGAAGAAGATGATGATGACGAAGATGATGATGATGATGTTGACGATGATGATGATGATTGAAAATGATGATGATGACGAAGAAGATGATGATGATGATTACAATGTTGATGATGTTGATGATGATGATGATAAGGAACAGGGTGACAACGACGATGATGATGAGGAACAAGGTGATGATGATGACGACGATGATGGAGATGATGACGATGATGATGATGATGATGTTGATGATGAAGATGATGACCAGGATGATGATGATGATGATGATGATGGGGATGAGGATGAGGATGAGGATGATGATGAGGAAGTCGGTGATAACGATTATGATGATGATGATGATCATCATCATCATCATCCTCATCTTTGCACTCATCTGCATCATCATCCATCGTCTTCATCATCATCATCATTGATAATGATGATGACGACGAAGATGATGATGATGATGTCATAATTGATAATGGTGATGATGATGACGACGACGATGATGATGATGATGATGATGATGATGAAGATGATGGATGATGATGAAGATGATGATGATGACAATGATGATGATGTTGATGATGAAGATGACGACCAAGATGATGATGAGGATGAGGATGAGGATGGGGATGATGACGAGGAAGTTGTTGAGATATTGTAACTTCAAAGAATATTATATTTGTACTTTATTATTCCGGAGATGTTTCATTCCTCCGTGAAGATCTTATTGTATATTCGGAGATGTTTATTCCTCCGTCGGAATGTGGTAACTCGGGTTATTAGACTTCCCTAGTGGGGGTCGGCCCTGTATGTGTTATGTGGGTCAAAGGGTTATTAGACCACCCTAGAGGGGTCGGCCCAGTCAGTTGTAGTGGTGTATTTAACCCATTGGTTAAATACGAGCCTACGTGTACTTGTGTAAAAGATATGTCAAAGTAGTGTATAAATAGAGGAGGTGTGTTCCTCATTTGACACACACACTCACTTAAGAAAGGCACACTTGTGGAGGAGAGGTCTGCTATGGAGAAGGAGGAGCTCATGCTCAGGGTTTGCATCTTTGTATATTGCTGGTCATCTATATTGAGGAAGCTTTACTGGGTTTTCTACCCCATGAGGGTTTCCCAGGATAAATCTCTATCTCTTGTGTTTATGCTATGCTTGTTGTTTCTTCAGTGATCCTGTATATGCTATTGTTGTGAAATGGAATGTAATGTTGTTATTTTCTATCTTAGCATATTGAATATTAACATGTTATTAGAGCTAACCTGAAGGAAGACAAGGTATGGCACTTACGACACTTGCTTTACTTACGATAATTTGAAGGTTAGGGTTTTACATAGCAAAACCCAGTCATCGTGGAACTTTCGCTATAAATCCATTTATGCGAAGGTTCAGGGTCTGAAAAGTTTACAGGTCGAAGATAAAATCCCCAGGTACCTTGTGTCCAAAGGGAACCCTCAGATTCGTTGTACTTTGTAAGTTATGATCAGTACAAGTTAGGGTTTCTGTCTCTTCCAGATCTCAGTCAAAATCAGGTGACCTTGGAAAAAAGGTCATAACTTGGGATAGGAAGCTCCAAATGAAATTTCATAAAAGGTGATAGGTAGTACACAGATTGTACTATCTCAGGAAACATTTTTCAGAGGCCGAAGGTGAACCAGTGACACATGGAATGCGGTAAAAGTTTGCTCTCAGGTTTTATCCCATAAACAGGTCACGTTGCGACACTTGGCATAACTTTCTCTCAAAGTGTCCAATTGAGGTCAGACCTATCAGGATGCAAATATAACAGGGCGATCTATCTCAAAAAAAAATTTCAGAGGCCGAAGTACAAATAGTGACACGTGGCACTCCGTACAAGTTCGCTCTCCTGTTTTATCCCATAAATAGGTCACGTTGCGACACTTGGAATAACTCTCTCTCAGAAAATCCAATTGAGGTCAGACCTGTCAGGATGGAAAGATGACAGGTCAGGCTACTGCAAAAAACGTTTTCAGACCCTATGGAGTGAAAATTTCAGAGTTATAGCAAAAACAATTAGGTACATATTTCTATCAAAACAGAATTATTTTTGGAGCACCTTTATTCATGGCTTCCGGAATTTAGGGTTTCGGAGAAAGTTAGAATTTTTGGAATCGGAATCCACAACTGAATGCTACTTAGAAAAATCAAAATTTAGAGACCAAGATCGAATTTTTTTGTTGGGTAGAAGACCGGGCTTGATCAAACCCCAGTTCGGGATTTTGATCGGAAAGGTGGAAAATTAGGGCTTCAGCAAAAATTGGAATTTTTTAAGTCTGTAACCATGGCTGGAAGCTCCTCAAAAAAATAAGAGCTTAGAGCCTTGGATCGAACCTTTTGATTGGACAGAAGGGTGGGCTTCATCAAACCCTAGTTCGGGTTCCTTTCCAGAAGATCCAGAAGTATCGAAGGCAATTTTGAGTGGTCAAATTTTTGGAGATTTCAAAATTGAAGTATGCTAGTTTGATCAGCTCAGCAAGTCACATCCTTCCGTCCATTCAGAAGTGTGAAAGTCAAAGATTGAATTTTTAGGGTTTCTCTAGCAAACCCTAATCAAGCTCCAGATCAAGTTTCAAGGGGAATTGAGGCTAAGGCCTTACATAAGAAGACTACAAGAAGTCTCGACAGGTATGACTTAAGGAGGTTCAGGTATGTCTTGAAATCTGATTCTTGATTAAGTTCATGATGTGTTTGTCTTCATATTCTTTATTAGTACAATCTTGATTAATGTTAGAATTGTCTTATCACCCTAGTAACAGTATGAATGCATGTGAATGATCGAAGACATTCATTGATTAGGGCTATATGATTGTACTAATGCATTATGGTGTTGTGTGAGGTTGATGTTGTCTGCTAACAAGATACAGGTACATCACAAAAGACAAATCAAGTTCCATGACCATGACAACATGAAGACAAAGACTTTGTTCTACTTACGAGGTATGTATGACTTTGTTATATTATGTTTAACCTATGAGACATGCAGGTTCTAGCTCAGGATCTCTAAATCATTGAAGAGATTGTTTAGGTATGTTGTACATAACTAAGCAGGTATACTAATCCAGGTATGTTTTCCTATGTCAAGTTAGAATCTTACCTTTTGTTAGGATCCTTTATATAAGTATGCTTGGTATGATTGGTTATGCTTATTCATAAAGTTAGTAATCAAGGGTTTATGCATATTATGTCTCTTATCTTGATGATTTAATTAACCAGAAGAGTACTATGATCAAACAAGAATATGCATGAGTAAAAGAAGACTTCCTTGAAACCCTGAATGCTAATGATCATGACTATACATATTTAAGATTATTTAGAATTAGAATGTTTTGAGAATATACTAATGAATGTATGTTTGTGTATGATATCATGAGGATGACACTAGTGCACACGTGAGCATGCACACTGGTACAGAATGAATAGAAGTTCAAAAGAAATATAGAAGATCAAGCGGGAGGCAACCACACAAACATAAAATATAAGTATTTGAGTTGTTATTTGAAATAGTAAATGATATTGCTTGTATGCATATTTGTATTCCTCGAATATATCATGCTGAGTGTAAACATTCATAGAGCATTGAACAGTATACTACTAATATGCATATGATTGGTAAGTTGGACAAACATTCCATTGTTGCTTGTCTAGAATGAAACCTCTTTGCTGGCATGCTGAGAGCTGTGCACACTCTCAATAGTATGTTTTGGTAGAGATGGAAGGCATCTAGATAGCCACTGTATGCATATAGGATATGGGAAAGTGTTGTGCCAAAGTATTGGTCAAGATAGTTGCATAACTATGTAAATGATATCTGTATGCATAATAGGATATCATGTCAACATGATTTCATGATTATGAAGTATTACTAATCATGTACTCAATTTTTTTTTGTAGAAAAGATCATGAAGAATGATAAACACCGAACAAGTGATGGATGTTCAACAAGAAGATTTACAAATCAAACAAAATATAGAAGGCTCATGGCTAGAAGATTCTCTTAGGAAGAGGAAGAGAATCATAACAAGATGTTTGCTCCAAGTGGATAGGTTGAATATGGCTTCTATGCACAAATGACATGGATACAATAAGGAACTCACCTCAGAGTTCGAATGATGTTGAGGTTCATATCAGTAGACCCATCTAACGAGAGATGGCATAGATAGATGGCTGCATAAAAGAAAATGAAAGATCTCAGATTAATGTATTACTTCCTAGGTCTGGAAGTATGGCAAGGCTCAGAAGGAATCTTTCTCAACCAGGGAAAGTATGCTGAAAAATATTAAAAGGACTTGATGTGTTGGAATGGACACTCTTGAAGTTGTTAGCAGATGACTCATTAGAGTTAGTGGATATAACTCTGTACAGACAAGATATTGAGTCATTGATGTGTCTGACAAATACTAGGTCAGATATATGCTTTGCTGTGAACACCTTGAGTCAGTATCTAGTGGAAACTAGATGTGTTCACCTGTTAGTTGCAAAGCATGTGATGAGGTACCTAAAGGATACAATAGACTTTGATCTATGTTATCTTGGAGATCATGACTTCAGATGGCTACACAGATGTTGATTGAGCAGAAAGTGTATCAGACAGGAAGAGCACATCGAGAAGATGTTATTGTCTGGGATCAACCATGATCTTGTGGCTTAGCAGGAAGCAGTCTAGTGTGCACAAGTGGAATATATGGCTACTTGCTCTGCTAGTTGTGAAGCAGTATAGCTTCATAATTGTTTGACATAAAACTAGACCCAACTGTGATCTTATGTGACAAACAGAGTCGTACCAAAGTGGCAAAGAATCCAGTGTTCCATGATAAGTCAAAAGCACATAGAGATATGACATTTCTATATACAAGATATGGTGCAGAAAGGAATTAAAGTTCGAATTTGTAACAAGTTACCAATGTACTAACCAGACCTCTACCGATCCAATGTACTAACCAAACCTTTACCTCAAGTAACGTTTTCCGAGACAAACTTAATATAGTTCAGAAGGACCCTCCTCGAAAGGGGGAGTGATGTGATCACTTATGATGAGATTGCCTACATCGAGAGTAAGGTCGATGATGTGGATACCTATATTGGTAATGCCAACAGAGAGGTTGATGGATGGTCCGTAGATGTATGTCTTCGATAATGAAGTCCTTGGTGGACATGTGGATTGTATCATCCCTGGACTTCAGTCCTAAAGAGAGCCGTATACGTATGTCTTTGAGAATGAAGTCCTTGGTGGACATGTGGATTGTATCATCCCTAGAATTCAGTCTGAAAGAGAGCCGTAGACGTATGTCTTTGAGAATGAGGTCCTTGGTGGACATGAGGGGATTGGATCATCCCTGGACTTCAGTCCTAAGGAGAGCCGTAGACGTATGTCTTCGAGAATGAGGTCCTTGGTGGACATGAGGGGATTGGATCATCCCTGGACTTCAGTCCTAAAGAGAGCCGTAGACGTATGTCTTCGAGAATGAAGTCCTTGGTGGATATGGTAGAGGATTAAGTCATCCTTGGACGTCATCCTAAATGTACGGTTGAGGATTAAGTCATCCTGGACGTGGTCCTAAATGTACGGTTGAGGATTAAGTCATCCTTGGACGTGGTCCTAAATGTACGGTTGAGGATTAAGTCATCCTTGGACATGGTCCTAAATGTACGGTTGAGGATTAAGTCATCCTTGGACGTGGTCCTAAATGTACGGTTTAGGATTAAGTCATCCTTGGACGTGGTCCTAAATGTACGGTTGAGTATTAATTCATCCTTGGACGTGGTCCTAAATGTACGGTTGAGGATTAAGTCATCCTTGGACGTGGTCCTAAATGTACGGTTGAGGATTAAGTAATCCTTGGACATGGTCCTAAATGTACGGATGGGATTGCATCGTCCCTAGACATGAGACTTGTCTTAAGTTGATAAGGACTGATCATCGTGGAACTGGATCTGGATTGCATCATCCCTAGACATGAGACTTGTCTTAAAGTGATAAGGACTAATCATCTTGGAACTTGATCGGGATTGCATCGTCCCTAGACATGA